>JAHRHZ010000231.1:0-34887 GCA_024137785.1 Ginglymostoma cirratum
TCTCTCTCTCTCTCTCTGGCTGGCTGTCTCTCTCTCTCTCTCTGTCTGCCTGTCTCTCTCTCTCTGGCTGTGTGCCTCTCTCTCCATAAAAGAGTAGTGGAAGTAAGGCCATTCCGCCCATCGAGTCCACTCCCCCATTTCATCATGGCTGATGGGCATTTCAACTCCACTTACCCGCACTCTCCCCGTATCCCTTGATTCCTGTCTCTCTCTCTCCCCCTCTGGCTGTGTGTGTGTCTCTCTCTCTGTCTCTGGCTGTGTGTGTGTCTCTCTCTCTGGCTCTGTGTGTGTCTCTCTCTCTGTGGCTGGCTTTCTCTTTCTCTCTCTCTCATGCTCGGTCTCTGGCGTGCTTTCGCTGTGTCTCACGTGCTGTGCCACATTGTTGCCCGCTGGCTGTCTAGACAGACACATCTGGCACTTTTGTCTCTTGCTCGCCCTTGCTGTCTGGTGCTGTCTCGTTCGCTCTGGCGCACTCTCTCACTGTAACGCGTTCGCTCTCGCTTGCTCTCTGGCGCGCACTGTCTCTCGCTAGCTCTGTAACGCTCTCTCTCTGTCTATGGTGCACGCACTGTCCCTCTCGCACTCGTTCTTGCTCCCTCCCTGGTGTGCGCTTGATCGCTCTCTGATGCGCTCTCTCTTTCATGCACTCTGTTGCTTGCTCGCACGCGCTCACTCGCACGTGCTCTCTGGCGCACATTCTCTGCCGCCCTCTCTGTCTCTCTCTCTCGGTCTCTCTGTCTGGCGTGCTCTCGCTCTGGTGTGCTTTTGCTCTGTCTCTCTGGCGCATTCTCTCTCGTTTGCACGCTCTTGTACGCTCTCTGGTGCTCGCTAGCTCTCTCTCTCTGGTGCTCTGTCTCTTGCTCGCGCTTGCTCTCTGGTGCATGCGCTCTCCCGCTCGCTCCCTGTTGCGAGCTCGCTCTCTGGCGCTCTGAATCTTGCTCGCACTTGCTCTCTGGTCCACTGTCTCTGGCCCGCTCTCGCTACGTCACAGTCTCATGTGCTGTGTAACACTCTTGCTCACTTGGTTTTCTAGACAGACACATTTGGCGCTGCCTCTCGAGCTCACTCTCTTGCGTGCATGCTCTGTGGCACATTCTCTCTTTCTTGCTCTTTGGTGCGCACCCTTGCTCTCTTGCTCTCTGGGTCGCTTGCTCTTTCTCTCTGATGCGCACTGGCTCTCTTGCGCTCACTGTCTCTGTCGGGCTCTCGTGCTCGCTCTCTCACAATCTCTCTCGTGCTTGGTCTCTGGCATGCTTTCGCAGTGTCTCATGTACTGTGCCGCACTGTTGCTCGCTGGCTCTCTCGACAGACACATCTGGCGCATGCTGTTGCTTGCTCTTTGGCGGGCTCTCGCTCTTTCTCTGGCGCGCGCTCGCTCGCTCTCTGGCGCGCGCTCGCTCGCTCTCTGTCTCACTTGCTGTGCCACACACTTGCTCGCAGGCTCCCTCGACAGACACATCTGGTGCGCACGCTCGCTCTTGCTCTCGCACTCGCTGTCTCTCGCACTCGCTCTCTCTCACACATGCTCGCTGTCTCTCTCTGGCACGCACTTGCTGTCTCGTTGTCTCGTGCTCTCTCGCTCAGGCGGGCTCGCACGCTCGTTCTGGCGCGCGCTCAGTCTCGTTTGCTCGCCCTCTGGTGCTCCACTCTCTCTCTCTCTCTCTCGCGTGCTCTCGCTCCCTCTCTATGCTATGTATCTGTCTCGTGCTGTGCCACACTCTTGCTCGCTGGCTGTCTAGACAGACACATCTGGCGCTTGCTGTCTCTTGCGCACGCTGTCTCACTGTCTCTCTGGTGCGTGCTTGCGCTTGTTCTCGCTATGTCTTTGTCTCACGTGCTGTGCCAAAATATTGCTCGCAGGCTCTCTAGACAGACACGTCTGGTGCGCGCTCTCACTCTCACTGTCTCTCAGGCAGTCTCTCTCACGCTCGATGTCTCTCCGGCACTCTCTTTGTCCCTCTTGCACTCACTCGCTGGTGCGCTCTCGCCCTCTCTCTGGCACACTCTCGCTTGCTCTCTCTTGCTCACCGTCTGGTGCACTGTCTGTCTCTGGCAGGCTCTCGCTGTGTCTCTGTCTCACTTGCTGTGCCACAGCCTTGCTCGCTGGCTCTCTAGACAGACACATCAGCCAATTTTGGTTGTTTCAGCCTATTGAAAAAATATTTTGCAGCTGTAAGTTAAACTGTCCACCATAATGCACATTGCAGTAATTCTGATCTGTGGTCATGACAATATTGCACTGGTGTGTTGACTTTTGTGGAATTTAGGTTGTGTTGCCTTTCATCTATATCCAGGAACATTGCTGGGCACTCGTGGTTTCCCTTGGCATGACATTCAACACTGACACCAATGCAAAAAATTTCCAGTGCTAGAAATCTGAAGAGCAGAAAATGCTGAAAATAATCAGTTGGCCTGGCAGCATCTGTAGTGTGTTTCAGGTCAATGATCCTTCTTCTCAAATGGGGGTAAAGTCCATTCCTAGCAATTTGTTTGTTCCAAATCATTGAGTCTTTCTCAGGCATCTGTTGTTTGTTGAATTTGGTAAACCTCGTTGAATCCTGTAAATCTTGCTTGTTAATACTGTCAGTGAAGATGTTTTTCAGGAGATAATCATTGACTGTATCAGCTATTACGATTACTTCTACTGGAGCAATTGATTAATTTCCTTTTAGTGCCTGCAGTAATTCTATGAACACTTTGTTTTTGGGTTTCACTTGGGGTTTTCTACTTGATATATTTAGGGTCATGTTTCTTCACCTTGCAGTTTACATACATACTCCATGAACAGCTGTGCCTTTAAAGGTATCTAAATTCTTCTCAATTGACGTTTTATCATCTACCATAGTTTGTTTAAGCTGTTGTTTTGAAAACTGACTTATCTAACTTCATCTAAATTATTTATCTAGCATAGTTCTCAACTATATGGGTAGATTATGTAGAATGTAATCGATACCATCAAGGCGGCACAGTGGCTCAGTGGTTTAGCCCTGCTGCCTTACAGCGCCAGGGATATGGGTTGATTCCACCCTCTGGCGACTGTCTGTGCGGAGTTTGCACGTTCTCCCCATGTCTGCGTGGGTTTCTTCCCGGTGCTCCGGTTTTCTCCCACAGTCCAAAGGTGTGCAGGCCAGGTAGATTGGCCATGCTAAATTGCCCGTAGTGTTCAGGGATGTGTGGAATAGGGGGATAGGTCTGGGTGGGATGCTCTTTGTGTTGGCGTGGACTTGTTGTGCCAAAGGGCCTGTTTCCACACTGAAGGGATTCTATGAAATTCTATGAAGATGCTATGACTCTAGTCCCTGCATGCTTACTGGTTTATTTAAGTTAACTAAATCTATGTGTGACCTATCTTTCTGACTGACTTGACATTCTAAATCAGAATTTTTGTCATGGGTGGCTTTTATCAACTTGGGCTCACTGAATCATACGCTGAGGGGCCTCTTCTGTACTATTTACTCTGCGCTGACAAAAACTATTCTAAACTAACTTGTCCTACTTTCTTGAATCTTGTGACATTTTAAATGCTTATCGAGTTACTGTTTAAAATTGGAGGTTTTCAGCCTTAAAAGCCCTCCCAGGCAGTGGATTCCACATTCCCACCACTGTCTGGAGGAAAACATTTTTCCTCAAATCACCTCTAAATCTTTTGCCTTTCACCTTACAATTATGCCCCTTTATTATTGACCCTTCAACTAAGGGGACCAGCTGTTTTCTATCCACCCTGTCCATGTTCCTCATTATCTTATATCCTCAATCAGGTCTCCTTAACCCTTTCTCTGCTCTAAAGAAAACAGCCCAATCTTAATCAGCCTCTCTTTGTAGATAAACTCCTTCATCCCAGAAATATCTGAGTGGATCTCCTTTGCACCCCTCCAGTTGCAGTTACATTCATCCGATAGTGTGGTAATCAAACCTGCATGCAGTAATTCGACTGTGGCCCATTCAAAGTTATGTGTAGCTCCAACATAATCTCCCCGCTCTTATAATCTGTGCCATGATTGATAAAATTCCTTACACCTTTTTAACTATCCTGTTAACCTATTGTGCAACCTTCGGGGAGCTGTAGAGAAATACCACAAGATCCCTATCTTGGCCTGAGCCCCCTAGTATCCTGCCATTCATTGAGTACTCTGCTTTTACTTTTTCAAATCTGCATCACCTCACACTTTTCAGGGTTGAATTTCATCTGCCACTGATTTGCCCATCTAACCAATCATCTACAAACCCCTCTGACTTAAGACAACCTCCTTCACATCAACCGCGGTAGCCAATCTTTGTGTCATCCACAAACCTATCATCACCGCACCCCCTCTGCCCACACGTTTTCTTCTTTGTCATTTATATATTTATTTATGAATAGCCATGAGTACTCATAGTTTAGATTAGGTACTTGACATCCTTCACAAGTACAAACTTGCTGCCTTCACATGCCCTTCATATCATTCAGATATTTACAATCTCTGTTCTATGCACAAAACAGAAGTTGCTGGAAAAACTCAGCAGGTCTGGCAGCATCTGTGAAGAAGAAAATCAGAGTTAATGTTTCAGGTCCAGTGACTTCCTCAGAACTACTGGACTGAAACGTTAACTCTGAATTTTTTTCATGGATGCTGCCAGACCTGCTGAGCTTTTCCGACTTCTGTTTTTGTTCCTGATTTACAGCATCCTCAGTTCTTTCGGTTTCTATTCTATGCATTTAGTTGCATTTCTTTTGCTTCTTTTCAATTAAAATTTCGGGTTGAGTTTGTTTATTTAATAATTCACAGACTACAGAATTGTCATCTTTTACCTTTGCCATTATTCATTTGCAGATGTAGGGTCTTTCAAGTAAAAAAGATGATTTAAATGCAGTAACCCTCGAATCTATTTCATAGAATCCCTACAGTGTGGAAACAGGACATTCAGCCTAAAAGTGCATAGCGACTCTCCAAACAGCATTCCACTCAGACTCCCTGTCCTACTCTGTCCCTGCTGTTCGCACGGCCAATCCACCTAACCTACGCATCTTGAACACTATGGCCAATCCACCTAACCTGCACACCTCTGTGGGAGGAAACCCAAGCAGACACAGGGAGAATGTGCAAAGGCTGGAATTGAACCCGGGTCCCTGGCGCTGTGAGGCAGCAGTGCTACCTCTATTTGGGATACAATTTTCATTAAACTCATCAAAAGCACATGTTAGTCAATTGGGACTTTTTTGTTATTTTTTTCCTAGTAAACCAACAGAAAAAAAATGACTTGTGTGCACTCATTGGCTTATCGATGTAATACTGATGGCTGTAATTTAGGATACTTAATAGCTCGTGCACCGATCATCCAGGAGACCAAATATCATACTTGGCTGCCAACATCCTTTTTAAAACCTATCTTCTCTAGATCTTCTTCCCTGACCTCTAAGAGTACAAGAAGCTTCTTTTGGTCATCATAATAGAAATGACCTGTTCAGCAACCTCTGTTGCTTTTTCCCTATTTTCTCTTCTGCACCAAGCAGATGCTTTCCCAGACACTCTAACCTGACGTAAATCACCTGTTCAATAATTTCTCTTCGATTCTTGTTTAATACCTTCTTGTATCATGAAATACACTTTCTATTCCCTTGACTCCATTACGGAGACGTCAGCAGGATGGTCAGGTCTGACAACTAAGCAGACCAATTTAGAAGGTTTGCAGCAGGCATTGAGAAAACGGCAGTGGTGGTGGAATAACATTATTGATTCGAAACAGAATCACCTCTACAGTGACGGAAGATGTAATGAGAGGAAAGCACCCAATGAAGACCATGTGGGTGGAACTGAGGGACTGTAAAGGAACTGAAACCATGATAGGTATCATATATAGACCATCTGGGAGGAGCTCAAAAGTGCTAGATTGTATAAGTGCTGAAATTAGGCAATAATGTAGCAAAAGCAGAGCAGTGTTAATGGGGGATTTTATTCCTAATGTAAATTAGGACAGACAAGCACCTGCCAGAAAGGTTTTGAATTTCTAGCGTGTCCAGGATAGTCTACTATGGCAATATGTTTTGGATATAACAAGAGGACAAACAATATTGGATCTAATAATGAGTAATGAGCCTGATTTAATTAGTGACCTAGTTGTTTATGAGCATTTGTGAAATAGTGATCTCAACATGAAACAAGTGTCATATAGTGTTTGTAAAAGATAAGCTCAAATCGAATACTAGAATTTTGGATTCAAGTAAGGCAGACTTTAATGGAATGAGGCAAAGACTGTCCACAGTAAACTCTGAAGTACTGCTAACAAGTCTAATGTGGCACACTTAATGCGATTCAGAAGCACTTTATACCCGTGAGAAAGAAGAGCTCCACCTCACAAAAAAACAACAGCCGTGGACATCTAACAAGGCAACAGGCAGGATAAAATTTAAAAAAGGAGCTTACAAAAATGTAAAGAACAGTACAGGTCCCTCAGAATGGACAAACACAAAGACCAACAAAGGGCCACAAGGCAACTTACAAGAACGGCTAAAAAGGAAAGGAAACTAGTATAGGAAGTAAAAGACAATAAAAAGAATTATTTTGTTATATAAAGGGAAAGTGGCTGGTTAAGAGTAATGTTGGCCCAACGAAAGTTGAGAATGGGGATATTGTTAATGACCATGGGGAAATGGTAGACCTGCTGAACGATTAATTTGTATTAATAATCACAGCAGAAAAAGAGGATATCTTGGTGGAATTCCCAAAGAAATTAACAGATGATCAGGGGCAGGTCTAAGTAAAATCAGTGAAGTAAATCATCAAAAATGAAATTAATGGAACTGATGAGTGACAAATACAGGATCTGATGATGCCCATTCATGGGTATTAAAAGAGGTAGGAGAGCCCATTGCCAATGCCCTAATCATCATTTTTCAGAGTTCTCTGGGTTGGAAGTTAGCTCAAGGCACTTGGCTTTTAAGAAGGGTGGCTAAGGATGGCAGGAATTGCAGAACAGTTAGCCTAACATCAGTGACAGAGAAATTGTTGGAGTCTATAATCAAACATAGAGTAACTGATCAGCTCAAAACATTTCAGTTCTTCAGAGAGTGACAGATGGATTCGTGAAGGGTGGGTCATTGCCTGAAAAACATCATGGCGCTTTTTGAAGAGTTGACAAAGATGGTGGACAGAGGCAAGTCGATGGGTCTTGTTTATGTGGACTTCCAAAAGTCTTTTGATAAAGTCTCATAAAAGAGACTGTTAGCTAAGGTAGTAGAAGCAAACTGAATTGAGGCAAATCATTGTCATGACTCAAATTGGCAGGGTGGGACTAGAGGTGTCCCACAGGAATCTGAGTCAGAGGCCAAAATTACTCCCCGTAGACATTAATGATTTGGATAATGGCATAAAATATGAAATATCCGTATTTGCTGACCATACAAAATTGGGCAGCATTGTAGATAATGTTGATGACAGCATGAAATTACAACAGTATTTTGTTTAGGCGAACGGGCAAACTTGTTGCAATAAATTTTAACATTAACAAGGGTGAGGTGGTGCATTTCAGACTGAAAAAGAATAGATCAGGGTATTCTTTTGAGAAAGCCCAAATGTTAAAGACAATAGATGTTCAGTGAGACTTTGGGGTTTAGGTACGTAACTGTTTAAAATGCCATGAACAGATGCAGAAAATAGTCAAGACAGCTAATGCAGTGCTGGCCTTCATATCTAAAGGGATGCAGATAGTATGGAGCAGTTGTATAAAACCTTGTTTAGACCCCACTATGAGCAGACCTGGGCGTCTCATCTTAGGAAGGATGTTTTGGCCCTAGAGGGAGTTCAATGCAGGTTAACAAGGATGAAACCTAGACTTCAGACTTATGTAAAAAGGAAAAATTAGACAAATTAGGTCTTCTATTCTTTCAAATTTAGAAGGTTAAGGGAGTGATCTAATTGATGTTTTCAGAATATTAACAGGGAAAGACAAGGTAGATAAACTATTTCTACATAGTATAAAAATTAGGACCAGACCATTCAGGAGAGATGCTCTACAAGCAAAGTAGTGGAGGTTTGGAAGTTTCTTCTTCAAATGGTAGTTGATGTTAAATTTAAATCTGAGACAAATTTTTATTAAGCATTCGCTCCAAGGCAGGCGTTGACCACAGATTAGCCATCTTAGTTGCTGCGCCATTCAATATGAGGGGCTGAATGGCCTATTGCTGTTCCCGTGTTTCTAATCTACTCTCAGCAACTTCCAAACTTAGTCCTATGTTATCTGAAATTATCTTTCTTTGTCTTTCTTCCATTCCTACTCTCTGTTGTCCCTCTCATACTAGAACATTTCCCCATCCAGATTCATATGTAGTACTCCACAACCGAATTGAATCCCTTCAGACAATCTTCTGCCTGGGTATATTCTGCTGCTTATTGGTAGTGTACAGTCTCTGACATGGTACGGTATGTTATTCTCCTACTCCTTCCTGTACCATGCCTTACTTCACTTCCCACTCTTTACTGTCACTGTAGAACAGCCTACTTCCTTTCTCTTTCTACCCACTGCCCTTTTTCAGCATCATCACCTGAAGAAATGAGTTAAATTTGCATAAATCCATGCACAACACACAACTATATTTCACCACAATCCCTTTTCTGCCTCTGGTGTGCTAAAGTGGTCAATATAATTACAGGAAAGAAATGTAATTGCGCAGGAATTTAGTGTCTTCCACTGTACAGGAGTGCATTAAATCAAAGGCTACCAATCCCTGAATAATTACTGAGACTAGGTAGAGAATTATGACTATAGATGCATATTTTCTGAGAGTGCATACATCCTGCTGTGATCTAAGGTGTGTAATTTATATATATTTTAATATAATTTGTTATAGATTTTAAAGTTTCAACTCGTGGTTTGTAGTTTTGGTCTGTGAAGGGGCTCAATTATTAACCTATAAGTATTTGTGTTGGTCTGGCAACTCTTTTGAAACACAGTATTAAAGAGACTTCCCAGAAAGTAATGGACTTTTGCTTTCATTAGGAGATTTTAATGAAAAACAAAGTAAACAGTTGTCTAACTAGGATTTTAAACTTGACTGAAGCTAGATGAATAAAATAGTTGCTCTTGACAAAAGGAGATATTTTAGAACTATTTAAGATAAAGTTACTCAATGTGTATTCAGTTCAGTTTGAAAGTTCAGACTAGAAATGTTTGGCTACAATCCAGAATGAGTTATTTGAAGCTGTGAAAATCTAAGGTAAGTCATATGTCGAAGATATAATATTCTCAAGAAGGGGTATTAAAGCATTATATAAAGCATATATAAATGAAGTCCTAAAGTTGTGAAAGCGAAGAGAATTCTTTGGTTTACACTGAAAAAGAGTGCTTTAGGGATTAATGGGATTGTATTTTACTCTGTATTGCTAAATTTTTAAATTTGAGTTACATGTAAATAGTTCGCTTTACTGTCTAATCTTCATTTCTTTGGTGTAGTAACTTCTGTTTTATTGCTAAAACCAGATCTGCAGCATTGCATATTTGTGTTTCAATGAAAAAATTTCTTGTTAAAGCCAAAAAAAATACTTCATGCAGATTTTAATCTAGTGTCTGGCCTGTCCTTCAGGGGACCATCATCAGGGGACCATAACAGCTGGGGCTTTCAGCAGAATTTTGAATTCACTGGATTTAAGAGGGGTCTGTATCTTTTAAAAATAACAAGTGCATCGTGGTACTGGACATACAACAACTCTGCTGTGCAAGTTTTTGCGCGGAATTTGCTAATGCCTTTGAACGTTGCTAAGAGTTTCCTGGAAGTGGAAGATATAATGTGAATGATTTGAAATCTTTGACTAAAGCAGAACTGAGGGAGTTAGCAGATGAATTGAAGGTAGATGTAAAAGCAAGGATGAAAAATGGATGAAATGTTTTGCGTGATTATCTAAAATTTAGAATTGGAAAGACAGAAACCTGAAATAGGGATGTAATGGTATTAGCGCTAGAAATGAAAATAAAACTTGAATTAGAGAAGAGACACAAATGGAGAGACATGGAATTTAAAAAATAATGAGCTCCAAAAAATAATAGGGAAACTAGAAAACATGATTAATTAAAGAAAGCCGAGAAAAAGAAGGAAGAGAAATGTAGTAGCTTGGAGGATGATTCCAGTAAGGGATGTGATCTAACTAAATCTACCCTTAATGCCTAAACTTACTGAGGAAGAAGTCAAAAGGTATTTATCTAATTCAAGGAGGTGGCTGGACAGATGAAGTGGCCGGACAGATGAAGTAGCCAGGAGAGGCAACTTCCCATTACAGAATGCTTTGACAGTTATAGCTATGAACGTGTATACCAGTTTGTCAGAAGAACATCTGCAGCACATAATATTCCCTGTTTGGAAAGTTTAAAGGCTTATGCATGAAGCTTACCAATTAAAGCTTAGAACTGAAAGAAAGAAACCTAAGCAGACATCTGTCAAATTTGTAAGGGTGAAAGTAATGCTGTGGGATGAGTGGTTAAATTCAAGATAGAGAAGAGTTTTGAGAATGCAAGGGAAGTTATGATTTTGGAACCATCCAAAAAAAGCATTCCTGTGGCAGATAGCTATGCTGCTCCGCAGAACTACAGGTGAGAAAATAGTCATATGGAAGTCTACTAAGGAAATTGGAGAAACGGAAAATTTGCAGATAAAAGAGTTACTAGTTTTAGAAACAGACGGGAGAATACCAAAGTAAGAAAGGAGAACAGTTGGAATGAGAAGTTGTGTAATGAAGTTAACATGTTTCCACTGTAAAAAGACTGGGCGTACCAAAGTTAATTATTAGAAAAAATGGGAAAGCAATTGCAATCGATGGAATTTCTAAGGATTCTTCAGAGAAGGGGGCATCAGAGAAGGGAGTAAGTAATTACACTGTAGCAGAATTACAAAATGAACATGTTTTCTTGAGATGGACTAGGGAAAAAAGGTGTTGGCTTAGGACAATCATAAAAATTATTTTTGGAATAGTGACAAGGAGAGTCCAATCACTGGAGGTTCTGATTGCTCTACCTCAAAAGGGGAGGTGTTTCCTTATGTTCCAGTCAAGGACATAAACCAATAAAGATGTCAAGAGATGCTGGATCTATTATGTCATTGATGCCAGCTGATGATACCATCGTATTCCGGTGGGGTTAATAAAGAAAGAAGTATTCGTTTGAAATATGAAGGTTACAACCCTATCTTGAGCTGGGTTAAAGCGTGCTATGTGGTGAAATTGTAGTGGGAGTTGATAAATAAATTCTAGTGGAAGGAAATCATGCTGTTTTGGGAAGTTACCTGGCAGGTTCAAGCCTACTGGCTTCATCAAGTGTGTTAGAACAACCAGCGGAAGTAATATAAAGTGAAGTCCCAAAAAGAATATCTTAGATTCTTTCAGAGATAGTAGGAACTGCACATGCTGGAGAATCTGAGATAACAAGGTGTAGAGCTGGATGAACACAGCAGGCCGAGCAGGAAAGCTGATGTTTCGGGCCTGGACCCTTCTTCAGACAAAAAAAAGGAGGGTCTAGGCTCGAAACGTCAGCTTTTCTCCTCTGATGCTGTTCATCCAGCTCCACACCTTGTTATCTTAGATTCTTTACTGACTGTGTTGTAACTAGACCACAGAATCATAGAATTAGACGGGGAGAAAAGGAGTCTGTGAAACATTGAGACAGTGTGGGAATTCAATTATTGGATACAATTTTTGAAAACTTAACTAAAAAGGCTGAAGGTAAAGAAGATGACGCTGAGATGCCTAGCCCATCTTCTTGAATAGAAATGCAACTGATTGGGAATTGAAAAAAGATTTGCCAGAGACTACTCAGAGAATGAATCAGAAACAATAACTGAGTGTATCAGAGATAACTGAGTGTTATTATTTCTGAGGCAACGTATTAATGAGAAAATGGAGGCCACCTCAAATGCCAACCAATGAGGAATGGGTAGTGGTCCATCCAATGGTAGACCTTGCCTGGAAAACACAAAGATATAGTCAAAGTTTGCAAGATATTCCATAAATGTCAGGTAGTGTGGAAGCCCCATGCCATCAGTTAAAATCTGCACCTTTGAAGATGCAATTTCATTCTTTGGGGAAAGATGTGATGTGATAGATATGTACTTGATTTTATTTTGAGCTAGTGATATGCAGGTTTGGTCTGTCAGTGAAGGGGATTAATGATTAACTTGTAAGTATTTCTGCGGCCATGGTGAGTTTTCTTAAAACATGATATGAGAGAGGGAGACTTCCTACAGAGTAATGGGGTTTTATTTTACAGTGAACTCTGAAAAGTGAAGAGAAGTGTATAGGCTCTTAGTTTAGAATGTCAGAGATTGATTTGTTTATTCTATTAATCTTCATTTCTTTTATTCAATAAACTTCTGTTTTATTGTTAAAATCAAATCTGCAGCACTGTGTTTGAGTTTCAGTAAAATATCAATTTGTTAAACAAAATAAAATCTGCCAAGCAGCATTTCAGTCTGGGATCTTGATTGTCCAATGATAACATCATCTGGTATCATAACATTGCAAACCATGAATTCTGGTGTGGCATTGGTTGTCTTTTCATAGTGATTATTAATTGGAAATATAGCTCCGTAAAGAAATACATAAAAGGCCAACACTTCATGCTGGCATTTGCTTTCAGAATGTACGCATGTTCTCACAGTAATTATATTTTCTCAGCATGTTGTCAAACCTCTTAACACCCCTTTCCTTCGACCATCTCACAAACCTGACCTTGACTCTTGGTATCTTATCTGTCACGGCTGCTTATCCTGGAAGTGAATTCCACGAGCCTCCCACAGTTTATCTTGCTATCTATTTTGAAAGTCTTGCACATGACCTTGTATCTTTGACTCCTTATTCTAGAGTCCATAACACTGAGCAAATCGTTTAGTCTGGCCTGTTTCAATATGATACATAATTTTAAATGTATGTATCATATTTCCCCGCAAACTACGTTCTTCTAATGAGGAAAATCTCAATTTTACAAGTTCTTTTTCTATTATACCAGCCATTAACATTGCAAATCTGCATTGCACTTTCTGTAAAGTCTTCATATACTCAAATATGCAATATAATCTGTGAATGTTGGGCACAGTAAATAATTGCAATTTAAAAATTTTGTGTAGGTCCACTCATCTTTTGGTGTTTTTATTCTATGCCTCTGTTGATAAAACCTCAAATTCCAATTGTTCTTCTAGTGTCCAAATATAATGGGTTCTGAAATGGGATGTTACTTTAAAATTCCTCTCAACAACTTAGTAGTTTATATATTTTAGATTTCTACATTCAGTCTTCCTTTGTAAAGAATTCTAGTGGAAAGATAATGTAGGGCAGCGTGGTTAGCACTGCTGCCTCACAGCGTCACAGACCCGTCTGTGTGGAGCTTGCACATTCTCCTCGTGTCTGTATGAGTTTCCTCCGGTTTTCTCCCACAGTCCAAAGATGTGCAGGTTAGCTGGATTGGCTGTGCTAAATTGCCCGTCGCGTTCAGGGGTCTGTAGATTAGGTGGGTTATAGGGGGTGGGTCTGGGTGGGATGCTCCAAGGGTCGGTGTGGACTTGTTGGGCCAAAGGGCCTGTTTCCACACTGTAGGGATTCTGTGTTTAACACAAATTAGTGCCCAGTGTGCTACATGTCACATTGATGTATGTAATCTTCCTGATGCTGCCTCACAGCACCAGGGACCCGGGTTCGATTCCAGCCTCGGGCGCCTGTCTGTGTGAAGTTTGCACATTCCCCCCGTGTCTGCGTGGGTTTCCGCCGGGTGCTCCGGTTTCCTCCCACAGTCCAAAGATGTGCAGGTTAGGTGGATTGGCCATGCTAAATTGCCTGTAGTGTTCAGGGAGGTGTAGGTTGGGGGGTGGGTCTGGGTGGGATGCTCTGAGGTTCGGTGTGGACTTGTTGGGCCAAAGGGCCTGTTTCCACACTGTAGGGATTCTATGAATTCTATGAAAATGTCCTATTGTATTTCTGTACACTTCCGTCAGTGTTGCGGTTGTGGTTGTTCATTCTCTTGTTTTTAGGAAACACATTCTTTTAGTAAAACCATAAGTAACTCTTGTTTCTGCTAAACAGTTCTCCATAGACTTTACCTTAAAAATATTTATTTATTGGCCGTTTATCATCTTCATCATCATCACAGAAAGGGGCATTTATCTGAGGAGGGGGACCTGTCTTGTGCAGAGGTATTTTGCATTGATTATTCAATCTTCTGATCAGTTGTGCAGGCGTAAATCAAAACCCACAGTGCGCCTGTGTAGAAGACCCTCCAGCGAAACAGGAGTTACTATGGTAAGTAATGTTTCCTTCATAGGTGATTGTATGGCAGGATAGAAATAATCTCAAATGGCACCGAGTACCTAAGGGCAGGACATTGATGTGAAGATTGTTGGCCAAGATCCAAGATTACTGCACAGTGTGTGGTTTTTCAGAATCATACCAGATGAAGTGTAAAGGCCAACAATCTGGCACCATCTCTAGAATTTGTGTGAGGAATTCTGATTCGCTGTGTTCAGTTTGAGAGTTGATTTGCTCATATTTGTTGTCTGTGTTGATTGTGATGGAATTCTGCTCTGTTCCTCTATGATTCTGTATCCAAGTCTTTACTCACTCTCCCCTTATATACTTGGTGTTGGGCACATTTTCTTATAGAAAGGTGGAAGTTGTAGTGTGCTACTAATTCTTGGAAGAAATATGCCGTTTCTTATATTATGTTCCCAAGAGCCAGTTGAACTGACCTAGGTCCTTGGGTGACTTCAAATTTTAATTGTTTGAATGACACTTCTTACTTTAACAGTTATCCAGTTTAGTAAGATCCTTCCATCAAAATCCTTGAATCTGTTTCTTGCAAGCAAAAGTTCTTCATTGTGCCAAATTAGTAAGAAGGTTAAAGAGGGCTAATGGGATCTTCTGAAATCAGTCCTTTTGAAAGGTTAGCCAAACATTATTTCAGCACCAATAACATGACCAAAATTGGAAAACTTGAATAGCATAGAAAAAAATTATACTGATGACATGAAATTATATGGACAGACACATGTATCTGCTTCGTTCTTTGTGAATGAAATAAACAACTGGACTGTGTAAGCATATTTACATTTTTATTAGAAGTTAAAAACAAACAAAATGCATTGAGGAAAATGGCAATTCATGCCTGAGGAAGCAATAGATGAGTTATATTTTGGGCTATAGGGCAGTACAACCAGAAAATAAAACCGAAAGCTGAGCATTTTAGTTGAATAAAGTGAAGTGGGTGGAAATGAACAGAGGCTGGTCGCCTACTTATTTAAAAACTGGATTTGTAGGTGATCTTTGCAGTAGCCTGTTGTGTCATGACGTACCAGGTATGTCCACAGAGTGATGCATGGACTGTGAACTTACTGAGCTCAATTAGCTGCCTATTAGTTTATCGAGTGTTTCAAATTAATAAATAGCCAATTTTTGCCTTAAACCAGGTCAAAGTTAGTTTATTGCTGACAGTAATTTTTATCAAAATTCCATTATGAGCTAAAGTACAGATACCAGGATTAAGATTAGATATGGATATAAAGATGAAAGTAAGAGCTATCTGCTATCATTATAGGTCTGGCTTGCTTGAAGATTGCTCATTCCAGGGTAAAGTGATTGAAGACGTAAAGTGGGAATTCTGCAGGTGTAATAGCTTCTGTAGTCAAATAGTTGGTGGTCCATAGGTGGGTTGAGCAGGACAAGTTCAGGAGGTTTTATGACGCTGCAAGTTGTGGCCCTTCGTAGCCTGGATCAGTATGGCCACCCCTAAGGTTTTTATTTCTTTATTCATTCATGGGATGAGAGCATCACTGGCTAGGCAGTATTTATTCCCCATCCCTAATTGCCCAGAGGGCAGTTAAGAGTTAACCACATTGCTGTGGGTTTGCAGCCACAGATAGGCTAGACCAGGCACGGTGGAAATTTGCTTCCCTAAAGAATATTAGTGAACCAGATGGTTTATTCCAACAATCATAAATGGATTCATGGTGATCATTAGACTCTTACTTCCAGATTTTTATCGAACTCAAAGTACCATTGGTGGGATTTGAACCCAGGTCCCCAGAACATTACCTGGGTGCCTGGATTAACATTCCAGCGATAATGCCACTAGGCCGTTACCTTCTCATAAGTGGCTTGTTGTTTGCTGTCTGCTGAGAGTAATCTTCTCCCTGTTTCTCTGAAGTGTCTCCCCAACTTCTTTCTACTGATTGAGTCATAGTCATGCAGCACGAAAACAGGCCCCTCTGCCCAATTTGCCATGCCCACCAGGTTTCTTGAACTGAACTAGTCTCATTTGCTTGTATTTGGCCCATATCCCTATAAACCTTTCCTATCCATGTACCTGACAAAATGTCTTAAGTGTTGTAGGTGTACCCACCTCAGCTCATTCCATATATGCACCACCCTTTGTGTGAAAAAGTTGCCTGTCACCCCTTTTAAATCTTTCTCCTCTCATCTTAAACCTACGCCCTCTAGTTTTGGACTTCCCTACCCCAGTGAAGAAACCTTGGGAATTCACCTTACCTATGCCACTCATGGTTTTATAAACCTCTATAAGGCCACCTCTCAACCTCCTACGCTCCGGGGAATAAAGGTCCCAGCCTATCTTTAGAACTCAAACCTTCCAGTCTTGGTAACATCCTTGTAAATTATTTTTGTACCCTTTCCAGATTAATAACATCCTTTCTATATCAGGTTGACCAGAATTGTATGCAGTACATCAATTGTGGCCTGTACCAATATCTTGTATAGCTGTAATAGGATGTCTGAATTCCTTTACTCAATAATCTGACCGATGAAGTCAAGCACACCAAACATTGTCTTCATCGCCCTACTGGTGACGCCACTAGCAAGGAACTATGTACCTGTAACCCTAGATCTCTCTGTTCAGTAATGCTCCCCATGGCCCTAAAATTAACCATGTAACTCCTGCCCTGGTTTACATGTAACACCTCACATTTATCTGCACTAAACTCAATCTGCCATTCCTTGGCACACTAGCCCTGTAGATCAAGATCCCATTGTACCTTCTTCACTGCCCATTATACCACCAATTTTGGTGTCATCAGCAAACGCTGTAACCATGCCTCCCATATTCTCATTCAAATTGTTTATATAAATGATGAACAATAGTGGACCAACACCTATCCTTCGAGCACGCCATTAGTCACAGGCCTCCACTCTGAACAACAACCCTGTACCATCACCCTGTTTCTTATCATCAAGCCAGTTTTGTATCCAATTTGTCAGCTGTCCCTGGATTCCATGTGATGTAATCCTACTAACCAGTCTACCAAGCCGAACCTTTAACCTTGTTAAAGTCCACGTAGACAGTGTGTACCATTCTGGTCTTCATCTAACTTCTTGGTCACCTCTTCAAAAAAATTCAATCAAATTTGAGACAAGATTTTCCACATACAAAGCCATGCTGACTATCCCTTACCAGTCCTTGCCTTTCCAAATGCATATAGGTCCTGTCTCTCAGAACCTCTTCCAGCAACTTACCCACCACTGACATTAGACACACAAGTGTGAATTCCTTGACTTTTCATTGCGGCCTTTCTTAAATAATGGCACAACAGTAGCCATGTTCCAGTCTTTTGATACCTCACCCATGTCTGTCAGTGATACAAATATCTCTGCTAGGGGCGCCACAATTTCTTCCCTAGCTTCCCACAATGTCCTAGGATATACGTGATCAGGTACCAGGGATTTATCTACCTTTATGCATTTTAAGACCTCCAGCGCCACCATTTCAATAATTTGGACTCCTTTCAAGGCTGTTTGTTACCTTCCATGTCTTTCTCCAAGGTAAATATTGATGAGAAATATTCATTTAGGATTTCACCCATCTCCAGTGGTTCTACACATAAATGATCTCATTGATCTTTAAGGGGCACTGTTCTCTCCCTAGTTATTCTTTTGCTGTTAGTATACTTGTAGAATCTTTTTAGATTCTCCTTTACCCTATCTGCCAAAGCTAGCTCATGTCCCCTTTATGCCCTCCTGATTTCCCTCTTAAGTATACTCCTACTGTCTCTATACTTGGGGAATTCACTTGATCTCAGCTGCCTATACCATTCATGTGCCTCCTTTTTTTTTGACCAGAGCCTCAATGTCTGTAGTCATCTTGTGTACCCTACTCAGCCTTGCCCTTCACACCAACACGAACATGCTAGCCCTTTCTTGCTTTTTGAAATCCTCCCATTTGCCAGACATCCCTTTACCTGTGAACATCTCCCCCAACTTTGAAAGGTCTTGCCTAATACCATCAAAATTGGCCTTGTCCCAGTTTAGAACTGTAACTTGTGGACCAGACCTTTCCTTTTCCATAACTATTTTAAAACAACCAGAATTATAGTCACTGGTCCCAATGTGCTCCCCCACCAATAGCTCAGTCACTCGCCCTGCCTTATTTCCCAAGAGTTTTCCCTCTTCTCTACCTGGCCATCTACATATTGATTGAGAGTTTCCTTGAATACACGTAGCAAATTTCTCCCCCTCCAAGCCATTAATACTATAGGCAGTCCCAGCCAATGTTTGTAAAGTTAAAATCGTGTACAATTACAGCCCTATTCTTCCTACAGCTATCTGTGATCTCCCTATGTTTTGTCAAATGTTTGTCATTTTTATAAATGACCTGGATGAGGGCATAGAAGGATGGGTTAGTAAATTTGCGGATGACACTAAAGTCGGTGGAGTTGTGGGTAGTGCGGAAGGATGTTGCAGGTTACAGAGGGACATAGATAAGCTGCAGACCTGGGCTGAGAGGTGGCAAATGGAGTTTAATGCGGAAAAGTGTGAGGTAATTCACTTTGAAAGGAGTAACGGGAATACAGAGTACAGGGCTAATTGTAAGCTTCTTGATAGTGTGGACGAGCAGAGAGAGCTCGGTGTCCATGTGCATAGATCCCTGAAAGTTGCCACCCAGGTTGATAGGGTTGTTAGGAAGGCGTACGGGGTGTTAGGTTTTATTGGTAGAGGGATTGAGTTTCGGAGCCGTGAGGTCATGTTGGAGCTGTACAAAACTCTGGAGCGGCTGCACTTGGAATATTGCGTACAGTTCTGGTCGCCGCATTATAGGAAGGATGTGGAAGCATTGGAAAGGGTGCAGAGGAGATTTACCAGGATGTTGCCTGGTATGGAGGTCTTATGAGGAAAGGCTGAGGGACTTGAGGCTGTTTTCGTTAGAGAGAAGAAGGTTAAGAGGTGACTTAATAGAGACATACAAGATGATCAGAGGATTGGATAGGGTGGACTGTGAGAGCCTTTTTCCTCAGATGGTGACGGCTAGCACAAGGGGACATAGCTTTAAATTGAGGGGTGATAGATATAGGACAGAAGTCAGAGGTAGATTCTTTACTCAGAGAGTAGTAAGGGCATGGAATGCCTTGCCTGCAGCAGTTGTAGACTCGCCAACTTTAAGGGCATTTAAGTTGTCGTTGGATAAACATATTGACGATAATGGAATGGTGTAGGTTAGATGGGCTTCACATTGGTTTTGCAGGTCGGTGCAACATCGAGGGCCAAAGGGCCTGTACTGCGCTGTAATGTTCTATGTTCTATATATCTGTTATTCAACTTCCTGCTGACTACTGGGGGGCCTGTAGTATAATCCCATCAAGTGATCACACCCTTCTTATTTCTCAGTTCCACCCGTACAACTTCATCGGATGATCCCTCAGGAATATCTAAGTAATGCTGTGATGTTTTCCCTTAACAAAAATGCCATTGCCCCTCCTCTCTCTCCTCCCCCTTTTATCCTTCATATAACAACTGTATCCTGGAACATTGAGCTGCTAGTCCTGTCCGCCCCTCTACCATGTTTCTGTAATAGCTATGATATCCCAATCCCATGTTCCCTTCCATGTCTGAGTTCATCTTCCTTCCCTGTCAGGCCTCTTGCATTGAAATTAATGTGGTTTAATTCATCAGTCATCACTTGTTCTCTGGCGTTACCCTGCTTGCCTTGTCTATTTAACTTGCTCTCTTCAACTTCTGTATCAGCCTCAACCTTCTCTCTTGTCTGATAACAGCTTAGGATTTCACCTCCCTGCCACACTAAACCCTCCCAAGTAGCTCTGGCAAGTCTCCACGGCAGGATTTTGGTACCCCTCCAGTTAAGGTGCAACCTGTCCCTCTTGTTCGGGTCACTTCTGCCCCAGAAGAGATTCTAATGATCCAAAAATCTAAATCCCTACCCTCTGCACCAGCTCCTCAGCCAGGTATTCATCTGCCCCACCTTCCTATTCCTACTGTCACCAGCACATGGCACTGGGAGTAGTCCAGCGATTACTACCCTTGAGGTCCTGAAATTTGACCTCCTGTCAACTTCCTGTATTTACTCTGCAGAATCTCATCAGTTTTTCTACCTATGATGTTGGTACAAATGTGTACAGTGACCACTGTCTACTCACTCTCCTCTTTGAGAATTTGCTGCAGCCGTTCTGAGGTTTCCTAGACCCTGTCACTAGGGAGGCAACACACCATCCTGGAGACTCACTCATGGCTACAGAAATGCCTGTCCGTGCCCCTAACTAGAGTATCCTGTCAAAATTTCTCACTTGGATCTTGCTATACCCTGCTTTACAGCAGAGCCAGTCATGGTCATAGAGATGGAAGGAAAAAGACTTTTCAGTCCAACTCGACCATGCCAGTCCAGATATCCTATAATAATCTAGTCCCATTTGCCAGCATTTGGCCCATATCCCTCTAAACCATTCCTATTCATATACCCATCCAGATGCCTTTTAAATGTTGTAATTGTACCAGCCTCCGCCCCTTCCTCTGGCAGCTCACTCCATACATGCACCACCCTCTGCATGGAAAAGGTTGCCTATTAGCTCCCTTTTGAATCTTTCTTCTCTCACCTTAAACCTATGCCCTCTAGTTTTGGACTCACCTACCCTGGGGAAAAGACCTTGACTATTCACCATGTCCATACCATTCATGGTTTTATAAACTTCAGCCTCTGACACTCTGGGGAAAATAGATCATAGAATCCCTACAGTGTGGAAATAGGCCCTTCAGCCCAACAAGTCCACACTGACTCTCAGAGCATACCACCCAGACCCATCCCCCATAACCCAACAAATCTGCACATCTCTGAACACTACGGGCAATTTAGTATGGCCAATCCACCTAGACTGCACATCTTTGGACTGTGGGAGGAAACCCGAGTACCCAGAGGAAACCCATGCAGACACGGGGAGAATGTGCAAACTCCACACAGATAGTTGCCTGAGGTTGGAATCGAACCTGGGTCCTTGGCGCTGTGAGGTAGCAGTGCTAACCACTGACCCACCGTGCCACCCCACAATAATCCCAGCCTATTCAGCCTCTCCCTATAGCTCAAACCTGGCAACATCCTTGTAAATATTTTCTGACCCTTTTCAAGTTTCACAAATCTTTCCTATAGTAAAGAGACCAGAAGTGAATGCAGTATTCCAAAAGTGGCATAACCAATGCCCTTTATAGCCTCAACATGACCTCCCAACTTGTATACTCAATGCACTGACCAGTGTGGAAGCAGGCCATTCAACCCAACAAGTCCACACCAACTCACCAAAAAGCATCCTACCCAGACTCACCCCGACCTTATCCCTGCAGTTCCTGCTAATCCACCTAGCCTACACATCCCTGGACACTGTGGACAATTTTAGCATCGCCAATCCATGTAATCTGCACATCTTTGGCATGTGGGAGGAAACTGGAGCACCCAGAGGAAACCCATGCAGACATGGGGAAAATGTAAATTCCACACAGTCGCCCGAGGCTGGATTCGAATCTGGGTCCCTGGCATTGTGAGGCAGCAGTGCTAACCACTGAGCCACTGTGCTGCTCCAACCCTGTATACCTGCGACTCCGCTTGAAAGCAACTGTGAACCTGCACCCCAAAGTTTCTTTCTTCAGCAACACACCCCAGGACCATTAAATGTATAAATCCTACACTGATTTGCCGTACCAACATGCAGCACTGCACATTTATCTAAATTAAACTTCATCTGCCACTCTTTTGCCCATCGGAACCAGGTCGTGTTGTACTCCGAGGTAACCATCTTTACTGTCCCCTACACCTCCAATTTTAATGTCGCCTGCAAACTTACTAACCCCCTATATCCACAACCAAATTGTTTATATAAATAACAAAAAGCAGCAGACCCAGCATCACTCCATGCAGCACACTGCTGACCACAGGCCTCTGGTCCAAAAAACAACCCTCTCCACCACCCTCAGTCTCCTACCTTTGAGCCAATTTTGTATCGAAATGGCTAGTTCTCCCTGTATTCCATGTGATCTGACCTTCATAATGAATCTACCATGCGAAAACTTGTTAAATGCCTTACTGAAGTCGATGTAGACAGCCCCCACTACTGTGCCTTTATCAATCTTCTTCGTTACTTCTTCAAAACACACAATCATGTTAGTGAGACCCAATTTCCCACATACAAAGCCATGTTGACTATTTATAATCAGTTCTTGTCTTTCCAAATACATGTAAATCCTGTCCCTCAGAATCCCCTTCAACGACTTACCCACGATTGACAACAGGCTCACCAGGGTGTAGTTTCCTGGCTTTTCCTTACCACCTTTCTTAAATAATGGCACAACGTTAGCCAATCTCCAGTCGTCCAGCTCACCCCGGCTGTCAATGATGCAATATCTGAGTAAGGAGCCCAGCAATCACTCACTTCCCTTCCAACAAAGTTCTAGGGTACACCTGATCAGCTCCCAGGGATATAGCCACCTTTTATGCTTTTTAAAACATCTGGCACCACCTCCTCTGTAATATGGACACTTTTCAAGATATCAGTGTTTATTTCCCCAAGTTCTCTAGCTTCCATGCCCTTCTCCACAATAAACACTGATTTAATATCTCACCCATCTCCTTTGATTCCATGCATGGGTGGCCTTGTTGATCTTTAAGGGGCCCAATTTGTTCCCTCATTACTCTTTTGTCCTTTATGTATTTGTAGAATCTCTTTGGATTCTCCTTAACCCTACGTGCCGAAGGTATTTCATGTCCCCTTTCTGCCTTCTGATTTTCCGCTTGAGTATACTCCTACTGCCCTTATATTCTTCTAGGGATTCACTCAATCCCAGCTGTCTTATACCTGCCATATGCTTCCTTTTTCTTGACCAGAGCCTCTCTTTCTCTAGTCATCCAGCATTCCCTACACCTACCAACCTTGCCCTTCATACTAACAGGAACATACCATCTCTGGACTTACGTTACTTCATTTTTGAAGGCTTCCCACATCCCAGCATCCCTTTCCCTGTAAATATCTGTCCCCAGTCAACTTTTGAAAGTAATTATCTAATACCGTCAAAATCGGCCTTCTTTCAATTTAGAACTTTAACTTTTAGATCAGGTCTATCCTTTCCCATAGCTAGTTTAAAATGGATACAATTATGATCACTGACCCCAAAGTACTCCCCCACTGATACCTCTGTTACATGCCCTGCCTTGTTTCCCACAGGGAGGTCGGGTTTTGCTCCTTCTCTACTAGGGCCATCTACATATTGATCGAGAAAGTTTTCTCGAATGCACTTAGCAAATTTCTCCCCTTCCAAGCCCTTAACACTATAGGCAGTCCCCAGTTTGGAAAGTTAAAATCCCCTAGCATTCTTACAGATAACTGAGATCTCCTTACAAATGTGCTTCCCAATTTCCTGCTGACTCCTGGCAGGGGCATCTATAATACAATCCCGATAAGGTGATCATCCCTTTCTTATTTCTCAGTTCCACCTACATAATTTCGTTAGATGTACTCCCCAGAATATCCTACCTACAGCCAACCAAAAATGCCACTCCCCACTTCTCGCGCCCCCTTTCTATCCATCCTGTAGCATCTATGTCCTGGAACATTAAGCTGCCGGTCCTGTCCATCCCTGACCCACATTTCTGTAATAGCTATGATATCCCAGTCTCAGGTTCCAACCATGTCCTGAGTTCATTTGCCTTACCTGTCAGATGTCTTGTATTGAAATGAATGCAGTTTAATTAAATTTATCAGTCCTTCCTCATTCTTTGCCTTGCTCCTACCTGCCTTGACTGTTTGGCTTGCTGCTTTTCTCAACTGCACCAACCTTGGTGCCAAAGACCTGGAGCTTGCTGCTGTTTTCCTCTGAACAGGTACCCCCCAGTTTCTGACAAAATGGTGTAGCACAGCCTGTCTTAATGCAACCAAAACAAAATGTTTGCTGGCTATAAACTTTGATCAATCACTGTTCCTCAAAGCAAAGTCAATAATGCTGGAATTCCCTGTCGTGTCATTCCAGGCTCCAGTTCTCACAGAAGCTTAGAATTTTCACTCTGTTCCAAGGACACGTTGTGTGGTACAACCATTAATTGAATTTTGAATGTCTCCCGTTATGATTGATGCTGAAATAATACATTGGTCTGTCAGCTTTTCTAACTATTGTAAATCAGCATGAGCAGTAGTCTGGATTCTGGGAAGCATCTTGTAATATTCTGTGTCCATGTTAAAGATCGATTAGTTGTCTTTACAAAACGTATATACTATAATTACACATTTGCAACACTGTGAACGGACTGTTGGAAAGACTTTGGTTTTCATTTGTTATTCCAACTTTAAAATGCCCCATCATGCACAGGTATATTTTTTATTTGCCAGTAGAAACAAGTTCAGTTTTAGAACCTTTGTAAAATGGCATGATTCCAGGAATGAATGGCCTAGGATGCTCCACTTGGACCGGAGCACCCGTTGCCCAAAATTCTAAGTTATTTCAACATAGTCTTACCAAATTATCTGATTTTATTTAGCTTGTGCATTTCAGATCAACATCAATGTAGAGCTAAAGCACTGATTTGGGGTTAACCGCGCTTGATTGCACATATAGCCATGAATTGGAACAGTGCTGTCAACAGAAAAGGACATTCCAAATTATATTTAGTAATAAATCTGCCTCCTTCAAAGTGGAATATATTAAATTTTGAATTGAAAAAGCAAAGGCCAGATGTTCTATTCGGCACATGTTACCCACAAATAAGAGAGTAGCTCAGATTTTGTGCAGTTGGGAGGGGTAACAAGTTACTGGTTAAATGTTTGACACAAGTAAAATTTGTTTTCAGGATAAAGTGTATAATTGCTTGAGCTTTCGAGAGGTTGATATATTAGTGTCAACCTTTGATAGTCAGTGTTTTTATGGAGTAAGACTTTCTCCCCTTCTTCCCCCGATGGTTCCATCTTTATTTGGAATTCTGTTTTTAAAGTTTGTGTTTTTAGTAAATATTTTCCAACTTGGAATTAACAAGAGTGTTTTTATCAGCACATACATAATTCACTTCCTGTTCCACGGTTTCATTTGCATCTGTTTAAAATTCAGAGTTTAGTCTTGCTGTTGCATCAGTAACACATTGTAGTCTTGGAGCTGTTTATTCCACGTAGCACTTTCAGTTAATCTAGCACTACCAGTTGGGCTATTCTAAGTAAAAGCTTGGGCAAGTGCTCCTCCTCAAAGATGTGCTGTCTGTTGAAACAAAAACCGATTGTCTACAGCCTTCATTTAAATTTTTTCCTGTACTGTTGATGCAAATGTGTTTTTACAATATTGCAAGGTCATTTTTTTTAATGAATGGCATGTTATGTATACCAAAGGACCTTTACTGTCCAAACAAAAATTATTTGTTTAATGTATTGTTCGTAATCCATTGGGAAGAAAATAATGATTGCCTAAACACTTGTAAACAGCTGAGGAACCACTCAAGTATTATGAAAATCACACAAGTATTGTGATACCCTCTCACTTCGAACATAGTAAATAGGCACAAGAATAAGTGATTCAGCCCTTCAAGCCTCTTCCGTCATCCAATAAGATCATGTCTGATCTGATTTTAACCTTAACTCAACATTGCTGAATTCCCCCGATAATCTTCAATCCCCTCAATAATTAAGAATCTGCCTAACTCTGCCTTAAAAATATTTGAAAATTCTACATCCGTTTCCTTTTGAGAAAGAGAATTCCAAAGATTCGACCCTTTGAGACACTTTCTTTTCCTCATCTCTGCCTTAAATGGGCAACCTCATATTTGTAAAGTATGACCCTCAGTCCACATCTATTCGTGAAGTCCCCTCAGTACCGAGTATATTTGGAAATGGAATTGTATGGATAAATTCCTTAAGATGACACCATGATGAGTATATAGTTATTTTAATTAACCTGTTCAAACATCTCATATGCCTCAGTCAAGTGAGACTTGAACCGGATCATCTGGCCTGGTGGCCACAAGACTCTATACTGAGCAAATGTACTGTTGCTTAGGGTTCTACTTTCTGTGCAACATGATCTACTTCAGATTACACCAGAAATTGTGCTTAGTGTAGAAGTAGTTTTCCTCAATTTCCCCTTAATTGCGTATCACAAAAATGAACCCACACAAACAGAATTTTTTTTCCAAGTTTTTAAAAATTTACTTTAAAAATATCACTTGATTTGGTTAGAAGTTGTGAATTGGTGCAGTGGATTAACACAGGTGAAATAGATTTACCACAAACAAAACAAGCAATTTTAGCATTAACATTGTAGATTCTTTTGAGACCTATTTGGTATGCCAGAAGGATGTGTTTTAGGTGAAAGTAAGGCTCTCAAAAATATTACCTGCTTAAAAAGTCAATCATGTAAAACTACTAACTCTGTACCATTATATTCAGTATATTAGGGTACAGTAGTCAGTTTCTTGGTAAATTGAGAACAAATTATATTCAATACCTTTTTAAAGGTTGGATTTGGTACCCTTGCAGCAAAAAGACTTAATTTTAAGGCTCCCTCTGAAATAATACCATAGAGGCCAGTATCCTGTCACCGAGTAACCCTTTATTGACATGTGAAAAAGTCTGTGACACTGATCCAGCTCTCTGAGAACCAGCTCTGAGTTAACAGAACCTCCGATGCTCCTGTTTATATCTATCAGCCAGAGCTCCCTGATTGGCGCTGTTCATCTGGTCCAATCAGGGAACTCGTTCCATGAGGTCCACCTGGCTGACCTCCATACAATAACTACTCCAAAGGGTGCAAACGGGCTTATTTAACAAAACTGGAAACAGAATTTTTTGGAAAAACTTAACAGGTCTGGCAGCATCTGTGGGGCAAAATCAGAGTTAACGTTTTGGGTCCAGCAACCCTTCTTCAGAACTCATTTACCAGGCACATTGTATTAGTTTGTCACCAGTTTTGTGACTGAACCAGCTTTTGACATGATACTTTTAAAATTAGTGCAGAATATTGTGGAAACTCAATTTGAATCATAGAATAGCATCACAAAATTCCTCCAGTATGGAAACAGACCATTCGCCCATTTGAGTCCACATCAACCCTCCAAAGAACATCCCACCCAGATCCACCCTCCCTATCCTGTAACCCTGCATTTCTCATGTCTAACCCACCTGACCTGCACATCCCTGGACACTGTGGGCAATTTATTATGGCCAGTCCTGCCTAACCTGCACATCTTTGGACTGTGGGAGGAAACCGGAGCACCCAGAGGAAACCCATGCAGACACGGGTGGAATGTGCAAATTCCACACAGACAGTTGCCCAAGGGTGGAATCGAACCCCGGTCCCTGGCACTGTGATGCAGCAGTGCTAACCACTAAGCCACTGTGCGGCCCCCTGACTGGCAGCGGGTGGCATGATGGCTCTGACTGTATTGAATGTAACTTATACTTGAAATTCTACATGTTGTCTGTTGGATCAGATGAATAGTATTGGAGGCATAAATTGGTAGAAACTTGAAGCTACTATGTATCAAAGAAGCTAATGCTATTTCTTGTAATAAATGGTATGCTTATTAGAAGATATATACAACTTCTGCAGTGCACTGTTCTACACTGCAGATGTTCAAAAAAAAACTTGTATTTGTATTGCATAGAATATATAGCACAGAAGCAAGTCTGTCAGCTCAGCCCACTTTCTGTCATTCCAAGAGAAGAGATACTCAATGCGTTCATTTTTTCTTGATACGTATTATTTTGAAGTTCTGGTATAATCCACCAGGCACTTGTTTGTACCCTCTGTGATACATCTTTGTTTTATGTTAAAGCAACCAACACAAAGTTTATGCAAGTTCTGTTATTGCTAGAATTAAAACTTAGTGCTTGGTTTGCTTTCCCTGTGGTCTTACTAAAAGTTCTGAGGCAAAGTGTTGTACAGCAAAAGTTGTTCTTACCAACACCTTATGAACTAGCACCCTCAACAAACCAGCAAAAAAATCGCTCAAATGTCAGGTTTTACTGTATTATCATGATCTCCACTATGCCTGAGTAATCAGTTGACAGTTAGAATTATCTTTATTGTCATGTACTCACATGAGTACAGTGAAAAGTTTACAAGTTGCCACTTAGGGCACCATCTTAGTACAAAAGTACCCAGGTACAAATTCTTGAATACAAATTCTTAAGGGAAAAAAAAGAAAAATAAAGAAATAATAAGTCCGGAATTACAGATCTTCAAAAGTACTAAATAATAGTAACAAATTAGAAAAATAGAGAAATAAAAAGTTCAATAAAAACAAAAAAGAGGGCACGAGTGAGAAGGCCCTTTGCTGGTAAGTTTTATTTAAGGCGAAGTAGCATTGTTAAATGATTTATATTTGTATATTAAATTTGTATACACCCTGCATTACTTTTCTGTTATTTTGTGTGTTTTTACATTGATTATTGATCAACTGGAATATTTGATCATGCAGAACACTCCTGGTCCCATAGGTGCTGGTTAATAAAAAAAGTTTGCTGTAATTGTATCCCACAATTCTTGTTCTTCTACCATGTGATATGAGATCTTCTTTCTTTTCTTAGCCAAAATGTTAAATATTAATTAATTTCCTCAATGTTTGCCCATTCTTTGAGTGTGTTAATCCCAACTTGCATTTTGTTGCAGTCATACAGTCTTGATTTGGTGTTTGCAAATTTAAATATTGTAATTTTTATTTAAAAGTCTTTCATAGACGTTATTCATAACACTAGTATTGGCATTGTATATTCCTAAGAGGGTGAAGGGCAAGTTTGACAGGAATAGGGAACCCTGGATGACAAGAAATAATGAAGGTTTGACCAAAAAAAGGAGGCGGCATGATTCAGGAACAGGCAGCTGGGATCAAGGGAATCCCTGGAGGTATGTAGGGAATACAGGAGTTTACTGAAGAAGTAAATCAGGAAAAGGGGGCACAAGATAGCTTTGGCTGGGAAGGTTAAGGTGACTCCAAAGAGATTCTTTAAGTACATTAAAGGAAAAAGAATAACTAGAGAGAGAATGGGACCACTCGAGGACCAAATTAGACATGTATGTGTGGAACTGCAAAAGATGGGCAAGGTCCTCAATGAATATTTCTCCTCTGTGTTTACCGTGGAGAAAGACGTGAAAACTTGAGAACTTGGGGAAGTTAGTGGCAATACCTTGGGGACAGTCCATATCACAGTAGAGGAGGTGTGGGAAGTATTAGAATGTATGAAGGTGTATAAATCTGGTCCTGATCAAATATATCCAAGAATCCAGCAAGAGGTTAGAGAAGAAATTGAGGTGGGGGCGCCTGGCTGATATGTTTACTTCACCGTTAGCCATGGATGAGATGCCAGAAGACTGGAGGCTAGTGAATGTTGTGCCCTTATTCAAGAAGAATTGCAAAGAATATCCTGGGAATTACAGACCAGTAAGTTTAACATCTGTAGTAGGTAAATTACTTGACAAGATTCTGAGAGGTAAGATATACATGGTTCATGTGTGGGAGATCATACCTCTCAAATTTGTGAAAGTTCTTTGATGAGGGTTGATGAGTGCAGGGCGGTAGATGTAGTCTACATGGATTTTAGTAAGGCCTTTGACAAGGTTCCACATGGTAGGCTGTTTTGAAAGATAAGATCGCATGGAATCCATGGAAAGCTGGCAAATTGGATACAGAATTGGCTTGATGGTAGGAAGCAGAGAGTAATAGTAGAAGGATACTTGTCGGATTGGCGGTCTGTGACTAGTGGCGTGCCTCGGGTCAGTGCTGGGTTCATTGCTGTTTGTTATCTATATCAGTGATTTGGATGAGAATGTACAAGGCATGATTAGTAAGTTTGCGGATGACACTAAAAGTACATGGTATCGTGGACAGTGAGGAAGGTTATCTGAAATTGCAGCAGGATCGTGATCAGCTGGGGAAGTCAGCCGAGAAGTGGCAAATGGAGTTTAATATAAACAAGTGTGAGGTGTTGCATTTTGGAAAGTCAAATCAAGGGAGGAGTTCCATGGTGAATGGTAGGGCCTTAAGGAGTGTAGTGGAACAGAGGGACCTTTAGAGTACAGGTTCTCTGAAAGTGGAGTCACAGGTCGACAGGACAGTGAAGAAGGCTTTTGGCACACTGGCCTTCATCAGTGAGGGCATTGAGTACAGAAGTTGGGAAGTTACGTTGCAGTTGTACAGGACATTGGTGAGGCCGCACTTGGAGTATTGTGTTCAGTTTTGCTCACCTTGCTGTAGGAAGGATGTTACAGAACTGGAAAGAATGCAGAAGAAATTTGCAAGGTTGTTGCTAGGACTCAAGGGACTGAGTTATAGGGAGAGGTTGGACAAGCTAGGACTTTTTCTTTAGAGCGTAAGAGACTGAGGGGCAATCTTATAAGAGTGTATAAGATCATGAGAGGTATGGATAGGGTGAATGCGCTCAGTCTTTTTTCCAGGGTTGGGGAGTCAAGGACTAGAGGGCATCAGTTTAAGGTAAGAGGGGAAAGAATGTATGGAAACCTGAGGGGCAACTTTTTTATCTACAGAGGGTGGTACGCGTATAGAATGAGCTGCCAGCGGAACTGATTGGGATGGGTACATTATCAACACTTAAAAGGCATTTTGGTGAATACATGGATAGGAACGGTCTAGAAGGATATGAGTCAAGTGCAGGGAAATGGGGTTAGCATGGATGGACATATTGGTCGGCAGGGACCCGTTTGGGCCAAAGGGCCTGTCTCCGTGCTGTAGGACTCGATGATTCTACGACCAGACAGACTAGATGCTGCAAAACCGTTCCTGATGTTGGGGAAGTCCAGAACTAGGGATCACAACCTAAGAACAAGGGGTAAGCCATTCAGGACTGAAATGAAGATGTTCTTCACTCTGAGTTGTGAACCTGTAGAATTCTCTACCTCAGAAAGCTTTTGAGGCCAGTTTGTTAAAAATTAAGGAGGAATCTGGACATATCCCTTGCGGCTAAAGGGATCAAGGGGTATGGACAGAAAGCGGGAGTGGGAAATTGCATGATCAACCATGATCATAATCATAATCATATTGAATGGTGGTGCAGGCTCAAAGGGTCGAATGGCCTACTCCTGCACCTATTTTCTATGTTTCTATAGCACCTTTTGAAATGTGTATAATGATGTCTTTGCTATCTATCTCCATGCTAGTTATTTTCTTAATGAATTTATTTTGATCTGTTCTGATTGTTTTATCTGTTGTCTTTCATAGCCTCAGGACATCCCAAAGTGTCCGTTAAGTACATTTGAGTGTCGCCATTACCATAATGTGCAAAACACAGCAACTAATTTGTCCACAGCAAAGTCCCATGAACAGCAACATGATAACCAGTAGTCATTCTTTTTAGAGACTCTGATTGAGGAATTAATTTTGACTCACACATGAGGTTTGACTCCTCTTTTTCAGAATTGTGCCACCTAGGAGATCAGACCTGGCAGATTGTCATTCTGAAGTGACATTTAATTTGGGCTGAAAAGCACAAAGTTCAACAAAAAAAAACTAAATTAGTTTGAATCTCTGTTTCTTAAAATAAAAAGTTAATTTAAATAGTGACTAAGTTAACACTACCTTTGGCCTCAGAAAAACATTTTTTTTATTATTTTGCACATCATTGGCTGTGTGATGGTATCTTTTGCCTTTAATGTTGACTTGCACCTGAAAAATATAAAATGGGCAAGCAAGTGCTTTTGAATTTTATAAGTAAATTTAGGTTACAGCAGAAAAGGAAAAGGTTTTGAAAAGTAAGACATGAATTATGACACAAGATTGGAAGAATTAGGATACTCGAGAACGGAATTGGATTGTTTTAGATTTTATTTTAAAACTGTTTTCTTAGTAACTTGTGGCATTAATATAGCAAGAATAAAATTGTTCCTGATGTTGAGAACTGGTTAAACAGCAACCACATTTTCAACATCACAGCACAGGAAGTGAAAATAACGTTTATTAAATGGAGGTACTGAGGAATTCTGTGGATCTGTTGCGGAACTCAGGTTAGAAATTCACGCAAAGTACAGTCTCCTGAGGCACCTTCAGTTGAATTTCAGAAATAAATTAATATTTACCTTGAGAACAAATATTGTTAATCAGTTAAACTTGGCCAATTGGAACACTTAAATTATGAAAGAACTTTATTTTTCTCCTGAGTAGTCAGTATTTACTGCAAACTTTGTATGAAATAATTAAGTTAAATGATCATGCGTAAGTGATAAAATGCAACATCCTGGTTTAAATCAGTTGACACATTTGAGAATTCTTTACTTACAGGATCTACTTATCTAAACACTAAAAATGCATTGTAATTGGTAATCTGGTGTACGAAAGCTAAAACTGTATATTTCATTGTTGTGCAATACCATACTTTGTAGTGGCATACTCATTCTTCTTCAGTTACTTGATGTGGTCTTTAATTTATTGGTCTGTAACCGACTAACTTATAGCTTGGGTAATTAAATGGATCTTGGTCCATCAATCACCTCCAGATATTGTAGCCTAGAATCAGAATTCATTAAGAATATCTATGAAGCAACAATTGCCTACCTTCAAATTTGTATGAAGGAGCATGCAAACAAAAAAAACTTGTATCAACTTTTATTTTTGTTATTTATTTGTGGGATGTCAGTAACGTGGCTAGGCCAACATTTATTACTCATTCCTAATTGCCCCAGAGAAGCTGGTTGTGAACTGCCTTCTTGAACCATTACAGTCCATATGTTGAGGGTACATATTTAGTGCTGTACACATTTAGTACAAGTTTAGGACATTTTAGTACACATTTAGAAAGGGAATTCCAGGATTTTGAACTCGTAATGTTGAAGAAATGGCAATATAGTTTCAAGTTATGATGGTGTATAGCTTTGAGGGGAACTTGCAGTTGGTGGTGTTCCCATGCATCAAACCCCACCAACCTCATTCCCTCATAGAGGTCATAGGCTTGGATACGTGCGCACTGATGCCACTGTTTGCTGCTGGTAGAGGAAGTAAATGTTGACAATGGATAAAGTAGCAAGCTGCATTATCCTAGACAATTTTAGGCTCCTTGAGTCGTGTCAGAGCTGCACTCATCCAGGCAAGTGGCAATATTCCATCTCATTTCTACCTTGAAAAGGGTGAGCAGGCTGCAGGAAGATTGGAGGTGAATTACTCGTTTGAGAATTCTGAGCCTCAGACCTGCATTTGTAGCCATGTAATTTATATCACTAGTCTAGTTTGGTTTCTCCTCTGATATGAGACCAAAACTGCACATTTACTGTGGTGTGGTCTCACCAAGGCTCTGTACAATTGCAGCAAGACCTCCCTACCTCCTGTACTTGGATCCTCATTTACAACGTTCACTCAAATAACTCACCAAGTCTTCTAAGTCTTCTCTGCAGAACCTTTCAAACTTGTGACTTTTACCACTGAGTAGGATAAGGGCAGCTGATGCATGAGAATTCCACACCTGCAAGCTCGCCTCCTGATGTAGAACTATATTGCTATTCTTTTACTGCTGGGTCAAAATCTTAAACTTAACTTCTTAACAAAACTGTGAGTGTCCCGACGCCCCCAAGGAATGCAGTCGTTCAACCAGGGAGCTCACAGTCACCTCCATTGCATTCAGCTATGGGCAATAAATTCTGACCTACTCAGCAAGGCTCATATTCCATGCATGAGAGCGAGGAAAAAAAATTCCTTGCAGTAGCATCACCGGATTGATACCTCATTGTTTTGTAGGTATTCCTGGTTTTTCCCTTTGCATGCCCTCCTGCATTCTTCACTAAACCTGATGAACCAAAGTGCTTTGTGACTGCCGAGTTATGAATTGCTAGGTCCGTTCAAAATTTATCCTTTAATACTATAATTGTGCCACACCATAAGATAGAGGATGGGCCCAGTGTAAAGGTGGAACTTTGTTAATGTTTGGACTGTACCGTGGTAACTTGTAGCAATACTGTTATGCATTTCTGGTAGGTAGATTGGTGAGTGAGTTTAAGTAGAATTTTCCCTCTTGTTTCCTTCACCACCTGCTAGAGATGTAGTCTAGCAGTTATGCACCGTATGACTTGGCCAGTTGAGTCATTCTTAGTGAGGAATGTTGAAATTCCCACCCAGAGGAGACTCTGAACCCTTAACTACCATCTTACAAGTTGTGTATAATGTGGAACTGCTTCATCAGCTGTGGGAAGTGTGTAGTAGTTCAGCTGTTGCAATTTTGGCGCAAATCCCCAGATTTTGGTAATAAGGACTTGGCAGGGTCAACGTTTGTTTCCGTTGTTTCCAGTGCCTCGGTCAATGTCTGGTTTCATTTCTTTCCTTAGACTTTGTTACAGTTAAAATAGCTGAGTGGCTTGCAAGGCCATTTCAGAGCATACTTTAGAATCAACCAGATTGCTTTAGAAATGGGGTCACATATAGGCCAAACCAGGTTAGCGCAGCAGTTTTCCTGGCCTGCTGTGTTCATCCAGCTGTACACCTTGTTATCTCAGATTCTCCAGTATCAGCAGTTCCTACTATGCCTTAGTAAACTAGATTGTTTTTAATAACAAAGGGTTCATTCTGAACCAGAATGAGAACAGATATATTGGGCCAGTTGAATAGAACAATGCACATTGAAGAAAATATAAAATTTTTATTAATTTGAAAACCAAAAGAACTGCGGATGCTGTAAATCAGGAACAAAAACAAAGTTGCTGG
>JAHRHZ010000231.1:35287-62417 GCA_024137785.1 Ginglymostoma cirratum
GAGAAAACAGAGTTAACGTTTCGGGTCTGGTGACACTTCCTCAGAACAGTTCTGAGGAAGGGTCACCGGACCCGAAACGTTAACTCTGTTTTCTCCTCCACGGATGCTGCCAGACCTGGTGAGCTTTTCCAGCAACTTTGTTTTATTAATTTGAGTTGGCTAATCTATTTCCTACATTACTTTGTTCTTAAATGGTGAAAAAGGTAGTGGAACACAATGTTATTTCCTTATTACTCAAGAAAAATGTCCATGTAATATTTAGTCCAGTAAATCTTCAACAGTTCCTAAACCACGGCAGTAATGTCCAAAAGTAGCAAACCTAATGTAAAGCAGACTTTTTTTAAAAAATACCCATCAGTTTAAACAAAAATGTTCTTGTTTTGCTTGCTTGCAGGAAACAGTGCAGATCTTCGTTTGGTAAAAACCTATATTGAACTTGGTTTACCAGGAACCCAAATAGATTTCCTTATGTCAGAGAGGAATCAGGTAAATTAATTTTGCATTCAAATCGATCATTAGTTGATCTGCCAGTCCAATGAATTTTATTAGAGTTGAAATTTACTAGACCAAGGTAGTGGACTTGATTTGTTCAAGTGAGTCCCACGTTTCACTGGCCACAGGGCTTTGACTTAAAATGTTAAATATCTAGCTCATTCAGCTCAATGTTCAGTTATAACTTCCCAATAACTCAGAGCTGTTTTAATTTATGCAAGTACTCAGTTTGATGTGGAATATGAGTCTTGGACTTGATTGGTAACAAGTCTATAGACAATCAAAATTCTTTTGGATTAATCAGAAATCCCTAAGAATGGACATGTTTTATGTAATTCAACTCTGGAGCTTTTAGTGTAATTCACTAAGAATAAGTGAGTGGTAATTAAATTAGATTGTTGAAGTGGTAGAGGGATTTTTAAATTATAGAGGCAAAGAGTCATACAACATGGAGACAGACCCTTCTATCTAACTAGTCCATGGTGACCATGTTCCCAAACCAAACTAGTCCCACTTGCCTGTGTTTGGCCCATATCCCTCCAGTCTTTCTTATGCATGTGCTGATTCAAATGTCTTTTAAATCCTGTAACTGTACCTGCATCCACCACTCCTTCTGGCAGTTCGTTCCACATAACAAAATACTTCCTGTGTAAAAGCAAAATTTCCCCTAATGTCCTTTTAAATCTTTCTCCTCTCACCTTAAAAATATGCCCCCATAGAACTTAGAACATGGAACAGTACAGCACAGTACAGACACTTCGGCCCACAATGTTGTGCCGAACTTAGACCCTAGGTTTAGGGTAAATCTAACCTCCAACCCTACCTTATACTATCATCCATATGCCTATCTAATAGCCGCTTAAATGCCCTAATGAGGCTGACTCCACTACCCTCTCAGGGAATGCCTTCCACGCCCCTCTGAGTAAAGAACCTACCTCTGACATCTCCCCTATATCTACCTCCACTCACTTTAAAACTATGCCCCCTCGTAATAGCTACCTCCACCCTAGGAAAATGTCTCTGGCTATCCACTCTATCTCTACCACTGATCATTTTGTACACCTCTATCAAGTCACCTCTCCTCCTTCGTTGTTCTAAAGAGAAAAGCCATAGCGCTCTCAACCTTTCCTCGTAAGACCTTCCCTCCATTCCAAGCAACGTCCTGGTAAATTTTCTCTGCACCTTTCCCAACGCTTCCACATCTTTCCTGTAATGAGGCGACCAGAACTAGACACAATACTCCAGATGTGGCCGAACCAGCGTTTCGTGTAGCTGGAGCATAACTTCACGGCTCTTGAACTCAATCCCTCTATTAATAAAAGCTAACACACCATAAGCCTTACTAACAACTGTATCCACCTGGGTGGCAGCTTTCAGTGAACTGTGGACATGAATCTCAAGATCTCTCTGCTCCTCCACACTGCCAAGAATCTTTCCTTTAACCCTGTATTATGCTTTCAAGTTTGTCCTTCCAAAATGAATCACCTCTCAGTTTTCAGGGTTAAACTCCATGTGCCACTTCTCAGCCCAGCTCTGCATCCTATCAATGTCCCCTTGTAACCTAGAACAGCCCTCTGCACTATCCACAACTCGACCCACCTTCGTATCGCTCGCGAACTTACTATACCACCCTTCCACTCCTACATCCAAATCATGTTTTGAATTTCCCCATCTTAGGGAAAAGACCCTTGCTATTCACCTTGTCTGTGCCCCTCATGATTTTATAGACCTCTGTGAGACCATCCCTTGACTTCATACAGTCAAGTCAAAAAATGTCCAGGCTATCCAGTGTATCTTTATACTTCAAATCATCCATTCCTGGCAACATCCTGGTAAATCTTTTCTGAACCCTCTCCAAATTAATAATATCTTCCTATAGCAGGGCAACCAGAATTATACACGATACGCCAGAATAGGCCTCACCAATGTTCAGTACAACCTCAACAAGATGCCCTAACTCCTATAGTCAAAGGTCTGAGCCAAGAAGGCAAGCGTGCTAAATGCTTTCTTAACCACCCTGTTTATATCTGACACAAATTTCAAAGAATTATGTACTTGATCCCTTAGGTGTCTCTGTTCTACAACACTACCCAGGGCCCTGCCATTAATTGTATAAGTCCTGCCCTTGTTTATTTTACCAAAATGCAATGCAATTTATCCAAATTAAACTCCATCTGCCAGTCCTCAGCCCAAGGACCCAATTGATCATGATCTCTTTGTCATCTTAGATAACCTTCAGTGTTCACTACACCCCAAATTTTGGTGTCATCCACAAACTTACCAACCGTGACTCCTGAATTTTCATCCAAATGACAAACCAAAGTATCAATCCAGTAGAACACCACTGGTCACAGACCTCCAGCCTGAGAAATAACCCTCCACCACCTCCTTTTGCTTTTACTGTCAAGCCTATTTTGTACCTATTTGGTAAGGTCTCCCTGAATCCCATGTGATCTAACTTTGCTAATTAGTCAACCATGTGAAACCTTGTCAAAGGCTTTATTAAAGTCCACGTAAACAATGTCTATCGCTCTGCAGTCATCAATCTTTTCAGTTACTTCCTCAAAAAACTTAATCAAGATTAATTTGACTGTGCAATTGTAGCACAGAATTTCATAGCCAGCCTAGTATTTAGTCACTATGCCATTCAAAAGAAAATAATTTATTTCTGCCATCCTGTGCAGCTATCAAGCGCTCAAGCCAGCATGGGTTCTAAGAACCTAATAAAGGTTTGATCCTCTTGAATATTCATCAATAGCTCAAAAAGCAAATTGCACAACTCAATGAATTCCAAACCACCTATCCTCTCCCATTAAAAACTAACTGAAGACTGAACATTCTGAAGACTGACTGCTCTTTTCCAAGCTTACAACAAGCATCTAATGCTTTTAAGACATACTTTTCTCTCCTTCCGGGCTTTTCCCAATGATCTTGAATCCATGGCTTCTGCTTGCTAACTTGCTGAGCAAGGGGAATCATGCCACTAAAATCCTATTATCTCACAAACCATTACCTGTTAACCTTCGCTGTTTCAAAAACAACAGTGCTAGTGTACCCAACAAAGCCCATTGCAATCTACCATCCTTGGTAGTATTCAAAGAAATGCCCCCTGCACTCTAAGGACTTCATTACTTGCTTAATATGTGGCACTCAGTTGTTGATATACTCTAGCTATGCGAAACAACTGATTTACAAAGATTTTTCATGATCTCCCACCTTTAAATACCCCAGTTTGGGAGCTCAACAGCTTTCCAACAGCTGGCCAAGTTAATGTCTAGGGCTACAAATCCCTGCAATTCTCTTCACGCTCCAATTCTACTCAACAGCAAAAATGTAATTCTTTGGTTCATTTCTGATTTATACATCTTCAATGTTTAGACCAGTGAAGTAATTGCAGAAGCAAAAGCTAATACCCGCCAGTTCCAGTAATTTGATGGAGATATGGGACAGTAGTAACATGCACAGCCAATCCCCACAAAGGGAAGGATAAACTCAAGTTCATTGGGCAACTTCTGCAGGAGTGAAATTGAGTGACAGAGTCAGGGTCAGCTTTTACAATTAATGCTTGCCTGTGCTGGTTTGGAGTACAACTGAAGTAAGCTATTGCACATCTCTTGCACTCCCAATTCCACTGGCAGGACAAATCCTGCAAAATGTAACCATTGATCTCTGGACAAGAGCTCCCAGGAACTGTGAAACAACACAGAAACAGGATTTATCTACACTGCCTGAAGGAGGCACTGTCACATGACTCAAACATTTCAGAAAACTGTCATCATACCTAAAATGTACTTCTGTTTCAGCACTAGCTACAGAACTGTGCAATACGGACAGTGATAGGACTGATCGTGGCTTTTCTTGGACAAAGACATGGACTTTGGGATAGGAGTACAATTTTTAACGCTTGTTTCATCTTTCCATTAATACAAATCTACTACATTGATCTTCCCAACAAATAGCGATGCCGACTACCTCCACAATATTTATGGCATTTCCATGGTCATTATCCATGCATTTACCTTGTTACGCCCTTGATAGCCAGGGCCCAATTCTGTCTTTCCTGTGTACTGTTTTAATATTTGTAGAATACCTAATTTGCTTTGTTGCAACCCCACTGCTTTAAAAAAAGGTAAAAGAACAAAACAGATCTAAATTTAAGTCTAAATCATCAATAGGTAACAAAAACAGCAGGTGACCCAAAAGTGAACCTTGTGGAACACCAATGGAAACTGCTTTCCAGACTGTCAATTATCTGTTGACCATTCCTATTTGTTTCTTGTCACAGAGTTGATTTTGAATCAAGCTTGTTACATCCACTTATGTAGCATGGGCCTGAAGTTTTCTTAACAGTCTTCAATGTTTCCTTGTCAAAAGCCTTACTAAGCTCCACTTAGACAACATCCATTGCATTGCCCTCATCAATTCTCCTGGTTAATTCCTCAAAAAATTAACTTTGTCAGATATGATCTTACCTTATCAAAATAATGCTGACTATTCTTGATTTATCTGTCCCTTTCCAAATAGCAGTCAAGTCTCATAAAGCAGTCTCCCCCCACCTACTTCCCTGGACTTATTCTGCTGAACCTTCATTGCATTGTATGGCAAGTATATCTTTCGCTGAGTCAGGGGACCAGACTGCATTCAATTCTCCAGGTGCTGTTAGAACTTTTTAAAAAATCTATTTCAAAAATCAGGAGTCAAGCATGTTAACTACTGATAGATCTACCGTGGTGAGCCGACAGAAATTTTCTCAAAGCATTTGTGGTGGGAAGTTGGAGATTATGAAATTATGTATCCATTGGATCTGTAAGAATGAAGGTCACAGAGTGATAAACAATCCGCCATTACCTCCGTGACAGACCACAACAAGAAGACAACATGGCCAGACACACTAATCACCCTACCATACACCAGAGACATATCAGAGATGACCAGAAGACTATTCAGACCCCTAGGCATCAGCGTAGCCCACAAACCAACAACCACACTGCGACAGCTATTGACGAATGTAAAGGATCCCATATCCAAAAACCAAAGAAACTAACGTAGTATACAAAATACCATGTAAGGACTGTGACCAACATTACATAGGCCAAACTGGAAGAAAACTGACAATAAGGATAGAACATAGAACATTACAGTGCAGTACAAGCCCTTCGGCCCTCGATGTTGCGCCGACCTGTGAAACCAATCTGAAGCGCATCTAACCTACACTATTCCATTATCATCCATATGTTTATCCAACGACCATTTAAATGCCCTTAAAGTTGGCGAGTCTACAACTGCTGCAGGCAAGGCATTCCATGCCCTGACTATTCTCTGAGTAAAGAGAATTCTGGATTATTAGACATCACCTTCCTCCTCATTTTAATTAAACCACAGAATCCAGTTTTAAGTTGGGAGGTAAACAAAGGAGGATCCTGGCTACTGATGTTCCTTCAGTGCGATGGGGGTGGGTGAAGAGGAGGTGAAATTTCTACAACAGCACAAATATTCAAGACCTCAAGATTTTCCCTTCCATTCCAAATTCATTCATATTAACACTTTCAATACAATCAGCCAGAAGCAACAGCAGTCAAGCCTTTAATCCTCTTGCTAGGCTTCAATCCCTCTACCCCAAAAAAGTTCATACAGGTCCAACTGACTTCCCTAATGTGCTACTGGTCATTTCATAGGAAGTCAAAGCTCACTCCCATTGTTGCACTTCTTACAAACTGCATTAGCACTCAAGCCTCAAATTCTTTGAGATTTCCAAGTTGAAAAGCCAAGTCCACAAAATCCAAAATCAAACACTTAAAGCACAATCAAACACTTGTTTCTCTTTTGCACAATTTTCAGCACTCTCAATCGAATTTGTTCATATTGACTCATACAGGCTCTGCAATGCATTACAGCCCTCAAACTGACTAGGGTTAACAGAAGCAAAACTGTTCAGAATAAACATATATATTAAAAAAAATGAAGATTTAGCACTGATATTTAAATTCGACAAACAAAATGTTATTTGCATAGAATTATAACTCTAATCCCTCCCTGTATGTTAACGAGAGTGCAGGGTTCCAAATAGTTATATTGTTTCAACGTCCACAACAATATTGATACACGAACACCAACTAGCCACCAAGGGACATGACCAATTTTCACTAGTCTCGATACACAAGGACAAAGAAGGATACAAATTTGACTGAGACAACACACGTAATAGCACAAGCCCAAGAGACACGCGCCAGGGAATTCCTGAAGGTCTGGTATTCCAACCCCGAGAACTCCATCAACAAACACATTGAACTGGACCTGATATACAAACCACTGAAAAACAGAACCAGAAGTGATGCCAACCACTCCAGCAGATGGAGGCATATAAATAACAAGTGGGACAAAACATCAGTGCTTCACTGGAGGCACGTTGACGATGTTACCGAGAGGGTGACAAAACGTCTGCAATTAAACACACTGGCTCGGAAAGCAAGTTTTCAACCTCGTCCACAGCTCGAGCAACAAATCTCAAAAACTTTAAATGATAAGCAAATTCAGGAGAGCATTACATACAGAATTAACATGAAATCTGCTACATGAAAATTTTGAATGAGGAACACAATTCACCCAAATTTACTGCTCGATCATGAATACTGCATCGTTATGCTTCTTCGAATACTTTCATTTCTGCTGTTCTAACCGGGAATCTGTTTCTTGAGCTGATTTTCTTTAAAATGTGAAGGTGAACTTCCAAACAGTCCAAATTTGACTTTTACCAGTTTTGAGCTGTGACCTCTTTTTTTTTTCTTCAATTTAATCTAAAGGAATAATGGAAATTTGTTTTTTAGTTGTATTTAATGTTGCGTACATCTCAAAGGTTAGGTCTTGGACATCACCTGCTTTATGCACCCATCGAAGACTTTAATATCTCTTTCATCATTCTTTTGTCAGATATGGACACAGCGCTTGAGGTCTTGTCTCACTACAGCACAACAGTTTAAATGCAACTTGATCTGATGCATCCAGCCAACCTAGCCACTCCTGACCAAAGGCGTCAATATTGCAGTGGCAACACACTTTGTGTGCTTAGTTCATGCATATGAACAGTGATGGTAAAGTCTCCAATATTCATCTCTTTTCATGGCTGACCACAAATCTTTTCCATTTCTGCAAACAGCGAATGTTGGAAGGATTTACAAGTTTTACTACATTATGAATACACCTGAAGCAGCCATCAAGTCCTGGTGAGCCCAGAGTTCCTGTCTCAGGCAGGGGTATGCTTCACCCACTGCTTCCAAATCTTCCACGACTGTAAAATATGTGGAGAATATCAACTGGATATAAAACCAAATTATACTGTAGAGCCAAATATTTAGCTCCAGACAGACAGTAGAAGAGAGGGACATTTCATGTGTCACCAGGCACTGGAAACTTCCACTAAGTATTCTTCAAGCGCAAAAGAAGGAATTAGGTATCTTTACATAAATGTGCATGTCAAATGTAGCGAGAGTGCTGAATGTTCGTTTTGTAATGTATGCTGCTGATTAGTAGGTGGAATGTGTCATAACAGGCCTCTATATTCTGTGATGTATTCTAAATAGTCATATCAAACACATCCATTTTTAAGTTTATCTGGAAAAATAACCAGGAAAACAAAATATTAGAACGTAAGAACGTAATAAATAGGAGAAAGAGTAGGCCCCTCAAGCCTGCTCTGCCATTCAGTAAGATCATGGCAGATCTTTTCGTGGACTCACCTCCACTTACCCGCCTTTTTACCATAACCCTTAATTCCTTTACTGATCAAAATTGTATCTTTTCCTTAAAAAAAATTCAACAATGTAGCCTCAACTGCTTCACTAGGCAGGGAATTCCACAGATTTACAACCCTTTGAGAGAGGAAGATCCTCCTCAACTCAGTCCTAAGTCTGCTCCCTGTTATTCTGAGGCTATGTCCCTTTGCTCTAGCTTCACCTGCCAGTGGAAACAACCTCCTTGCTCCCGTCTTATCTATTCCCTTCATAATTTTACGTTTCTATAAGATTCCCCACATTCTTCTAAATTCCAATAAGTATAGTCCCAGTCTACTCAATCTCTCCTGATAAACCAACCGTCTCAACTCCAGAATCAATCTATTGAACCTCCTCTGCACCGTCTCCAGTGCCAGTACATCCTTGCTCAAGTGAGGAGACCAAAATTGTACACAGTACTCCAGCGTGGCCTCACCAGTACCCTAAACAGCTACAGTATAACTCCCTGTTTTTTAAACTCCATCCCTCTAGCAATAAAATGACAATATTCCATTTGCGTTCTTAATTACCTGCTGCAGTTGCAAACCAACTTTTATGATTCATGCACAAGGACACCCAGGTCCCTCTGTATGCATGCTGCAATTTTTCACCATTTAAATAATAGTCCATTTTGCTGCTTTTCTTACCAAATTGGATGATGTCACATTTACAAACATTATACTCCATTTGCCAGACCCTTTCCCACTCACTTAACCCATCTTTATTCCTCTGCAGACTTTGTGTCTTCTGCACATTTTGCTTACCACACATCTTAGTGTCATCTACGAACTTCGACGCACTACACTTGGTCCCCAACTCCAAATCATCTATGTAAGTTGTAAACTACTGCAGTCCCAATACTGATCTCTGAGGGGCACCATTAGTCACTGATCTCAGACAAGAAAAACACCCATTTATCCCCATCCTTTGCTTTCTGTTAGTTAACCAATCCTCTATCCATGCTAATACATTACCGGTAACGAAGTGCACCTTTATCTTATGCAACAGCCTTTTTTGCGGCACCTTTTCAAATGCTTTCTGGAAATCTAAATACACCATATCCACCGGCTCCCCGTTGTCCACCATGCTCGTAATGCCCTCAAAGAATTCCAATAAATTAGTTAAACATAAGCTGCCTCCCATGAACCCATGCTGCATCTGCCCAATGGGATAATTTCTATCCGGATGTCTTGCTATTTCTTCCTTAAAGATAAAATTCAAGCATTTGTCCCATGACAGAAGTTGAGCTAACAGGCCTAAAGTTACCTGCATTTTGTCCACCTTTTTTTAACAATGGCGTCACATTTTTTTTTTCCAGTCTGATGGAACCGCCTCAGATTCCAGTGAATTTTAGTTACAAGCACCTTTGCTGTTCCCCACACCATCTCTTTTAGTACCCTGGGTTGCATTCCATCAGGGCAATGAGACTTGTCAACCTTTATCCCTAATAACTTACCCAACACTATCTCTTTAGTGATAATGATTGTTTCTCAGTCCTCACCTGCCATAGCAACCTTGTTATCAATTAATTGTCTTCCACTGTGAAGACCAACACAGAATTCCTATTCAGTGCTTTGGCCATTTTCTCATTTCCCATTATTAAGTTTCCCTTCTCATCCTCTAAAGGACCAGTATTTACCTTAGCCACTCTTTTGATTATAAGCAGGTGGCAGTACGCTGAAGGACTGCACTTTCTTCAAATTTGTGAGGCAATTCTGCAAAATTTTTGATTCTTATGAATACTGACATCAAAATTATTTTTTAATCATTTCCAAATATCAAAATATTGATATGAAAATCAAATACATTTAACAATCAGTCATAAAGATACAACTTAGCATGTGCATTAGAATAATTTTCTTTCTCTCAGGATTTCTTTCTTTACCTGTTTTCTAGATTTTTTTGTGTCAGGATTTATTTAATGTGGTTTCATAAGGGTATATTATCCATCTACTGTTACAACTTTTGCAGGTACCAATTCAAAATACTGTGTTTTCTGCCTTGGCTAGGATCTCTTTACAAACATTTAACATTTGTTGTCCTACCGCATCAACATAACTGCTTGTCTCCACACCCGTGATGTTGTGATTTCCGCCACAACTGTCTTTTTTCGGTGAACACTGTTACAAGGGAGCTTCACTAAACATCTTGGTCAAATCTGAAAATAAAGTTTATAGATTGAATATTTATCATCTTTTTCCATAGAATGACACATTTGCAGACTTTGAATCCATGACAGATCGACTTTTGGATGAGATAATACAGTACATTCAAATTTACAACCTTACAGTTTCCAAAATCAGGTAAGCTGGAAGAAATACAGGACTTCTGAAGAAGAGTCATATTGGACTCAAAATATTAACTGTGTTTCTCTCTCCACAGATGCTGCCAACCCTGTTGAGTTTCTCCAGCGTTTTCTGATTTTATTTAATATTTACAATGTTTGCAGTACTTTGTTTCACATGAAGTACAGGTGGATATGGTTATCATTAGTTTCAAGAGAGATGCTCTTAAAGTGTCATTTTTTTCTTGGTATGTAAGATTTCCAAATGATCTTAAAGTTGTTGTTGTTTCCAAGTGCCCTATGCATATTCAGTAGATAAGAAAGAATCATTGAATTGATATCCTACTCTAGCTGCTATCTTCCTGCAGTCTGAAACTTGTAAGTCCTCCTGCTTTGCCACCTCCTTCCCATTTCTTAAAATTTGCTTTGACAATCCAATTCTTTTTTTTTTCTGCTATTTCATGTAGCCGTTTTCTTCTGCATTGTACCCAGCTTTGGCTTGTTCTTTCCCAATCTAGGTACTGGAGGCTGATGTAGCGCATTAGTTGGCAAGCACATTGGAAGAAATTTCTTTCAGTCACTTGCAAAGTCAGCTATTCTACTTTGATATAAACAGAATTAACTGGCCAAAATACAATCTTGAACCAGGGCTAGCCAGGCTGGATTTGGCTGTGCCAAAATTCAGGAGTCGGCAAGTAGAAAACAACACAGGAAGTTAATTACTAGTGGCCATACCCATAAAAAGTATAGTTCATTCAATTATTAAATTTATTGTATTTTTGTAAAAATACACGCATTATTTTCTATGTTGAGTTAATTAAAAACATTGACAACATTTAACTTCTTAAAACTGTTTCCTATTTAATTTTTTTACAATACTATCTTTTATACATCGTTTCCATCACAAAAGGAGCTGAAACAGGCCCCTTGAGCCTGCTCTGACATTCAATAGGATCATTGCTAATCTGCCTCTTCCCCGGAACCCTGATTTCCCCTACTGATCAAGAATCTGCTTATCTCATGCTTAAAGATACATAAGGACTGTGATCCCGGTTCTCTATGACAAGGAGTTCCAAAGATTCTCATCCCCCTGAGAGCAGGAATTCCTTATCATCTCAGTCTTAAATTTGTGCCTCTTTATTCTGAAACTAAGCCTTCTGGACCTAGACTCTCCCACAAGGGGAAACGTTCTCTCAGTACTTGCCCTGTCAAGCCCTTTAAAAATCCGATATGTTTTGATGAGATCACCTTTAATTCTTCTAAACTCCACTGAGGAGAGTTGCAACCTGTTTAGCTTTTGCTCGTAAAACAATTCTTCTAAACTGGAGATCATTCTAGTGAACCTTCTGTGACCTGCATTGATAAAATAATATCCTTCCTCAAATAAATTGACCGAAGTATTGCTCACAGTACTCCAGATGTAGTCTTACCAGCATCTTATACGGTTGTAATAAGATGTCCCTACTCTTATACTTCTATCCCCTTGATGTAAGGGCCAACATTTGATTCGGCTTCCTGACTACCTACTACATCTGTATGCTAGCTTTCTGTGTTTTGGACACGAGTACCCCCAAGTCACTTTCTGTTGCAGCTTTCTGTAGTTTTTCTCCATTTTAAATACTACTCTATTCTTTAGTTCTTCCTTCCAAAATAAACAACTTGGTATTTTCCCACTCCATTTTCTAACTTTTTGCCTAGTGACTTAACCTATTAGTATCTGTCTGCAAACTTTGCAGCCCCTCGCAATTTTTTCTTTTTTTTGTGTCCCGTGCAAATTTGGCTAAAGTCCATTAATTTCCTTTCTTCAAGTCACTGAACTTCACCTGACGAAGGGGTAACACTTGAAGAGCTTATGATTTTAAATAAACCTGTTGGACTATAGCCTGTTGTCTTTTGTCTTCTGACCTTCCTCCAAGTCATTATATTTTGCAAACAATTGAGGTCCCAACGTTGGTACCTGCAGAACCCCACTCAAGAAGAATCCCTGATTCTTGCTGTTTTTTGCCCATTAACCAATTCTGTATCCATCCCAACGTACTACCTCGAACACCGTAGGTTCTTACAACTATGTCAGTTGTTTTCTTTTCTCCCTCGAGTCCAAGAGTATAGTGGTGAATGTAAACTTTAATTCTCCTCTTTTTGTTTACAGACCGAAGGTAGCTTGGATGCTGTTTTACATGTGGCTGGAAGTATTTGGTGATGACAAACTGCGCTGGCTGAAAATTATTTCAATTTTATACCCTGATACTTTGAATTGACTTTTTAGAAAAATCTGAAATGTCATTGCACATTAGGAAAATGCCCTATACTGTGTAAATACGGTGTACGTGCTTATTTATTTCCAGTATCTGTATCCTGACATTATTGTTAATATCATTAGAGCATAAGTCAGCGATACAAATAACATGCATTTCAAAGTTTTTTTTTCAGTCTGATGCACTCTACTGATGGCAAAGCAACTACAAAAATCTTGCTTATCAAGGGTAGAAATTTTATTTTTGGCCTGGAACTTTGAACTAAAAAGAGAAATACTGGAAATACTCAGCAGGTCAAACAGTGTCTGAAGGGAAAGTATTGCACACCTAAGGGGAAAAGTGAGAGAATAGCATTAACCTAACTATTCTATGAGAGTTGGCATGCACACAGTTGATATGGCATTCTCTGCTGTACCTTCTGGGAATTCCATGAATAGACTTTTTTAAAAATATTGTAGGCTTTGCCATGCATGCCGTCTCTGCCTTGATACTTTTTTATAGGGCGTTTCACTTTCAAAATCCTGTCACACCTTTTGATAAGAACTTCTAAATCACTGGTACCAGTATCTGTATAAGCATGGAAGTTAAGTAAAGTTTCATTTATCGGTATGGTTAGCGCCTTAAGACTACTGCTCAATGTCAGGTGTCACTTTTGAATCAAGTGCAGCTTTGAGCATAAGGAAATCATCAAATCTTTATCGTATTCCTTTCAGGCAAAACTGGACTTCACTTTTGTGTTGCACATTTCGCATTAGTGTAAAGCCAAATTGATTTACTTCACACAAAAGATATTCAACTTTGTATCAACTCATTCAAATGAAATTCCCTCAGTGATCCACTTCCCAAGTCATTGCAACTTTTTTGTATGACTCCTTAAGTAACTATTGGGCTGTGTACTTAATGTGAATTAAACCATTCCAGGTAAGCCCATATACTACACCACAGTATGTATATATATAGAGTTTACACTAAGCTGAAAGCCAGGACCATTTGTCAAAAACTGGCATTTGGCAACTATGAAGCAGAAATTAATTTTCACTGAAAGAAAGATGTTGATGACCTATTGATATCACAAAAGAAGATATATACAGAATTGTGTTTCTAATTGCACCTAACCCCCCCCCCCTCTCTCTCTCTCTCTCTCTAACAGTTTCATAGGGCACTCCTTGGGTAACTTGATTATTCGATCTGTTCTTACAAGACAAAGGTTTAAATTTTATTTGAACAAACTGCACACTTTCCTTTCACTGTCTGGGCCTCACCTGGGGACATTATACAACAGTAGCACACTCGTTAATACAGGTAAGCAAAAATCTGTTGTTGTGTAGTAGCTATAGAACAACCAAAAGGTCTAAACCTCATAATAACTAAATAATTCAAGATAGATGTGTGCACCATCAAGAGAATGAGAGAATGACAGCACCTTACTGTTCAGTAACAACTTCTTCCAAGGGTTTGGACAAGAAACAATAAATATTTCGAACAGCATACAGCAGAGGAAATCAAATTGGAGTCTGTGGCATGTGTAAGGAGACATGACAGGGTAACGTTGTAAATGTGGATCTTTCACCATAATAATATGGAAACTCACTTTCGCAAAACAAAGAATAGAAGAACAACAGTAAAAGTTAACTGTCACAGATACTAATTTGCCCAATAGAAAATAATTATCTTCCTGAGAAGTTGGGTGAGTGTCAAAATAGTTTAATTACATAGCAAGGGAGCCAACTGAAGTGTCTTGAAAACACACAAAAGAATAAGTAATACATGGCAAAGATAGGAGAAAGATGAACACAATTTGAAATTACATAATGAGATGTGAAATAAAATAAAATAAAAATGCCAGACATCAGGTCAGAGTACAAATCAACGGACTGTAGAATATAGTACCTAGGTAAGGGATAGGGGATGGTTTTTAAAGTTCACACTATCCTTCATTGTAACTGTATTCACAATCATAGAGTCATTGAGTAAATAGGCCCTTTGGCCCAAACTGGTCCATGCTGACCATGGTGCCCACTCAGCTAGTTCCAATTGCCCGCATTTGGTCCATATACCTCTAAACCCTTCCCATCCACGTATCTATCCAATTTTTTTTTTTAATTTTAACCACTTTCTCTGGCAGCCTATTCCATATACACACCACTCTCTGCATGAAGAAGTTGCCGCTCAGGTCCTTCTTAAATCTATCCCCTCTCACCCTTAACCTATGCCCTCTAGTTTTCAACTCTGTATCCCTGGGAAAAGGACTATATGCATTCATCCTATCTATGCCTCTCATGATTTTATACACCTTCGTAAGGTCACCCCTCATCCTCCTGTGTTCTAAGGAATAAAGTCCTATCCTGTCAAGCCTCTCCCTATAACTCAGTCCTACTAGTCCTGGCAACACCCTGGTAAATCTTCTTTGCATAATTTCCAGTTTAACTATGTCTTTCCTATAACAGGATGACCAAAACTGTACACAATATTCCAAGTGCAGCCTCATCCACCACGTATACAAATTTAACATAACACTACAATTCCTGTACTTAATGCCTCAACCAGTGAAGGCCAGTGTGCTAAATGCCTCCTTCATCACCCTGTCCACCTGTGCCGCTGCTTTCAATGAACTATATAGTTGTACTCCTAGGCCCCTCTGTTCCACAACATTCCTCAGGACGTTACCATTTACTGCATAAGTCCTACCTTGGTTTGAGTTTCCAAAGTGCAACACCTCACACTTATCTGTGTTGAATTGCATTTGTCAATCCTCAGCCCACTTGATCATCTGATCAAAACCCATCTGATCAAGACCCATCTGATCAAGATCCCTCTGTAATTTTTGATAAACTTCTCCGCTATCAACAATACCTCCTACTTTTGTGTCATCTGCAAAATTACTAATCATGCTTTGTACATTTTCATCCAGATCATTTATATAAATAACTAATAATAAAGGTCCCAGTACTGATTCCTGTGGCACAGCACTGGTCACAGACCTCCAGTCCGAGAAACAACCTTCAGCCATTACCCCCTGCTTCCTACCATCGAGCCAATTTTGAATCCAATTAGCTAGCTCTCCTGGATCCCATATGACCTAACTCTCATGACTAGCCTGCCATGCAGGACGTTGTCAGAGGCCTTACGTAAGGTCCATGTGGACAACATCCACTGCCCTACCCTCATGTATCCTCTTGGTTACCTCTTTGAAAAACTGTAAAAGATTTGTCAGATGTGAATTTCCGCGCACAAATCCATGCTGACTATCCCTGATCAGACCTTGACTTTGCAAATGTTGGTTGATTCTGTCCTTCAGTATCTTCTCCAGTAGCTTGCCTACCGCTGATGTCAAGGTCACTGGCTTGTCTTTGCTACCTTTCTTAAACAATGGAACAACATTAGCCACCCTTTAGTCTTCCGGAACTTAACCAGTGGCTAAAGATGAAGCAAAAATCTCTGCAAGGGCGTCTGCAATTTCTATCCTAGCCTCCCACAACATCCGTGGATGGACTTGGTCAGGCCCAGGGGATTTATCCACCTTAATGCGCTTTAAGGTTACAAACATCTCGTCTCTGATAATGTGTATGCGGTCGAAAACATCTATACTTGTTTGTTTTATTTCCTTAACATCCATGATTCTCTCCTCAGTAAACACTGAGGAGAAATATTCATTAAAAATCTTTCCCATCTCCTGTGGCTCCACACATACAGCCATGCTGATCTTTAAGGGGACTTATTCTCTCCCTAGCCACCCTTTTACTCTTAATGTGGAACCTTTGGGATTATCTTGCACCTTATCTGCCAGATCCATCTCATACCCTCTTTTTGCTGTTCTGATTTCTCTCTTAAGTGTGCTCCTACAGTTTTTACAGTCATCTAGGGATTCACTTGAGCCCAGTAGCTTAAACCCAATGTATGCCTTCTTTTTCCTGAGCAGAGTCTCAATATCCCTCATCAGCCAGGGATCCCTAAACCTCCCAGCTTTTCCCTTCACCCTAACAGGACATACTGTCCCTGGACTCTTGAAATAACACATTTAAAAGCTTCCCATTTGCCAGTCGTTCCTTTTTCTTCAGACAGACCCACCCAGTCGACCTCTGCTAGATCCTGCCTAATGGCCCCAAAATTGGCCCTTCTGCAGTTTAGCACCTTAACCTGTGGACCTGTCCTATCTTTTTCCATAACTATTGTTAGAACTAAAAGAAGTATGGTCACTGGACCCCAACCATTCTCCAACTGACACTTCAGTCACTTGCCCAACCCCATTTCCTAAGAAGAGGTCCAGTGTTGCACCCTTCTAATTAGGATTTAGGAAACCTTTTTGGACACATTTGACAAATTCTACCCCGTCCGGGCCCTTTACACTCTGGGTGCCCCAGTCAATACAGGGGAAGTTAAAATCTCGAGCCAGTATTACGCTATTATTCCTACAGGTATCTGCAATCTCTCTACACATCTGCTCCTCTAGTAGCTGCTGGCTATTTGGGGTCTATAGTACAGTCCCAACAGAGGGACCATCCCCTTCTTGTTTCTAAGTTCTAACCATATGGCTTCATTTGATGATCCCTTAAGAATATCCTCTCGAAGGACTATTGTTATGACCTCCGTTATCAAAAGAGCAACTCCCCCTCCTCACTCACTTGTACTTCTGTCATGCCTGTAGCTTCTTATCCCAGAACATTGAGCTACCAGTCCTGCCCTTCTATCAGCCATGTTTCTGTTATGGCTGTAATATCCCAGTCACCAGAGCCAATCTATGCTCTGAGGTCATCTGCCTTACCAGTCAGGCCTCATGCATTGAAATAAATGCACTTTAAACCAGAAGTTGATTCCCTCCCTTTACTGTGCCCCTGGCTATCCTGATAGTAAACTTGCTTTCAATGGGTAGTATACTTTGCCCTGACTTCTTGATGGCCCTCTCTTATTCAGCGTTTCCACCTCCACCTCCCTGTTAACACTAGCAAATCTCCCTGCGAGGATATTGGACTTCCTCCGGTTCGAGTGCAACCTGTCCCTCTTGTACAAGTCACCTCTACCCCAGAAGAGATCCCAATGATCCAAGAACTGAAAAGCCTTGCCCCCTACACCAGCTCCTCATCTGCGCATTCATCTGGCCTATCTGTCTGTTTCTATCTTCACTGGCACATGGCACAGGAAGTAATCCAGAGATCACTACCCTTGAGGTACTGCTTTTTAACTTCTTACCTAACTCCCTATATTTATTTTGCAGGACCCCATCCCTTTGACTACCTATGTCATTTGTACTAATGACCTCTGGCTGTTCACTGTCCCCCTTCAGAATGTTCTGCAACCACTGGCGCCTGGGAGGCAACGCACCATCCTGGTATCTCTTCTGCAGCCACAGAATTTCCAGTCTGTCCCCGTCACAATTGAGTCACCTATCAGTATCGCACTGTCTGACTGCACCCTTTCCCTTTGAGTCTCAGAGGTCGTCACAGCGCCACTGACCTGACTGCTGCTGCTAGCCCATGAAAGTCAACCCCCCCCCCCCCCAAAAAATGATGCACCTGTTATTGAGGGAAATGGCCTCAGGGGAATCGTGCATTATCTGCCTTGCCCCCTTACCTGTTCTGGTAGTCACCAGCTATCTGCAGCCTGCACCTTAGGAGTGACCACTTCACTATAGCTCTTACCAATGATGTTCTGTGCACCCTAGATGATCCTGAGTGTATCCAGCTCCAGCTGCAGTTCCCTAACACGGTCTGTCAGGAGCTGCAGCCGGGTTCACTATTCACAGGCGTAGCAACCAGGGATACTGGAAGTCTCCCTGATCTCTCACATCCTGCAAGAGGAGCATGTCACTGTCGAAACAGAGTGGCTGAGAAAGCAGCAGGCCATTGTAATGTACCAAATTCAGACTTGCAGACAAAATGAAAATGTTCAAGAAAACACTCAGACCTTCAGAATATCCCATGGAGAGGAAATTTTTTTGTGCAATAATATGATCACTTTTATCTAATAAATTATTTGTATGTCTTTTAATATTTAATAGAGGCTTTTGTATTAAGCTTACAAACTGTCCAAAATAGCCTTGAATTGGATTCGATCATTTCATCCCGAACTGTCACACCATTAACTGGAGTTGGTGCAACGTACAACATGTACGATTTCTTATTGTGTTCTCAACTTTAATCTTGATCAAGAATGCATATTAAATATTTACATAAATATGCAGCACCATCAGAAGAATAATGGAATTCAGTGTGAGTTATTATATAACAACACTGGAATTCGTCTTATCTACCAACTATATTTAATTTTTTTTTCATTCTTGGGACACAGGCATTGCTAGCAACTACTGATTTCAGCAAGGCAACACCTGACTCTCCCCAAGGGCAACTGGGATGGACTGTAAGGGATAACTGGTGTGCTTTTGTTTAATGTTGCTAAGGGATAGATTCTGGATGTGAAATAACAGGCCAAGGATTGATCCTTGGGGATCTCCAAGGTAATGTTGTAAGAGATGGATAAGGTATGATAGTGGTTCTGGCCAGCACACCATGACTTAGGTGTACAAAACGATCAAAGGTATAGATAGAGTAGACAGCCAGAGACTTTTTCCTAGGGTGGAGGTAGCTTTTACGAGGGGATATAGTTTTAAAGTGAAAGGAGGTAGATATCGGGGAGACATCAGAGGTAGGTTCTTTACTCGGAGAGTGGTAGGGGCGTGGAATGTATTGCCAGAGAGGGTAGTGGAGTCGGCCTCATTAGGGGCATTTAAGCGGCTATTAGATAGGCATATGGATGACAGTATAAGGTAGCGGTGGAGGTTAGATAGACCTTAGGTTTCGGTAAAAGTTTGGCACAACATCGTGGGCCGAAGGAATTGTAATGTGCTATACTGTTCTATGTTCTATGAATAAGATTAGAACTAGGAAGTGTCAGCTTCATCTCAGTGGGCAAGAAAGGAAAGGCATCAGGAAGGCAGATCAACCTTATCAAAGGCTTGAGAAAGATCAGGAGAAATAGTTTACCACAGTGATGATGCATAGGATATCATCTGTAATCAGGCCTATATCAATGTTGTGATAGGGTGAAATCCTGGTTGGAGGGATGCAAACATGAAGTTGTGGGAAACATAGGCATACGTTTTGGAGGCAACATATTGATGGGCGTGAGAAGAATGGGAGTTTGCAAGTAAGTTAGTAATGCTCGAGGGCGAAGAAATTGAGAGAAACTTTGATGAGCGATCACAGCAGGTTAGGAAGAAGAGCGTTAAGTTAACATGAGTAAGAAGCAATAAATTGCAGTACCTAATCACCAGATTTCAAGGAATAATTTCATTATTCTGCTTGGGTAAAAGACCAGGCATTTTGATAACATCTACGGTCATATATTTGTAAAACTATCTGATTTTCTTTTTATGCTTTCTAAACTAAGAATGACCAGACTCCCAAAAAAATACCAGAACTCTTGAAATTAAGAGTCAGTCTAATCAAATATGGCAAGTTTAATGTCCAGGCACCTTGCACAGCCTATAACTCATTTGATTTTTAGCCTTAGCACAAACCTTTTCAATTTTTGTTTTCACTGTTGATGACATAGCTCATATACCTTGAAGATTTCAGGACTTCTAACTAAAAAAACTCAAGTCCAACATGCTTTTTTCACATTCTAACAGAGGAACAACAAAATAAAATTAATAAAACTATCAACTAACAAGCTTAATATTAAACTGCCTGGCCAAACATTAAATTGCACTAGTGAGAAGGGTTTTTTGGTTCTATTTCAACAAATTTCCAAGGTCTGAGAATTCGCACAAATGGCAGAAATCTGAGAAATTTTACGTGGTTAAAGATGACTTTGTTTTAACCTTTTTTTCCCTCTCTTCAAGAGCAATAATTAGTTTTTGCAATAGTGTGAACACTTGTGATAGTATACAGTACAAGTTAGCAGACAGCCAAAAAGCTTAGGGTTTTTTTAATTTCTGTAATAACTAATCTTTCTAAATTCTTTTCAAGCCTACAGTTTTACAAGGGTAAGCTTGAAAAGTGTTTAGGGAAAGATTGGAGGAGAGCTAGGGAAAGTTGCAAATTCTTCCCTCGCTTCCCATTGCAACCTTGGGTATATCCCGTCTGGCCCAGGGGACTTATCTATCCTCATGTTTTTCAAAATATCTAGCACATCCTCCTTTCTAACATCAACCTGTTCGAGCTTATCTGCCTGTTTCATGCTGTCCTCACAAACGTCAAGATCCCTCTCACTGGTGAATAGTGAAGCTAAGTAATGAAAGTATTTGTTAAGGATCTCCCCTACCTCCTCTGACTCTGCTCACAAGTTCCCTCCAGTATCCCTGATTGGCCCTACCCTCACTCTGGCCATCCTCTTGTTCCTCACATAAACATAGAAAGCCTTGGGATTTTCCTTGATCCTATGTGCCAAGGTTTTCTCATACCCCGTCCTAGCTCTCCTAAGTCCATTCTTCAGTTCCTTCCTGGCTACCTTGTAGACCTCTAGAGCCCTGTCCGATCCTTGTGTCCTCAACCTTAAGTAAGCTTCCTTCTTCCACTTGACTCGGTGTTCCACATGCCTTGTCATCCAAGGTTCCTTCACCTTACCATCCTTTCCTTGCCTCAGTGGGTCAAACCTATCCAGTACCTGTAGCAACTGCTCCCTAAACAACCTCCACACTTCTGTTGTGCAAAGGTGCGAGGTGCAAGGTTTAAAGATGATGTACGAGGCAAGTTTTTTACACAGAAGGTGGTGGGTCGCTGCCGGTGGAGGTAGTGGAAGCAGATATGATAGTGACTTTTAAATGGCGTCTTGACAAATACATGAATAGGATGGGAATGGAGGGATATGGTCCCCAGAAGGGTAGAGGGTTTTAGTTGTGACGGGCAGCATGGAGGGCCAAAGGGCCTGTTCCTGTGCTGTAATTTTCTTTGTTCTTTGTTCTTGATTCGACAGAAATAAAGTAATTGCTTCACGGTAAGAGGGTAAGAAGAATAAAAATCATAACCTTAAAATATAACAAGGTCAGTTGGAAACAAAGTTGTGAAATACTGCTTTCACAAAGGATAGTGCAAAAGTGAAGACCTCTACTCCAAAAGGTTGTAGATACTCAGTCAATGAAACTTTGAAGTTAATTATAAAATAAGTCGATATTATGCAATGAGATAAAAGATATGCGGCTAAGGCAGGTAAATGCAGTCAATAAACTTATCAGCCTTGACCTAATTGAATGATTGAGCAAGCTCAAGGATGTACACCCAATGCACTCATGCAACGTACAAGTATTTCACAGAAAGGTAACTCAGAAGATTCTGGAAAGCAGCAATTTACCAACATTATCTCTAAGTGTCAGAGTTTAAAATATTGGATTTTATTAGTTTTTTTCTCTAGATTCAGAGGAAACAAAGAAACTAGAAGCATGATTAGGCCATTCAACTCATCAAGCCTGCTCCACCATTGAATATGATCATGGCCAATCCTCTATCTCAATGCTATATCCTTGCTTTGTCCCTTGAAACTTTTTTTTTAAAAATCTACCTCTTTCTTGAATATATTCAGTGATTTGGCATCCCCAGGCTTTTATGGTAGAGAATTTCACAGGTTCAGTACCCTTCGACTGCAGAAATCTTTCCTCATGTCAGTTCTAAATAGCCTACCCAGTATCCTGAATTGTAACCCCTGGTTCCAGACTCCTCAGCCAGGGAAAACATCCTCCCCACATCTAGTCTATGTCTAATTCTGTTAGAATTCTATACATTTCAATGGATCCCCTTCCATCCTGAAGAATATAGGCCCAGCCAAACCAATCCGACATCACACGACAGTCTTGCCATTTCCACTGTTAACCTAATGAAACTCCACTACACTCCTATGGCAGGTATATCCTTCCTTAGACAGGGAGACCAAAACTGCATGTAGTACTCCAGGTGCGGCCTTGTCAAGGCCATATATAACTGCATCAACTATATAAAACATCATCTGAATTCAAATCCTCATAACATAAAAGTAATGTCAAATCAGCACTTTTGCCTTATTATTTTGCAGTGTTTTGCTGAAGATGCTAAACTGCTTTCTGCATGACTGGAACCTAGTTAAGCATATCTTCAAAAAATGGACCACAAAGATATACCTCTGTTCTGCATATAGATCTAGGTAGAAGTTGCACTCAATTATCAAAAGAAATGAAAAGAAAGGATCATTTCACAATTTTAAATATTGTATATAGAATGAAGTTTGATTTAAGTATTCATAATCAAAGAATCTGTGACAAATCATTTCAATATGTTTTTTAAAGGCCTAAATGTGATGTTGAAATTCTGAAACAAGCAGTGCTGGACAGCAAGTCAGGAAGGATCTAAATTGAACAGGAATTTATAATATATGTGTAGATTCTCATCAAAGTTAGCATCCAAAATGTTAGCTTCTTTTGTAGCTGTATCACAAGAAGAAAGGCATTTGGTCCATGTAGCCTGTGCCAGCTCTTTGGTAAAGCTACATACCCACTGCCTGTTCATTGTCTACAGATTACAATTTCTATTATCGTTCAAGTATTTATCTTTTTTTTTCATTCATTTGTGGGATGTGGGTGTTGCTGGCTGGCCAGCATTTCTTGACCATCCCTAGTTGCCCTTGAGAAGGAGGTGGTGAGCTGCCTTTTTGAACTGCTGTGGATTGACCCACAATGCTACTAGGGAGGGAATTCCAGGTTTTTGACCCAGCGACAGTGACTCCCTTTTAAAAGTTACTGTTGAATCTGCTTTCATTGTCCCTTCATTGACTCAGTTGCAGATAATTATAAATCAGTGTTCAAGCTAGTCAGTTTTTAAACTGACCTGGGACACTGGAGGTTCGGGGCGTGTCAAGAAAATTGCCTAATCTTGCTAATCACAGCAGAGGAAACAGGTCCTAATGACTAGTGGTGTTCCTCGGGGATCAGTGACAGGCAATAAAAGCTCACAATTCATCGTGTTGCATCACTAGCCTGGACCGTATTGGGGTTGTTATAACTGCAGAGTTACTGAGACAGAAATTTTACATATTCAGTCTGTTTTAACAAAATTGAGGTGATTTAAGGTGGGGTGGTGGGGATAGGCAGGGGCAGAAGATTTACAAGAGACCTGAGAAGCAACTTCTTCATACAGAGGGTGGTACATATATGGAACAGGCTGTCAAAGAAAATAGTAGAGGTGAGTACAGTTTCAATATTTAAAAGACATTTGGACAGGTACATGGACAGGAAAGATTTAGAGGGATGTGGACCAAATGCAGGCAAATGCAGATCAGAGACTAGATCAGTTCAGGAAACCCGGTCAGCATGGACAAGTTGGGCCGAAGGGTCTGTTTGTGTGCTACATGAGTATGACCCCATGACTCTGAAGATCTCTGTGGAGATAGCCTCTATTGCTGAGCGTTTAGAAGAACACAAATTATCTCAGTATTTCCAAATACTGACATTCCCTTGCTTGAATGTAAAAATGCAATGCAATTGAAGAAGCCTTTGAACAACCAATTAAGAATGTATCTTGTGTGGCATTTATACTCCTGATATCCTGATAACCTTGAAGATTTGCCTATCTCACAGCGTTATGTGGCAGATATAGAACAGAAAGAAAAACAGGTGGAAATTATTCATTGGAAAAGGAAAGGTCTCTTATTTAAAGAGTGACGGGGTAAAAAACAAGGAATGCAAATCCACTTTGACTATTATGGACTATTATTTGATTATTATGGAGATCGTTTTTTTATTTACACGGTTCCTGGAAAATGCCTGGGATTCAATTTTGCCCATTCAGCTTGTAAAAATAGAACTGATTGGCTAACCATTTTATTTTGCCATTTTAGTTTAAGTATGTGGCTGAATTAATATCAATATTTTGAATTTGAGCAATTTTATCAGTTCTTGTACTAAAGTGTTCATCTTGGAGAATAAGGAATTAGTTCCACGTCATGGAAATGTTTTTAGAAACAAAGTGCTGGAGAAACATAACTGATCTGCAGCAATTGTTGAGAGAAAAACAGTTAATGTTTTGAGTTCAGGACGCCCTTTCTCAGCTATTTTCAGTTCTTACAAAGGATCACTGAACTCAACATTGACTCTGATTTTCTCTCTACAGATACTGCCAGACCTGCTGTGTTTCTCCAGCACTCTCTTTTTGTTTTGGATATCCAGCATCTGGAATTCTTCATATTTGTTTTAAGAAAATGGATTTATCCATTTGTCATGGAAGAGGTTATCTGTTACCTGCAGAGAAGGACCAAACTGCTGTTTAATTGATGAATTAGATGGATAATGGCTCTGTATTTTCATGCACCTTGAAAAGCATTCAGAGGAACATAAGAATTGCTGAATGAATAGAGACCATGGTCCACCTAGTTCTCCATCTGTGGAGTTGCATAATGCTTTAATGAAACTTTCAACTTTGTACTAACCAATTTCTATCGATTAGCATAGAGTAAATGGAGAAATTGCACAAAATGAGAAAAGTGAAGAGCAACATTGGTAGCCCCAAATGCAACATCATCTTTTTCTCTAAAATTTGCTTTAAGAATTAAACTCTTCAAACTGAAATTAAGCTTGTATATATCTCAAGTTGTATAATTTCTTTGATTTCTCATGTTGGATTTACTTTTATGTCTTATTGCACTACTTCATGACCAGGACTCTGGTTTATGCAGAAGTGGAAGAAGTCTGGATCCCTGCTTCAGCTGACGTGTCGAGATCATTCTGATCCTCGCCAAACATTTCTGTATAAGCTGAGCAAAAAAGCAGGTAGGTGTCATACAAATTTTATGCATGGCAAAAGGTCACATTTGTTTTGTCACTGAAAGCTTGCATTTCTTTTTGATAGAATGCAATAATCTCTCAAGAATCAAGTAATTGTCTTTGCTCTTTGCGACTTCTTAGGAGTTTTTAGGTTAGTATTTAATCCATCTGTCTTTTTGATCTGCATTAAGAGAAACATTGTTAATCAATACCAGTAGTAGACTGGAGCCTCCACCAGTGATTAACAATGGATCTGCAGAGAAAAGGGAATGTGGGCAGTGTGAAGTCCACCAGGAGAGAAGAGAATTAATAGAATGTGTAAGGGGTAGCTTCCAGCAGACCATCCCCTTCCAAATCCCAATGTCAATCATGTATAGAGTTGCCTGAATAAGAGGCGCCTTCCATTCCTTCCCCAATCAGACATAGGCAGGCGCCACCAATTTGACAGTGCAGTTGTCCCACAGAGTGAATTGCCCTCCAACCACAGAGAATTCCATTTGCAACAAGATGACTTTGTGGGCCTTGTTTGGCTTCTGGGAATGTCACTCTTCCTATAAAGTCAGAGATTTGGGAGAGTAACAGGGTCTCCATCGTGCAGTCCCTGCGCAAAAACAATACCTTACCCCATCTTGTGTCTTCCAATCTGTTCTCTGGGACGGCTAGCCTATATCTGTATCATTGTGTTAGAGTCATACACTCCAAAGAGGCCACCAAAGGCCTTTACCCCAATAAGTCTGCCATGTACTTTTTAAAGATTGTGAGGTATCCCATCTCAACTAACCTCCACCTCCCCACAGGCAGTGCATTCCCAATTACCACTACCTCCAGACAAAAAAGGTATTTCCTCTCATCCAGTCTAAACTTCCTGTCTTTCATTTTAAAATGAAGCCCTCTCATTGGCCCTACAACTAAGAGGAACACCTGCTTTCTATCCGTTCTCTCATAATCTTATGCGCCTCAATCAGGTCCCCTAAGATAACAAGGTGTAGAGCTGGATGAACACAGCAGGCCAAGCAGCATCATAGGAGCAGGAAAGCTGACAGAGACACACACGCACACACAGGCAGTCTCGCACACACAGACACAGGCATGCGCGCACACAGAGGCGTGCGCGCGCAGAGAGACACAGACACTCACACCAAGACACACCCACCCACGCACACGCACCCAGAGAGACAGACACACGCACCCATGCACACACTGACCCATACACACACGCACATATGAACACACTCTCCCATACACACACGCACATATGAACACACTCTCCCATACACACACGTGCATATGAACACACTCTCCCATACACACACACACACACCGAGACACAGACAGACACACAGGCACATGCACATAGGCATGTGCACACACAGGCGTGCGCACACACAGAGACAGACACACACACATGCGCGCGCACACACACCCAGAGACAGACTCGCGCGTGCGCGCATGCACACACAGACACGCGCGCACACACAGCCATGCAGAGAGACAGACACACACACACACAGACACACACTCACAGAGACACAGACCCACACATCCACACAGAGACAGACACACATGCACGCACACCCAGAGAGACAAACACACATGCGCACACACACACAGACAC
>JAHRHZ010000231.1:62427-112947 GCA_024137785.1 Ginglymostoma cirratum
CACACACACACAAACAGAGGCGCGCACACAGACAGACATGCACACGCACACACGCACAGAGACAGACACACGCAGACAGACACACAGACACACCCACACAGAGACACAGACACCCACACAGAGACACACCCACACATGCACGCATACACCCAGAGAGACAGACATACATATGCACACACCCACGCGCACGCACACACAGACAGAAAAACACACAGATGCACGCGCACGCACACACAGATACAGACACGCACGCGCACACAGACACACACACACAGAGACACGTGCACGCGTCTGTCTGTCTGTCTCTGTGTGTGTGTCTGCACACAGGTATGCCCACGGACACATAGGGGCAGATACGCACACACAGACACATGCACACACAGGCACGCACTCGCATCTATATTGCTTTATTGATCATGAACAATAAGGGACTCAGCACTGATCCCTGTGGTGGGCTGCTGGACACTAGCCACTAACCTGTCAAGCTCTCTTGTACCATCATGCTTTGTCTCCTACTATTAAGCCAATTTTTGATTCAACTTGCCAAGTTACCCTGGATCCTATGTTCTTTTTACCTTCTTTACCAGTCTCCCACATGGGACCTTGCCAAAGCTTTGCTGAAATCCATTTAGACTACGTCAACTGCACTATTCTCATTTACACGCTTGGTCACCTCCTCAAAAAATTCAAATAAATTTTTAAGTCATGACCTCCCTCTGACAAAGCCAAGCTAACTATTCCTGATCAAACCTCGCACACTAAATGGAGATTGATTTTATTCTTCACTATTTTCTCCAATCGTTTGTCTGCCACTGATGTAAGACTTAACTGGTTCCCTGGCCTATCTCTGCCACCTGTGTTGTAAAGTGGAGCCGCATTAGCTCTCCTCCAGTCGTCTGGCACTTCCCATGTCGCCAGCAAAGAATTTTAAAAAAAATTGGGTGAGAGCCCCTTTAATTTCCCCTCCTGCATCCCAGAGTAGCCCTGGGATGCAACTCATCCAAACCTGAGGATGTGTCAATTTTTAAACACGCTAATACCTCCTCACTTATCATATCAAACTGCTCAAGAGCCTCACAGTCCATCTTCCTAAATTCTGTACCTACATCCTCCTTCACAGATGTGAAGTACTTGTTAAATGTTATTATCCTTTCTGCTAAAGAATGAAATGTGCGTGGATCTAATACTGTTCAAACCGGCCATTCTGCTTTATTTGCTGTCAATAAGGTAATTTATAATTTCCTGATAATGAACCTGCCATGCCTTTCTTAACCTATGGTCTTCTAATAGTATGTGTTCCTTTTAATTTTGAACTTGAAAAGAGGTGGAGGGATTGACTTTGCCTCATCATAAATTTGCATAAATATCAACTGAAGCATGAAACAATAAACAGAATATGCTAGAGAAACTCAGCAGGTCTGGCAGCATCGGTGGAGAGAAGCAGAGTTAATGTGTTAAGGCCCGTGATCCTCCTTCAGCGCTCCAAGTCAAGTGCAGCATGACATTTATAGTGGGCATATCAATAAAAGTTTATTTATCATACTTTTATTTCCACAAGTAGGATCTAATGTCTTATTGTGCTTGATTTGGACCAACATTTAAAACAAAAGTATTCCAACCACTGTGCTATCCAACATGCTTACTTTATTGCTACCGTTCTCAGAGAAGTATAAACACATGAATAATGTGAAAGCAATTGTTCCATTGACATCTCAACTTTTATTCAAGGTCTCCATTACTTCAAAAACGTGGTATTAATTGGCTCACTACAAGATCGTTATGTTCCCTACCATTCTGCTCGAATTGAAATATGTAAAACTGCTTTAAAGGATAAACAATCAGGTAAGATGATATACCCTGCAGCTCTAATTGCTTAAAGGATTCGACCAATGACACTTCAACTCAGGATGAGGCTTCCTAACATCTGCACTCTATTTTTTATACTTTAGTAAAACAGAAACATTTCACAATGTCTACGTAAAATTCACATTACTTTCTATAAATTTCAACATTATCAGGTGTAGCAAACTTTTATGAAAGCAACCAGCCCTGAAATTTACATTCAGACCTAATGAAACTTCTCTGTAATGTTTCTCTTTTTTATTCACTTACTTATGAAGCAAATAAATGCTCACTTGCCTGATTTATTTTACAGGACCAATATATGCCGAGATGGTCCAAAATCTTCTAACACCGGTGCTCGAAAATAAGGAATGTAATTTGGTTCGATATGATGTTATCCATGCATTGCCCAACACCGCTAATTCATTAATCGGACGAGCAGCTCATATTGCAGTTCTCGATTCTGAAATATTTTTGGAGAAGTTTTTTCTGGTTGCAGGCCTTAAATACTTTAAGTGAGAATGGGTGCCAGAGACTCTTACCTGTTTATTTAAGGAAACATATTTGTAGAACATTGTCTCTGCCTAAAAAATGTAACTGTTTATACGTTTTTGTATTGGAAACAAGTAAACATTGAGTTCTCGGAGATGGTTAAAAGATCTCAATATGTTTATGCCTGTTGTTCTGTGCTGTGCAATACCAGTTTTATATTTTTATCTGTCTTATGTACTTGTTTTTTTTTTCCAGTTCAGTTGTTCTGTGTTTTTGAGAAGTTTTATTCTGCCTTTTTAAGTGTCAGTTAATAATTGAAATGATCAGGGTGCACTGATATAACTTAACTTTATAAATTTAGAAAGTAAACATCCATTAGTAAATTAGAGATAATGTTAATTTAATTCATGACTTCCAAAGAATTTGTTTTCATAATTTAATTAGGACCCTGTTGTATGTAACACTTTTAGCATGGACTTTGGCAACTGGAAACCCTTTAAGACGCTGCTATATATTTATACGTTTTTAACATTGCTCAGCCTGTAGGAAATCTACAGATCTGTTTTTCATTTCATGCAATCTTTCTGAGAAGACCAAATACTGTTGTATACATGCATACCTTGTGTCACTGTCAAATTTTAAACTAGTTCATAAATGTCTTCTATACATTTTTATACAGAAAATATCCTCTTGCAGCTCTTAACCATACCTGTGGAACATGCTACTTTTTCTACTGCTGAAGTGGAAAGATTTTTTGCTATGGAACTTTTAGAACTGAAGAAACTATTTTCAAATCTTCTCATACTCTGTACGTAATATAAAACTTTTGACCGTCATACTACTAGTGTGATGACCTTGATTTACAATGATTGTACTGCACCATGGTATAAACTCCTATACAGTGACCCCAGCATACACAAGACATATAAAATCAACCCTTTTACATTCTGAGAAAGTTGTGGTGAAGAGCCAATATTTTCAAACTCCTGGTGTTTAATGAACAGTCAATTGATCTCACTGTTGAGATCCATATATGTCAACGTCTTTGTATATGACATTTACTTAAATATAGTTAACCCTTGTTATTGTTTTTGAAAACCACATGAAAAATGTGCTACGGGAGAGTCCATTTTATGTGGCTGCTCTGAATCGGGAGCTAGAAGCACTGCATGTGATAGCACGGGCTATGATGCATCAGTGTTGTACTGATTTTTACAATACTGAAATAGAAAATTATACAGAAAAATACTGCATTCATTTTTGAAATGTTTGAGATAATTAAGCATTTTACTCTAATTTGTAAGCTCTTAAATAGAGGAAACAGTTCCAATTTTAATTTATTTATTCTTGGTGGCCTGATTAACAGTGAGCATATAATGTGTTGTTTATGGGTTACTACTGCATATTTAACTTATAACAAACAGAGAAGGAAAAGACACATATTGCTGTCATATGCTTTTAAAAATTTCATAATAATTTATGTTGTAACATTCAAACTACGTGGTGCATGTATCATCTGTTTGTAGCCTTGTTTTTCAACCTGCAACCTCATATTATGGTCAGGAAACATCACTATATAAATGACAGTTCTAATAAACATATTATATATGTTATACCATAATATATTGTGCAAGTATGTATTTCTTTTACCTTCTTTGAGGTTGGTTGGCTCGCCGAGTTGGTTTGTTGTTCCGCAGACGTTTCGTTACGATGCTGAGTAACATCCTCAGTGCAGCCTCCGATGAAGCATCGGTGTGTTTTCCCACCTGGTTTTTAAACCCTGGAATCCATTGAGCTTGATTGCCTCACTTCCGGTTTTCCTTCGTGGTGGAGTGTATATGGGGTCGAGTTCTATGTGTTTATTAATGGCTTTCTTCATGGAGTGCCAGGCTTCTAGGAATTCCCGTGCCTGTCTCTGCTTAGCTTGTCCCAGGATTTAGTGTTGTCCCAGTCGAATTGGTTATCCATACTTATCCATGTGGATTGAGATGAGTGAGTATTGGTCGTGTCTTTTTGTAGCCAGTTGGTGTTCGCGTACCCTTGTTGTTAGTTTCCTTCGTGTTTGTCCAATGTAGTGTTTCTCACAGTCTCTGCAGGGGATCTTATAGATGACATTGGTCCTGTCCATGGCAGGGAGTGGGTCTTTAGTTCGGGTGAGCAGTTGTCGTAGGGTTGATTTCAGGTTTCATTCTTAAGAGGTCTACTTTGTTGATAAACAACGCACACAACCAGCTCCACAGATACAACAGAGAAATTACGTGCCAAAAAACTTTATTCCTGGGAACTACCAGTCAAGACTGGACAACAGACGTGGAACGAGCCATCATCATCAGTCAACAGACCACAAGAGCCAAGAAAAGACAGACCCTTCAAGACAAGCTAGCCACATTTGCCCACAAAAACGACAACAACAGAACAGACACCTGGATAAGAAACCTCTCTGACAGGAAACAGACAGACATGGAAAAAGCCATTGTCACCTGAGGACTGAACTACAACTATAGGGACGCCAACAAAATGGAATTCTTAGCCACACTGGAAGCCACACTAAAGACCAACAATATCAACGAAGAAACGCAACAAACGATAAAACAGACAGTAATCCCGACACTAACCAGGAGCGAATTCAACACCCTCAACACATTGGAAAGACAGACCCTGGATGGACTGAAGAAGGACAAGAACATCACAATACTACCCGCAGACAAAGGGCGCAAGACAGTGATACTGAATAAAAGGGACTACATCTCCAAGGCACAGGCACTGCTCACCGACGAAAACACATTCTGGCCAGTACAAACTGACCCGACACCACAACTAGGCAACAAAATCCTCTACACGCTAAAAAGACTTAAACAGACAGGACAGATCAACAAAGCAGGCTTCATTGGAGGCTGCACTGAGGATGTTACCCAGCATGGTAACGAAACGTCTGCGGAACAACAAACCAGCTCGGCGAGCCAACTAATCTCAATGCCTACAACCCGAGCCACAAATCTACTCTAAAATTTTTTACCTTCTACGTTTAGTTAACGAGCTAACATAGTATGATGTGCATAGCAAGAGTTGCTGCACATATTGTCTATTTAAATGTACTTGTTTGTTTAACTGGTTATATTTAAGTACATAACATAAGAAACAGAAGCAGGAGTGGGATATTCATTCCCTCGAGCCTGCTTTAACATTCTGTAAGGTCATAGCTGGTCTGTCCCAGACATCAACATCTCTTTGGTGCTAGCTTCTCAGCCCTCAACTTCTCGATATTGCAAATATCTGTCAACTTCCTCTTTATTTTCGGTGATCTAACCTCCACAGATCTCTGGGGTAGAGAATTCCAGGTTTTTCTACCCTGTGAGAGGAGAAATTCCTTCACATCAGTTTTAAACGAGTGACCCTTTATTCTGTAACTGTATTCCCTAGTTTGAGATTCTTGTGCTAGTGGAAACATCTCAAAAGCTACCCTGTCAAACTCCCTCAAAGTCTTATATGTTTTAATAAGATCACCCTCATTCTTATAAACTGTAATGAATAAAGGTCTAACCTGTTTAGCCATTCTTGATAAGGCTGATTCCTGGGATGAAAGGATTGATTTGTGAATCTTTTTTGAATTGCTTCTAATGCTAGCATATATGTTTTTAAAAACAGTGATCAAAGCAGTGCTCCAGATGTGGCCTCACCAACACCCTGTACAGTTGTAACAAGACTTCACTGTTTAATTTCCAAACCCCTCATAATAATGGCAAAAATTTCATCTGTCTTAATTACTTGCTCTACCTGCATGCTAACTTTAATGATTCATGCATAAGAACTCCCAGAACCCACTGTGTTGCAATTGTTTGGAGACTGCATTTAAATAATAGTATGTTTTTTGATTCTTCTAACAAGGTGCATAACCTAGGACATTACTACATTAAAGTCCATCTGCAGTGCTTTCGCCCACTGTCTCAATTTATCTATATCCCCTTGCAGATTCCTTGTCTTGGCATCATAGCATGCCTTTCCACCTATTTTTGTATTATCGCCAAATTTAGTTGCACTACACCTTGCCCACTCTTCCAAGACATTAACATAGCTCACCCTCAATTTACCATCAACACCCTTTGGCCTCCAGCACTCCATATCTACCCCACTGCATAAATGCTGACTCCTCCACACTTCCCATCTGGTCTGAAGAGTCAACTAGACTTAAAATCTTAGCTTGCTCTCTCTCCACAGATGCTGCCTGACCCACTATGATTTCCAGCAGTTTTTGTTTTCAGTATAGATTCCAGCATCTGCAGTAACTTGCTCCTAAATTAAGGCCTAGGGTTGATCCTTGTGGCAGTCCACTAGTTACGTCTTTCCACCCTGAAAAAGACCTGTTAATCCTGACTCTCTGACTTGTGTATTAACCAATCCTCAATCCATGCTGATACATTAACCCCAATACTGTGAGCAGTAACCTTTTATGTTGTACTTTATCAAATGTCTTCTGGAAATTCAAATACATTACATGTACCCACTCCCCTTAAACAACTCTGCTTATTAAGATCTAAAAGAACTCTACCAAATTTGTCAAATATGATTTTGCCTTTCTCAAAACTGTAATGTGGAGGTGCTGGCATTGGACCGTGGTTGACAAAATCAAGTCACACAACACCAGGTTATAGTCCAACAGGTTTACACAAATATGTAGACAGATGATAGAAAGATGGAGGAGCAACAGGGTGGTGGTGATGGGAGATTTTAATTTTCCCAACATTGACTGGGATTCACTTAGTGTTAGAGGTTTAGATGGAGCAGAATTTGTAAGGAGCATCCAGGAGGGTTTTCTAGAGCAGTATGTAAATAGTCCAACTTGGGAAGGGGCCATACTGGGCCTGGTGTTGGGGAATGAGCCCGGCCAGGTGGTTGAAGTTTCAGTAGGGGATTACTCTGGGAATAGTGATCACAATTCCGTAAGTTTTAGAATACTGATGGACAGAGACGAGAGTGGTCCTAAAGGAAGAGTGCCGAATTGGGGAAAGGCCAACTATGGCAAAATTCGGCAGGAGCTGGGGAATGTGGATTGGGAGCAGTTGTTTGAGGGTAAACCCACATTTGATATGTGGGAGGCTTTTAAAGAGAGGTTGGTTAGAGTGCAGGACAGACATGTCCCTGTGAAAATGAGGAATAGAAAGGGCAAGATGAGGGAACCATGGATGACAGGTGAAATTGTGAGACTAGCAAAGAGGAAAAAGGAAGCATACGTAAGGTCCTGGCGACTGAAAACAGACGAAGCTTTGGAAGAATATCGGGAATGTAGGACCAATCTGAAATGAGGAATTAAGAGGGCTGAAAGGGGTCATGAAATATCTTTAGCAAACAGGGTTAAGGAAAATCCCAAAGCCTTTTATTCATACATAAGGAGCAAGACGGTAACTAGAGAAAGGGGTGACCCACTCCAGGACAAAGGAGGGAAGTCATGTGAGGAGTCAGAGAAAATGAGTGAGATTCTTAATGAGTACTTTGCATCGGTATTCACTGAGGAGAGGAACATGACAGATGTTGAGGTTAGGGATAGATGTTTGATTACTGTAGGTCAAATTGGCATAAGGAGTTGGGGGAAGTGTTGGGTATTCGAAAAGGCATTAGGGTGGACAAGTCCCCAGGTCTGGATGGGATCTATCCCAGGTTACTGAGGGAAGCAAGAGAGGAAATAGCTGGGGCCTTCACAGATATCTTTGCAGCATCCTTGAGCACGAGTGAGGTCCCAGAGGACTGGAGAATTACTAATGTTGTCCCCTTGTTTAAGAAGGGCAGCAGGGATAATCCAGGTAATTATAGACCAGTGAGCCTGATGTCAGTGGTGGGGAAGCTGCTGGAGAAGATACTGAGGGATAGGATCTATTTACGTTTGGAAGAAAATGGGCTTATTAGTAATAGGCAGCATGATTTTGTGCAGGAAAGATCACGTCTTACCAACTTGATAGAATTCTTTGAGGAAGTGACAAAGTTGCTGGATGAGGGAAGGGCTGTAGATGTCACATACATGGACTTCAGCAAGGCGTTTGATAAGGTTCCCCATGGTAGGCTGATGGAGGAAGTGAAGTTGCATGGGGTCCAGGGTGTACTAGCTAGATGGATAGAGAACAGGCTGGGCAACAGGAGACAGAGAGTTGGAGTGGAAGAGAGTTTCTCAAAATGGAGAACTGTAACCAGTGGTGTTCCACGGGGATCCGTGTTGGGACCACTGTTGTTTGTGATATACGTAAATGATCTGGAGGAAGGTATAGATGGTCTGACTGGCAAGTTTGCAGGTGACACTAAGATTGGTGGAGTAGCAGATAGTGAAGGGGACTGTCAGGGAATTCAGCAGAATATAGATAGATTGGAGAGTTGGGCGGAGAAATGGCAGATGGAGTTCAATCCGGGCAAATGCGGGGTGATGCATTTTGGAAGATCCAATTCAAGAGCGAACTATACGATAAATGGAAAGGCCCTGGGGAAAATTGATGCACAGAGAGATCTGGGTGTTCAGGTCCATTGTCCCCTGAAGGTGGCAATGCAGGTTGATAGACTGGTCAAGAAGGCATACGGCATGCTTTCATCGGACGGGGTATTGAGTACAAGAGTTGGCAGGTCATGTTGCAGTTGTATAGGACTTTGATTCATCCACATTTGGAATACTGTGTACAGTTCTGGTCACCACATTACCAAAAGGATGTGGATGCTTTGGAGAGGGTGCAGAGGAGGTTCACCAGGATGTTGCCTGGTATGGAGGGCGCTAGCTATGAAGAGAGATTGAGTAGATTAGGATTATTTACATTAGAAAGACGGAGGTTGAGGGGGGACCCGATTGAGGTCTACAAAATCATGAGAGGTATAGACAGGGTGGATAGCAAGAAGCTTTTTCCCCAGAGTGGGGGACTCAATTACTAGGGATCACGATTTCAAGGTGAGAGGGGAAAAGTTTAAGGGAGATATGCATGGAAAGTTCTTTACGCAGAGGGTGGTGGGTGCCTGGAACGTGTTGCCAGTGGAGGCGGTAGAGGCTGGCACGATAGTGTCATTTAAGACGTATCTAGACAGATACATGAATGGGCAGGGAGCAGGGGGATACAGATCCTTGTAAAATAGACAACAGGTTTAGATAGAGGATCTGGATCGGCGCAGGCTTGGAGGGCCGAAGGGCTTGTTACTGTGCTGTAATTTTCTTTGTTCTTCTTTTTGTTCTTAGTTTATTTGAAATCATAAAGCTTTCAGACACTACTCATTCATCACTGACGAGCAGCTCTTTGAAAGCTTGCGATTTCAAATAAACCTGTTGAACTATGACCTGGTGTCATGTGACTTTGACCAAAACTATATTGGCTCTGTTTTATTGTGTTAAGCTTTTGTAATGGCCTGTTATTTCTTCCTTAATAATGGACTGAATACTGGTGCAAAGTTGGGTGGAATAATTGTGGATTGGGAGGCAGGAAATTAGAATTTGACGTTTGTAAAATGCTAGGGGGGAAAACATCATGTGGTCCCTCTGAAAGATCATGTGCTTTGTCTGTGCTGAGAGATTTAAAATGGATGTCTGTGAGCAGCAGCTTGAAAGTTTACAAGTACGCAGAGAGCCCTTGAATTGAAACATTTGTATCAAAAGGCTGTACCGTTAGCCGGCCAAGCAGCAGTTTTTACCAAGACACCAGGCTTTTGAATTTAGCCAATCAATTTGAACCAGGTACTTAGATACCAAAAACCTATTAAATTTAAGTCTGACCAATCTTATCGTAAGAGAAATGGATATGTCATCAAGTGTGTAAAAGAAGGGAGCAGCTGGACAAAACCCCAGAGAGCTAACTGCCATCCATCAGATCTAACAGCCCTCAGCCCACGAGAGAAATGCTAGCTCTCGTAGCCTCCTCTATGCCTTAGATAAACTACACTCTAAAAAACAAAGATACCCGTGGGACCAGTAGATAATATACCTGACAGAAGAATCGGCGGAGAAGACACACAACATTCCGGAAGACACGTCATCTGACTGTAATCTTGAGAGACCAAAGTCTATTTTTTTCATTTTATTTTTTATAAGTGGGAGTTGTATTTATTGGAACAGCATACCATTATGGGTAACATTTGGGGCAAAACAGTGGCTCATTAGTTAACACTCTTGCCTCACAGCACCAGGGACCTGGGTTTAATTCTCACCTCAGGAACTGTCTGTGTGAAGTTTGCACATTCTCCCTGTGTCCGTGTGGGTTTACATTGGGTGCTGTGGTTTCCTCCCACTGTCCAAAAATGTGCAGGTTAGGTGGATTGGCCATGATAAATTGCCTCTGGTGTTCAGCGATGTGTAGATTATGGGGTTGTAGGGGAAAGGGGTAGGGGAATGGGTCTGGGTGGGATGCTTTGCAGAGGGTCAGTGTGGACTTGTTGGGCTGAAAGGCCTGTTTCCACACTGTAGAGATTCTATAATTCATTCGAATCTTGCTTTATTTCGGAATGGTTAGTAGGTAGAAGGGGTTTATTTGGTTTGTTAATAGTTTAGTTAATTTGCTCACTGTTAGAATTAAAATAAATTGTTACTTGTTGATTTTTAAAGTGAGTGTCAGGGATTTTATTTAACTGCTGGAGTTTGCTGAAAAACAGATTACACCACTTTTCATGCTCCTTTTACGATTATAGGGCAAGGTACTCCCCTTTGGGTGTTTCTGGTTTAGTTCTCAGAGAGGGATCAGCTTCTGCATTGTATCAGATTGGGGCCTCATCTGGGATCTGAACAGATTTGGACGGATTTAAGTTACAAAAGGTCCCAGCAGATTTAAACAGACATGGGGACTGGTGACCTAAATGCTTAAAATAAAACTGAACTGAGAAGTGGAAAATCTGTTTAATTTCGGTTGCTTGTTGCTGGTTAAATCAAAAGTGGGGAAATGGCTCTTTAGTATTGCTGAAGAGATTCTGAGGGTCAAAGATGCTTCCCCAAGTTGCCAAGAAAGTTTAGAAAGACAGAAAATATGTTACTTTTAGAATTAGCAGACAGGCTAATATTGAGTTTAACTAGGCATAATAAGAAACCTGAAATTATAATGGAGCTAGTCAAGCATTTAGGTACATCAGAGAAACAGTCAAGTGTAGTAGAGTTAGAAAAAATTACATTGCAAATTAGACAACTGGAGTTAGAGGACAAAGGAAGGGAAGGGAGGTTCCTAGCTGAAGAAAAAGAAAGGATAGCCATGGCCAAAGAGAGAGAAAGGGAAAAACTGTTAGAGTTGGAAATGATGAAGTTGGAACTTGAAGCAAAAGGACTTCAACTGGCAAAAGGAAAAGTGCAAAATCGAAGTAACGTATCCCCACCAACAGCCTGATAGGGGTATGTGCAAATATGTCCAAACGTTACAAAAATTCAATGAAAAAGATGCATAAGCCTTTTTCATTTCCTTTGAAAAATTGGCTAAATAGATGAACTGGCCAGAGACTGTGTGGGTAATATTAATTCAGACCATGTTGGTAGGCAGGTGAGGTGTTTGCAGCACTGTCAGAAGAGGTGTCAGAAGAATATGAAGAAGTAAAACAGGCTATGTTGAGTGCCTACAAATTAGTACCAGAAGTATATTGACAACAGTTCAGAAATGTAAGAAAGGAACTGGGTCAGACTTATGTCAAGTTTGAAAGAATTAAACAAAGCAACTTCGATAGATGGATAAGAGCATTAAAGATAGAAAAGACGAATCAGGCTCTTAGAGATATTATTCAGCTGGAGGAGGTTAAAAACTCACTTCCAAAAGCGAACTGATGTTGAGGAACAGAAATCTAAAACAGCGAAAAGAGCTGCAGACACGGCGAATGAATATGCATTAGTGTATAAATCGAAATCTAGCTCCTGACAGCAATTTCATTCTGTGAGGGATAGAAGTTAGGAAAGAGGGAGATCCTTCAATGAAAATCAAAAAAGTAGATCACACTGGGAACAGTTTACCACATGTGAAAAAAACCCAAGAGGGTATTGTTGTAGCAGCAGTTGAGTATAATAGACCCCACAGGAAGAGTCTATGAGTAAATAACGAATTTGCCACTTGTTTTCAGTGGAATGATGTTTGTACATGTCCCAGTATTGAGTTTTGCAAATAGTTTATGTTGTCCCTGCAACTGTTGGCATAAAATCTGGATGGTGGCAAAGGATGGTTGTTAGCACAGTACCAATACATTCTTCAATGTTCACTGTATGGAATTTATGCTCATTTTGTGTGTTAATAAAGCCATATGATAGGAGCAGAAGAATGCCATGTAGCTCATCAAGCCTGCTGTCTGATTCAGTGAGCTCATGGTCAGAGCATGCAGCTTGGGTAGAAATTGTGTAGATTGTGTTTGAGGACAATTGGTACGATCATAGAATCCCTGCAGTGTGGAAACAAGCCCACACTGAATCTCAGTGCATCCCACCCAGACCTGACCCCAGTAACCCACCTAATCTACACATCCCTGAACACTATGGGCAATTTAGCATGGCCACTCCACCTGGCCTGCGGGAGGAAACTGGAGCACCTGGAGGAAACCCACACAGGCACAGGAAGAACGTGCAAACCACACAGACAGTTGCCCAAGGGTGGAATCAAACCCGGGTCCCTGGTGCTGTGAGGCAGCAGTGCTAACCACTGATCCACTGTGCCACCCAAGGTGAATGAGCACTTTGCCTTCTGGGTGGTCTTGAACCGCCAACCTTCCAGCTAAACAGCCGAACACATTAACCTGTAGCACCACAGAAAAGGACCCTGATTCTTGTTCTGTGGAATACTGTACCATTCTGGCCTCTGAGGTGGGTTCCCAGGAGGTCAAATCATCTTTGCAAGTCTTTGTTTCCTACATTGACATCTCCACACTTTATTTATGCCATTGTTCGGCATACATCATTAAAAGCCAGACCATATCTGTATGTCTCACAAAATTAATAATTTTTTTTGAGGAAATGACAATGATGATTGATGAGGGTAGAGTGGCAGATGTTATCTACTTGGAGTTTAGTAAGGCCTTTGACAAGGTCACTCGTGGCAGGATGATTTCCGATCAGAAAAACACCTACAGTTACACTGTTTTTTAATAACCAAGCAAGTTCTGTATCTATCTCACCAGCTCACCGCAGATCCCAAGGAATATTTCCAATATGTGTAAATAATTTTGTGGAGAATGTGGGTCACCTGATCAGTAAGTTCGTGGATGACATAAAGATTAGGGGAGCTATGAATAGTGTGGATTGCCAGAGGATGTAGATAGGCTTTGGGTGAAGAAATGGCAGATGGAATTTAATCTGGACAAATGCAAGGCAATGCATTTTGGAAGGCCTAATGTAGTTAGGAGTATGCACTAAATGGCAGAACCCATAGAAGCATTACCGTACAGAGGAACTAGGAATACAAGTCCACAGTTCCTTGAAATTGGCAATTCAAGTGGATAAGGTGGTCAAACAGACATATGGCACGCTTGCCTTCATGATTTGGTGCAATGAGTATAAAAATTGACAAGTCACATTCCATAGAGCTTTGGTAAGGCCACATAGTATTGTGTACAATTCTGATTACCAGAGGATGTAGAGGCTTTGGAGAGGGTAAAACAAAAACATTTGCCAAAATGTTGTCTAGATTGGCAGGTATTAGTTATGACGAGAGGTGGAACAAACTTAGTTTGTTTTCACTTCAATGTTGAAGGCTGAGGAGTGACCTAATAGAGGTTTACATAATTATGAGAGGTATGGATAGTCAGAGTCCTTTCCCAGAATAGAAATGTCATGGATGTTGTGGTTGGTTGGCTCGTCGAGCTGGTTCGTTGTTCCGCAGACATTTCATTACCCTGCTGGGTAACATCATCAGTGCAGCTTCTGATGAAGCGCTGTTGTGTTTTCCTGCCAGTTATTTAAACTTTGTGTCTGTTGAGCTGGGTTATCTCACTTCCAGTTTTCCAAGACTCCTACAACCACTGGGCATCAGAGTAGCACACAAACCCACATCAACTATACGCCAACTGCTAACCCGAACCAAAGACCCGTTACCCACTATGGGCAGGACCAACGTAATATACAAGATCCCCTGCAAAGGCTGCGACAAACATTACATTGGACAGACAGGAAGAAAGTTAGCCACAAGAGTACACAAACATCAACTAGCAACAAAAAGTCACGACCAACACTCACTCATTTCCATCCGCATGGATAAAGAAAACCAACCAGGGACAACACCAGGATCCTGGGACAGGCGGAGCAGATACAAGCACAGGAACTCCTAGAGGCCTGGTTCTCCACTAAGAAGGCCATCAACAAACACATATAGAGCTAGACACTATATATACTCCACTGCAAAGGAAAACCAGAAGTGAGGTAACCCAGCTCAACGGACACCAGAGTTTAAATAACAGGTGGGAAAACACAACAGCGCTCCATCGGAGTCTGCACTGATGATGTTATGAAACATATGCGCAACAATAAACCAGCTCGATGAGCCAACCAACCACAACATTCACAACCTGAGCTACAAATCTACTCAAAAATAGAAATGTCAGTTGCCAGGGGACATAGTTTAAGGTAAAAGGGAGAAAGTTTAAAGATATCAAAGGCCAACATTTTTATACAAAGGGTGCTACGTGTGCTCCCAGGCAAGTTGGTAGAAACAGATAGAGTAACAACATTTAAAAGGCATCTTGGCAGATGCATAAATAGGCAGTGAATCGAGGGATATGGACCGCATAGAGGCAAAAGGTTTTTAGTTTGACGATAGGCATCATGTGGGCACAGGCTTGGTGGGCCAAAGGGACTGCACCTCTGCTATATTGTTCTTTCTTCTTTCTTCTTTGCTCTTTGATCTCCCGGTGACAGTGTTTATGCATATCGCTATTTCATAGAGTCAGAGTCATACAGCATTGAAACAGACCCTTCCACTCAAGCTTCCAAATTAGTAGCTTCGCGCTGGGCTCATACCCCTCCAAACATTTCAATAGCAAATAAGATCTTAACATTGATTTTAAGTGGACTCAAATTAATTTTAATTATTAGTTCTAGGATAGGGCGTCATTATTTATGTGGTCCAGTAGCAGACGTTTCCAAATCCAGAGAAACGGCCAAAAAAAAGTAGCAGAGGATGGTTTCGATCCATCGACCTCTGGGTTATGGGCCCAGCACGCTTCCGCTGCGCCACTCTGCTTATGGAAAGATTGTGAAAGGACGTTTCTTTCAATGTTACTGGCGCCAGGGGTGTGGCGTTGACGATCGCGCTGTGGTCACGTGAGTAGCGGAAAGATGGCGGCGAAGAGATACCACAGTGAGTGAATAGAGAGACGGGGATGGAGGCGTTGATGTGAGAGGAGGAATACGGTGGGGAAGAAATAAAGTGAAATAGAGGAGGACAGAAAAGATAGAGTGAGATTGACATTGACAGAGAAGTGAGGTAGAGAGAGAAAGGCAATACGGGAGATGGAGACAGAGGGATTGAGAGGCGGAGGGGAATGTGATGGAAAGAATGAGATTAGTGATATAGAGCGTCATCGTGAGATACAGGGGGAAAAGAGAAATATGGTGTGTGTGTAAGAGAGAACGTGGGAATACCTGGGGGGGATAGATGGTATGCCGACCATATAGTATATCCATTGTTTCATTGTCATCTCCTGCACCCTCGGACTGAGTGAGGAGTTAAGGACTCATGTCTCACCTCAGGTTCGTCTTCATTTAACCCTGTCTATCTCCCAGAAAATACTCCCTGTACACCCCTGCAGTACAGTCCATCCTCATTCATATTTTCACCTAGCTTCTCTTTCAGTGTCTATATGCAATCCATCTTTACAGTTCCCATGTTCTACCTTCTGACAATTCCCTGGCAATCGAAATTTCTCCTGAATTTCTTATGGTATTTAATTATCACTGACGTATTTTCACAGCCCATAGCTCTGACCTCCTTTGTAAGTGGCAATATCTCTATACAGACCCTGTCCAACCTTTGATAAACTTGAAGATCGCTTACCAGCTCCGCCACCCCTGTGCAGATGGTATACCTCCGTTCTGAGTACCTGCTTTACTGACCTGTCACTTTATTTAAGGGTCATTAAAATCTGTAATCATTATTGTGTATCATTTTCTCATTTACATTATACAGTTTACATACTCCTTCCTCCAGCCCCTTTCCACTGTTCAGCAGTCTACCAGACTTCTATTAGTGTGATTGATCCCTTCTCTTTCATTTTAATGCATATAGATTTTGTTTCTCACTAGCTGTTACACACTTTTTTTTCTGCTTCCATCATGTTATCTCCAAAAAACATGAGTTACTCAACCCCATTTCCTTCCTCCTCAATTTTGATTATGTACTAACCTATGATGCTTAGTTACTAGACCCTTTTCTTCATGTAGCTGTGCATCAATTATTCTGTGGTGTGTTTTTATTTGTTGCCTGAAATTTCCTTATTTTGGATGCTGTCCTATTTTCACTTCATTTTTTTAAATCTCTCAATTCAACATTACCTATTACTTTTAAGGCAATTAGGAAAATGGTCTGAGTCTTGACAAGTTGGGCCAGTATCGTCAGAGAATGAGTGGTCTTCTAGAAATATGTAAAGTTCTAGGGAATTTAGCATGGATGCTGAGAGAATGTTTCTCATTGTGGGGGGGAGACTAGGACTGGGAGATTCGGTTTAAGAATCAATGATTATTTAACACAGAAGTGGAGGAATTTCTTCACTTAGAGGGTGGTTAGTTGTTTGGATTTTTCTACTCAAGAAAACAGGGAAGACTGAGCAATTGAACATATTCCAGGTTGAATTAGACGGAGATTTCATTGACCGGTCGTTGAGGGTAATGGGGGAACAGACTGGAAAGTGGAGTTAAGGCCACACAGATCAGCCATGATCTTACTAATTGGTGAAACATTCAAGGGGCCAGATGGTCTATTCCTACTACTTAAATTCATCATGCAGGGCCTGTGTGTATGTCTTTCTAATAAATCTATAACCTTTCTGAGGTCAATGAACTGAAATTACACAGAACTGTGCTTGTCAGTCCATATAGTGTTGTTGGTCCATTTTCAGCTTCACCTAAATGGTAATTCTGCTGACCAGAGATCATTTTACAGTAAACAATCACTCCAGTGTGGTGGTCTTGGGGAATCAGGGGTAATATTGCAGTTTTTTCAGGGACGCTTTGAAAGTGTCTTTGAAGCGTTTCCTCTGCCTTCCTGGAAGATACTTATGACAAAGCTTGGAGTAGCCAGCTTGATTTGGAAATCTTGTGTCAGGCATCCAGATGATGTGATCTTCCTAATGCAGCTGATGGACTGTAACCAGTGTCTTGATACTGAAGAAGCTGCTCTGAGAGAGATACTGATAATGGAGAGCCTGTTCGTTAGTTGATTTGTAGAATTTCGTGACGGCATTGATAGTGGCATTTCTTTAGGAATCTGAGATGTTTGGTGTACCTTGTCCATGTTTCAAACAGCGGAAAAAGTATGCGGAAACCCGAACATCAACCTACTCAAACACCTCCTGTGGCAGTGTGCGGGGGATTGTTTATTCAACTCAGGAGTCTTAACACTAAAAGTGGAAGAAAGTCATCTCTGCCTTGAGGGACTACTTCAGTGCAGTTGATCGAAAATCTTGGAAGGGTTGATAGGGGACAGAATTAAAACAATTTCGCAAAAGAAGCAAATGTGATATGAGAAAAAGTTTTTTAGGCAGCGACTACTTGCATTGTCGAATGCACTGTCCAAGTGTGTAAGGCAGGTTCAATAAAGGCTTTCAAGACAAGTTAGAACATTACTTGAAAAGGAACAATGCATGGGATTAAAGGAAGAAGGCAGGAGAATGGCATAAGGTCATGCATTTACTCAGAGACCCTTCTTCTGTCTCAGATTCTCCAGCATCGGCGGTTCCTACTATCTCTGTAACAATTTTAACCCCACTGCGAAACCCATTTCTGAAGAAGGGTCTAGACCCGAAACGTCAGCTTTCCTGCACCTCTGATGCTGTTTGGCCTGCTGTGTTCATCCAGCTCTGCACCTTGTTGTCTCAGATTCTCCAGCATCGGCAGTTCCTACTATCTCTGATCCCAATATCAATTGGGCTTCAAACAATATAGGGGGCATTGAGGGTGAAAAATTCGTGTATTGTATCCCAGGACTTTTTTGAAACAATACATAACAAGCCCTATGAAAGCAGACACAATTTCGGATTTAGTTTTGGGAAATGAAAATTGGCAAGTGGTTGAAGTGGAATGGGCAGCCATATTGGGGTTCGTGACCATAATTCAATTGAATTTATTATTAACGTGGTAAAGGACAAAGGTATGTTGGGAGTAAAGGTTTTTAACTGGAAGAAGGGAAATTTTACAAAACTGAGAAGTGATTTGGCTGAGTTAGACTGGACCGGGCTGCTAAAGCATGAATCAGTGGTAAACCAGTGGGAGGCACTAAAAAGTGATATCCTCAGGGCACAAAGCAAACATGCCCCCTCCAAAAATAAGAATGGTATTGCCAAATCTAAACACCCATGTTTGCCTATAAAAATACAGGAGAAGATTAAACAGAAAAATAAAGCTTGTGGTAGTCACAAATAAACTCAACAGTGTGGATAGAGAAGGGCAGAAAATACAAGAATCGTGGAATGCATGCCGGAGAGCGTAGTAGAGTCGGCCTCGTTAGGGGCATTTTAGTGGCTATTAGATAGGCATATGGATGATAGTATAAGGTAGGGGTGGAGGTTAGATAGACGTTAGGATTAGGGTAAAAGTTCGGCACAACGTTGTGGGTCAAAGGGTCTATACTGTGCGCTACTGTTCTATGTTCTAATCAAGTGAAGAAAAAAATAAGGAATTTAAAGAGAGGGCACGAGAGAAGTATTAGCAAGCAAGATGAAAGAAAACCCAAAGATGCTTTACCAGCATATAAAGAGCAAACGAATTGTTAAGGAAAAAGTGGGAACTATGAGAGGTGAGGAAAGGAACTTATAGTCATAGTAGTACAGCACGAAAACAGACCCTTTGGTCCAACTCGTCCATGTGACCAGATATTCTAAACTGATCTAGTCCTATTTGCCAGCATTTGGCCCATATTACTCTCAATCTTTCCTATTCATATACCCATCCAAATGCCAGGATAGGTGTGGACTCGATGGACTGAATGGCATGCTTCCACCCTATAATGATGAAACTCTATGATGATGATGAAACTGTATATGTCTGGTGAAGCCTCACCTGGAGTATTGTGTGCAGTTCTGGTCAGGAAGGATGCAATTGCTCTGGAGAGAGTGCAGAGAGGACTTATTAGAATGTTTCCAGGGATGGAGAATTATACCTACAAGGAGAAATTGGAGAGGTTGGGGTTGTTTTTCTTGGAACAGAAGAAGACTGAGGAATGTTATGATTGAGGTATACAAAACTGTGAGGAGTAGAGATGAAGTAGACGGGAGGAACCTATTTGTCTTCGCAGAGAGTTCAGAAACCAGGGGTCATTTGAGCTAAGTGGCAGAATCCAAGGGAACAAGAGGAAAAACATTTTTACGCAGTGTGGCAGCTGTCTGGAATTTCCTGTCGTTTGTAGTGGAGGCAGAGACCCTAAACTCTTTTTAAAAGTACCTGGATCTTCTTTTTAAAAAATAGTACCTGGACCTGTACCTTTAGTGCTGTAAGCTGTAGGGGTATGGGTTGTGTGCAGGAAAATGGGATTAGAAAGGGCATCTGGGAGTCTTCTGTCAGCATGGATGAGATGGGCTAAAAGGTCCCAACTGTGCTGTATCATTTCTATGGTTCTATGGAGATACGTTAATATCTCTCTAAAAGGGATCAGATAAATGCTTGCTGGGGGAGTGGACAGCCCTTTCGAAGAATAGCCTCCTCTGCTGTATGATGTCAACTGCAAGTTTAATAATGCTGCAGTCATTCTATTACTTATCCAGATTACTACTTTTTTTCTGAGCAGAATAATTCCATTTTATACTCTCAAATTGGCTCCTGTTGCAAAGCTAATTTCCATTTAATCCCAATATATCAGTTACATACTCAGTACCATGTCCAGTACTATATCCATACCCAGTACACCGGTAGCCAAGGTGGTTAAGAAGGAATATGGTATGCTTGCCTTCATTGCCCGGGGCATGGAATACAAGAGTTGGCAAAACATGTTGCAGCTATATAAAACTCTTGGTAGGCTGTATTTGGAATACTGCGTGCAGTTTTGGTCACCACACTACCAGAGGATGTAGAAGCTTTGGAGAGAGTACAGAGAAGGTTCATCAGGATGTTGCCTGGTCTCTAGGGCATTGACTACGAGGAAAGGTTAAAAAGACTAGGCTTGTTTTCACTGGAAAGATGGCAGCTGAGAAGAGACCTTATCGAGGCCTACAGAATTATGAGAGGCATAGATAGGGTGGATAGTCAGAGGCTTTTTCCCAGGGTTGAAGTTTCAATTACAGGGGGGCACAAGTTTAAGGTCGGGGGGGAAGTTTAAGGGAGATGTGTGAGAGAAGTTTTTCACATAGAGAGTGGTAGCAGCCTGGAATGCACTACCAGAAGTGGTGGTGGAAGTGGGCACATTGCAGATATTTAAGAGGCACCTGGATGGGTACATGAATAGGGAGGAATAGACGGATACGGATCAAAAAATGGCAGGTTTGTTTTTAGATTAATTAGGGCATGATGGTCGGCACAGGCTTGGAGGGCCGAAGGGCCTGTTCCTGTACTGTACTTTTTCATTTGTTCATTTGTTGTCAACTTTTCCTGAGCCTCCACCTCCACTGGTTTCACATTGAGTTTTGTTGATTTCTCCGCAGTGCCCAATGATTGTCTGCATCAATGCTCAAACAATACGTTGTTGGGGCCTCAGCATACAATGTTGGTATGATATGCAAGAGCAAATATTCAAAGGGCATGATGGTTCCAGCAGTCCTTACACTTGTTGAATGAGACTACTGTTTCGATGTCTAAGTTACCACCCGCCTCAATTCAAGCAATAAGGAAGTTGTGCAAAAACTGAAAGGAACAGAAACAGAAAAGACTCCATTCCATTCTCCCAGTTCCTCCATCTCCATCACATGTTTCATTGAGGTCAACTTCGACAAGGGAGTCTCTGAAATGACCACCTTCTTCCTCAACCAAGGATTCTCTAGCACCATTGTTGACAGGGCCCTCAGGTGGTTCCGACACATCTCCCACAGTTCTGCCATCACCCCCTGACTCCCCTCTTGCAACAGCGATAGGATTCCCCTTGTCCTTACCTGACATCCCACCAGCATCCACATCCAGACAATCAGCCAATGTCATTTCCGCGACCTCCCGTGAGATGCCACCACCAGACACATGTTCCCCTCCCCTCCCTTGTCTGCCTACTGCAGGGACCGTTCCGTCCGGGACATCCTTGTCTGCTCTTCCTTCACTCCCAACACCCTACCCCTCCCCCACCCCACCAGCCCCACAGCACCTTCCCCTGCAAATGCCGATGGTGTGATACCTGCTCATTTACCCCCTCCCTGTCCAGTATCCAAGGGCCCAAACATACCTTCCAGGTGAAGCAACACTTTACCTGCACTTCCCACAATTTAGTCTACTGCATTTGCTGGTCACAATGTGTTCTCCTCTACGTTGGGGAAATGAAGCGTAAACTGGGTGACCACTTCACAGAACATCTATGTTCTGTCCTCAAAAAAAATCCCTGAACTTCTAGTTGCTTGCCACTTTTAACACACCACCCCATTCCCTGACCAACATCTCTGTCTCAGGCTTGCTGCAGTGTTCTGCATATAAACTGACATTTTCCTAGCTACCATCAGTTCTAAGGACGGGTCACGAGACCTGAAACGTTAACTCTGATTTTTCTTCACAAATGCTGCCAGACCTGCTGAGTTTTTCCGGCAACCTCTGTTTTTGTTCCTGATTTACAGCATCTGCAGTTCTTTTGGTTTTTGTTTGTGCACAAACTGAGTGTTTAATAAGATTTTCATTGTCTTAATATATCAAGAATTTGAGTTATAATCAAGCAATTCAGCCAACATTAAAGCAACACACTGATGTTGAGACATTGAAATTGAAATTTAAAAAAGACATGGGAGGCAAATTTTTTACATAGAGCGTGGTTCACGTGTAGAATGTACTTCCTGAGGAAGTGGTGGATGCGGGGACAATTACGACGTTTAAAAGACGTTTGGATAGATACATGAATTGGAATGGTTTGGTGGAGAATGGGCCAGGAGCAGGCAGGTGGGACTAGTTTACTTTGGAATTATATTTGGCATGGACTGGTTGGACCGAAGGGTGTGTTTCTGTACTGTATGACTCTATGCAAATTATTCTTAAAATATTAACAGGATCTCATACAAGTATACATGTTAGGAACAGGAGTAGGCAATTCAGCCTCAAGTCTGCTCTGCTGCTCAGTAAGAGGCTGGTCTATTTGAAATCTCAAATCCACATTTCCACCTACACTTGATAACTCTTCACCTTTTGGTTACCAATAATCTATCCAGCTGTGCCTTAAAAATATTGAAAGACTGTGCTTCTGCGACCTTTTCAGGAAGAAAGTTCCAAAGACACTGAATTCTCCAAGGGAAAATGTTTCCTTATTTTATTCATGAACAGTGACCCCCCTTTTCTAGATTCTCCCACAGAGGAAACATCCTTTCCATATTCACCCTGTTTGTCACAAAAAGCAACGGGAGTGTAAGTTGCAAAGGAGATCATAAATCTTTTATAAATATTGACAGTCAATGTTCATATTCTCTGGGATGTATGACAATTTCAGTGATTAGGATAGTAATGAGAAAAACAATCTATTTGCAGCAGGTTCTCCATTGAGCAACAAGTTCCATTCTTTGTGAACATGTTTATTTAATAGAATATATTGTTGTCATTAATGGAGGCACTGCTACTGATGTTGTTTATGTTCAAAAGGCATTTCATCAATGAAAATAATAGGGGCATGGAAACAAAACTGGCAAAGAGACAGCATGAACTAGTGGGAAACATTTGTCTTTCTGATTGCAGGGAGATACAAAGCGGAGATTCCCAGGTGTTCTCTGTTAAGGCCAGTACCCTTTTTGGTTTATACAAATGACCCAGACTTGATTATTTGCAAACTTTGAAATTATGCTCAATATACCGAGAGTTAGCAGGTGATAAACTTCGAGCAAGATAGCAACTGGCTGATGAAAACAGATGAAATTTAATGCGGTCAGGATCAGAAGGACACTATTTTACCCATTTATTCTGCTCCACCACTCAATGGCTGAACTGATTGTTTGGAGGTTGCTTTACGCTGTCAACATTGAATATGTTCTAATATTAGAGATCGTAGGAACTGCAGATGCTGGAGAATCTGAGATTACAAGGTGTAGAGCTGGATAAACACAGCAGGCCAAGCAGCATCAGAGGAGCAGGAAGGCTGACATTTCGGGCCTAGACCCTTCTTTGCAGCAATGTCTGCCTAGTTTCCTTTCACTGCTATTTAAATTCTGTTTTCCACATTGATTGCACATAGGTTTTGTGCTACGGAACACCTGGAGACTGTCTACCTCCAAAACAGAGAGCAACCTGGAGCTCAGAAAGGAACTGCTGAGAAAACCTGTAACCCCTGTTGGCCACTTGGATCATCCGCAACAGAAGCCGGTCGGAAAAGATCCCCAGGAGAGTGCGTGCTCTGTGTTTTGAAATGGGACTGCTGTATTTCAGGCAGTCATGTATTTGAAAGCTTACAATGAGGCAACTAGCTCACCAGTGACTGCATCAGAATTTTTTATTTGCGAGTAAATTCCATTTAGTATTGCTGACTGGTAGTAAGGACAGATGAGTGACCAGGAATACTACTCCGACCTGGGCATTGCAAAGTGGCTGAAAGCATTTGGCAAACATAGAACCATAGAAATGATACAACACAGAAGGGGGCCATTTGGCCCATCTTGTCCATGCTGACCCAAGATACTCAGATGTCCTTTCTAATCCTATCTTCCTGCACATAGCCCATAGCCCTGCGGCTTACAGCACCAAAGGTACAGATCCAAGTACCTTTTCAAAGGGCTTTGGATCTGTGCCTCCACTAACTCAGGCAGCGAGTTCCAGATACCCGTCACTCTTTGCGTAAAAATATCTTTCCTCATGTCTCCTCTAGTTTTTCTCCCACTCAGCTTGAATCTATGACCCCTGGTTTTTATATTTTTCTGCCAAGGCAAACAGGTTCCTCCTGTCTACTCTATCTCTACTCCTCACAAAGTTGTCTACCTCAATCACGTTGCCCCTCAGCCTTCTCTGTTTCAAGGAAAAAAGTCCCAACATCTCCAGTCTCTCCTTGTAGCTACAGTTCTGTAGACCTAGAAATGTTCTAGTGAATCTTCTCTGCACTCTTTCCAGAGCAATTACGTCCTTCCTGTAATGTGGTGACCAGAACTGCATGCAGTACTCCAGTTGTGGCCTCATCAGTGTCTTATACAGTTTCGTCATTCTATCCCTACTTTTGTATTTTATAGCTCTGCCAATGATGGAGAGCATTCCAAATGCCTGCTTTACAACCTTACTTGTACTGCTACTTTTAGGGACCTGTGCACTTGCTCGCCAAGATCTGTGACTTCATCTATCCCTCTCATTGTATTCCACTTTACTGTTTGACCTGCCTAAATGCATTATCCGACACTTATCTGTGTAGAACTCCATATGCCACTTTCCTGCACATTCCACCAACTCATCTATATCATTTTGGATCTTAGCTATCCTGTACACTATCCAGTACACAGCCAATTTATGTGTGTCTAAATTTCTCAATTTTGCCCCCCTTCCCTGTCAAGTTCAAGGCCAGGTCGTAGAGGTATAAAACAAACAGCAGGAGTCCCAACGTAAAACCCTGCGGAACACAACTTGAAAGAGCTTTCCATTTGCATGGGCTGCCATCGTTCAATACCCTTTGTTTCCAGTTACTAAGCCAACTTTGGATCCAACCTGACATAATATTGCTCTGTATCTCATGGGCTTTTACTTTTCTGACCACACTGCCATGGGAGACCTTGTCTCATGTCTTACTAAAATCCGTGTAGACGCCATCAACTGCACTACCGTCATCAATCCCTTTTTTTTGTCACTTAGAGTCATAGAGACTGAGAGAAGTAGAGCACGAAACAGACCCTTCGGTCAAACTCGACAATGCTGACCAGATATCCTAAATTAATCTCGTCCCATTTGCCAGCTTTTGGCCCATATCTCTCTCGACCCTTCCTATTCATATACCCATCCGAATGCCTTTTTAAATGTTGTAATTGTACCAGCCTCCACCACTACTTCTGGAAGTTCATTCCATGTATGCACCATCCTATGTGTGAAAAAGTTGACTTATCGGTCCCTTTTAAATCTTTCACCCCTCGCCTTAAACTATGCCCTCTAGTTTTGGACTTCCCGACCCTGGGGAAAAGACCTTGACTATTCACCCTGTCAAAAGCTCAGAGGCTTTTTCCTCCTCAAGAACTCATTCAGATTTATAAGTAGTGACCTTCCCATAATAAAGCCATGCTGATTATCCGTGACTAATCCAGGCCTTTCTCAGTGACGGTCTAACTAACCTCTCTGGATTGATTATAACAAGTTACCCACCACTGAACTAAGACTGACTGGTGTATAATTGTTTGGCATTCCCTTTGTACCCTTTTTAAACAACAGAACCACCTTTGCATTCCTCCAGTTCTCTGGCACTTCACCTGTGTCTAGCGAAGATTGGAAAATAATCCTCAGACCATCAGCTATTTTCTGATCTGCTTCAGCATCCCAGAGAATAATTCATCCAGCCCTGGTCATTTATCCACTTTTAAGGATTCCAACTCCTCTAACACTACCACTCTCATGATTATTTTGTCAAATATTTCACAGTGCTGTTTTCAGATTACTACATGTCCTTTGATTTTCCTCCTTCTCTGAGCCAAAGCATCCCCACCACCTGGCAACACCATTGGGAGCAGAGACTTGTTAGAGCGCAGCACTGAATTGGTAAGCTGCTAGTGCTCCAGTGCATTTCTGTGTTTTATAGTGCTGCTCATTTGCACTGGATTGTAAATCAGATTGGAAACTCTGTAAATTATTCTTCATGACTATTTCTTAAAGTACTACACCTAAGTAAACTACTTAAAAAATAAGCTGACAGTTGAAAGCTAACAAAACCCTGGAGATAGCCATTCTTTTTGGGACTTGTCCAAATGCCATCATTGAATTTTCTTTGGCTAATAAATAGTAAAGGAATTACTTGATTGCCACTGGATAATTTGACACAAGAAAATGTCAGTATAGATCAAAACAGATTTATTTATTAACTCCATTTTCTAAACATAAAAAAGTTAACAAGTAATCAGCAGGCTTTGTCAAAGGATCAAAGCTAGTCAGCTCACCAAAACAGAAATTACTGGAGAACCTCAGCAGGTCTGGCAGCATCTGTGGAGAGAAAACAGAGTCAATGTTTCAGGTCCAGTGACCCTTCTTTAGAACTGGTCAGCATATGTGGTATCCTGTGAGCTCCAGGCCACATCTTACGGACATGTGGCAACTCAGCAAGTTGACAGTTAATGTTCATTTTCTCTAGGATGAGGGATTTCAAAACTAGGGGGCATATTTTTGAGAGGAGGAGAGAAGAGAGATTTTAAAAAGACATGAGGGGCAAATTTTTACACATGGGGTGGATGTGGGTGCAGTTGAAAGACACTTAGAAGAGTACATGAACAGTAAGGGTTTGGACAGATATGAGCCAGGAGCAGGCAGGTAGGAATAGTTTAGTTTGGGATTATGGTTGGTATGGACCAGTTGGGTTCTGTCCTGTATGATTCTGTGCCTATGGATTTTATTGCCACTGATTCTGTTGCATATGTTATATGTCTGCAGCTTGAGATCACTTGCGCATTTAGAAGTACAGCAACAATTTGTATTGATTAGCACTTTTCACTTAATGAAATGTCCCAAGATAATTCACAGAACTTTTGGACTGGAGAAGATTACTGAGAAAGGGATTTGTAGACAAGAATAAGAATTCTTTAGCTGGAGGTTTCTATGGGTCAGAGGGCATGGGGTGATTGGTGAATGGGATTTGGCATGAAATAGGACATGGATAGCAGAGTTTTGGATGACGTCAAATTTATGGAGGATAGAATGTGGAATACCAGACAGGAATGTGTTACAATAGTGAAGTCTACAGGTAACAGAGGTATGGACGAGGGTTTCAGTATCAGAAGAGTGAAGGCAGGGCCAGAGCCAGGTGATGTTAGGAGGTATAAATGAGTGGTCTTAATGATGTGACAGATATGGGGTCAGATTTGAACAGTCTGCTTCTGCCTCAGGCAATGCCAGGGAGTGCAATGAAATCAGTATCATTATGTCCACAAGACATTGACAGAGACCATGAATTGTTTTTTGGTGATGTTGTAAAAAGCTATACTTGAACAAATCCGTGTATTTTAACCTTGAAGAGTTTTTTGGGGGTATTTTTAAACCTAACAAACAAAGGATATAGAGTAAATGCACCACAGCCTGTTTTAAAAGGAGAAAGAAAGAAGTAAAATGAAAACAGAAACCTCTGCTTATGGGCAAAAGAGGAGAAAAATACCTATCTCCCTTGTCTGTAACATGTGGGAGTGGCATTTGTGATAGGAACCAAAAGCAGTGGCTTTAGTCTTCCCAATATTTAATTGGGGGAAATTTCTATTCATCGGTACTGGATGTTGGTTCATCAGTCTGAAAATTTGGAGAAAGCGGATGGGTCAAGAGGTAGTAGTGAGGCAGAACTGGGTGTCATCAACATATGTGTGAAAGCTAATGTGTTTTCATTTAGCCCACTGAGGGGAAAAATGTAGCATACTCACAAAGCACGGAAACAGATCCTTGGGCCCAACTTGTCCATGCCAACCAGGTTTCCTAAACTGAACTGGTCTCAATTGCTTGTATTTAGCCCATGTCCCTCTAAACCATTCCAATACATGTACCAGTTCAAATGTGTTTTAACTGTTGTGAATGTGCTAATCTCTACCACTTCCTCTGGCAGCTTGTTCCATTAACACACCACCCTCTGTGTGATAAAGTTGCCCCTCAACTCAGATGAGAAATAGGAGGGGCCATGGATAGATCCTCAAGGGTCACTGCATGCAATGGTGTAAGGACGGGCAGAATAACTATTATATTAAGTCAAGAGAATCAAATTGGTTGAAGACTGGCATCTGTGATGTTGGGAGCTAATGTTCCCTCTAAGCTGCTCAGCCATGCATCTGCACAGTTGGTTCACGCTCACCATTTGGCATGCCAAGTCTGTTCCCAGCGTGGATTCACTGTTTTGGAAGTTGCTGCTGCACATGGATCTCAGAGGTCCGCGCAGAAGATGAAAAAATAAGGAGGAACATCGTTGGGAACCTCAGGAAAGGCACTTTTGTTTTTTGGACTATTTTGGCGAGTTCCCTGTTGTTAAGGATTGGAATATTGTGGAGCTTCCTCCTGCTAGTTGTTTAGCCATCCGCAGTCATTAATGAATGGAGTGGCAAGATTGCAGAGCTTCAAGCTGATCTGTTGGTTGTGGTAAGCTCAATTCTGTCTATTGCTTGTTGTTTCTGCTGTTAGTATATATATTTAGCCCTGTGTAGTAGATTTAGCTGAATGGGATTTCCAATCATGTTTGCTTGTTGCTGTATATGTTGACCAGCACTCTTTATTTTTGTTGGAAGTAAGGGTGAGGGAGACAAGATTGAGTTTTTGCAAGATTGTTTACTGTGGAGTTAAGGATAAGAGTGTGTTATAAGTTAACTTAAATAAAGACTTTATTGTAATATATATGATTGGAGTTGGACTTGTTGTAGGGAGAAATATCAAAGAGGAGTTTTAAGTCCAGTGCTCCTGAGCACAAGTGATCTATATTCAGAGCTGTGTTACCACATATTTGGAAGAGGCCAGGGATTACTCCAAATCTGGCTTTCATGTGGAGACCTGTTGCCCTCCTAAAGACAGCTCAGATTGGAAATCAATGTCGTTCTGAGTTCTCCAGCGAAATTCTCATTACAATAATTACGTACAACATTGATGTCATTGTTAGCCATATACCCCTAGTATATATATCCAATCCAGTAAACATATAATCAATGATGAACAACTCAATGGATAGTTCTAGGTCCTGCCATAATCTCATGATGTCTACCAGATGCCTCCAAAATCTGTCTTTGGGATTGTACCAGTGCTTCTGACAGTTTTATTCCTTCCCAGACATTTACCAGCTGCACTGCATTATTTACTAATAGCCTAAATAGTTACTTTTCACTAAGAACTCTTCCAAATTCTGTACTAACTGTAGTATGGCAGATTAGGAAAGGTATTAATTTCCACCAATTGTTATAAAGTATTTAAAATAACTAAAATATAAAGTTACGTGACACAGCTGACAAATTGAGAACGACCTCTGTCATTTCAGCCTGAGAGATCAAACAAACAGTCCCTCTGACTTGCAACCCCATTTCATTTTTAAATAAATCTTTACTATTTCCATTCTAAACACTTGCCATTACTAATTATCTTTTCTTAATAAAAGCATCTGTTTGAATTTCACTGATGACGGTGAAATTTAACCACTTTACAATTTTACCAAGCCATTAAATAAAACTTATTTAGATTCCAAAGACAATTAGGGGACATAGTCATATCTTTACTCAGTATTTTGTAATCTGTCTTTGCCACTGTTCCATTGAGCTTTGAATATCAGAATTTGTTTGAATTATGTACATCTGCACTTAAGTTTCACTCATTTATCTTTCTTGAGTCATGACCCCTCTTTTTACAATCTCTCTCTGCTATACCAATGATTTTTTGTTTGGAGGTTGTGTTTACACCATTTATCTTCCCTAATAATGCATTGGGCCTCTTTATTGCCCATAAATATTTGCTCAAGGAATGCAACTAACTTTCTCACATTAATTTATTGTTTGTCTTTCTAATTCTACAATTACCTAAACATGCAGAATACTGTAGAATCAGACTTTTCCTTCTACTTTTTACTAAGTAGCAAATTTAGGGCTGTGGCTAAATTAGACCTTTCAAAAATGCCCCTTCTTAAAAGGCTTATATCTTTAGAACTGACTGTTTACACAAACTTGATTAACTTCCTTAATGTTTTTTCCTGTGGAAAATCACATCTTGCCCAGTATATCTATATGGAGACTACAAGTCCAGCTGTGAACATCTGCATGTAACTGTCAAACTCTTTCAGCCATTTTTGTTAGCTAGAAAGCCCCAAACTGCCATCTTGTCGACTTAGTCATGGGCTGTTACTACAGACTGTACTTACTATAATTTTTCCCGCAAGCGAGTTTAAAAGTATATGCATAGAGGAGACTTTGGGGTGAATGATATGGAATGAAACCGATATTTTTCTTCAAACTTCCCTTCCTTACTCCTCAACCTCCAGCATGGTTCATTTCTTTGTTTCTGGGGATGTGGTCAGTATTGATTCTCTAACTGAATAAGGGTATTAGTGAATCACTTGGATTTTAAATAATCTGGGAGCTTTTGTTGGATTTGTGGTTACTACTAAATGTATCAGATCCAGTTTCACAAGTTGCTGTGAATGGATTTAAGCTCTCAATCTCTAAGCAAAAACCTGTGTAGCCTATAACATTTTGTTTGATAAAAGCGGGTTTGGGTTGTTTGAAACACCATCCTGATGACTCTCAAACCACCTGTTTGTCCTTCCAGACTCAAGTGTGCAGTTCGTAATCTAACACAATTTACACAGTTAACAAGTGATATAATTGGTGTTCTGTTGTCTAGGGTTTCCTGATGACATCAATCCTGTCACAAAGGAAAAGAATGGACCGAGAGGCCCTGAGCCGACCCGCTATGGAGACTGGGAGAGAAGGGGACGCTGTATTGATTTTTAGCATTTTCTGCTTATGTAAATTTAGTGATGCACATTTTGTGAATAATTTGAGATTGATCAGTAAAATTGAATCATGACATCATAATGCAGCTAAGTTCAGATGAGCGTTTAGTTCTGTTTAATTTGGAGCAAATGATAACACACATTGAAGTGGTTTGTTAAAGCTGTTTTAGCCTCTCTAAAACATATATAATTTTGGTCTCAACTTGGAAAATTATTCATCAATAAATTGTAATTAAATACTTTATTATGTTACAAGTGTCTCAGAATTCTCTAAGAATTAGCTTGTAACAAATGACCAATGTAGAAATACTCGAGTGTAATCGTCAAAACGCAGGAAGGATTTTCCTGATGACAAGGTGTCACGGTCTAAGGATAGAGTGTAGGCTATTTAAGACTACGATAAGGAGAAATTTCTTCACCCAGACTATTGAGCCTGTGGAATTCTCTGCCACAGAAAGTTTGAGGCCAAAACATTGAATGTTTTCAAGAAAGAGTTAAACATAGATCCTAGGACAGAAAGGATCGAAGGTATATGGGAGAAAATGGAAACTGGAAACTGAATTGAATCAAAAACAGAAATTGCTAGAGAAAATCCACAGGTCTGGCACCATCTGTGGAGAGAAATTAGAGTTAATGTTTCAGGACCAGTGACTCTTTTTCAGAGCTAGTTTTGCCTGACCTGCTGTTCAGCATTTCTGTTTTGTTTCAGATTTCCGGCATCTGCAGTTTTGTTTTGTTGTACTGAGGTGGATGATCAGCCATGATCACGTTGAATGATGGGGCAGGAAAAGGGCCCAGATGGGTTATTCCTGCTCCCATTTTCAATGTCTCTATGATTCATGCCAGTAATGTGATCTCTCCTACAGGATGACCAGCTTATTACACATCTGGGTGTAAATTTTTACGTATGTGTTAATATTGCTGTTGACTCAAAAACTTCCGGACCCCACACATGTTCCATTAACCTCTTTTGAAGATTGAAGATAGAATCCCTACAGTGTGGAAACAGCCCCTTCGGCCCAACAAGTCCACACCGAACCTCAGAGCATCCCACCCAGACTCATCCCCCTACAACCCACTTAATCTACACATCCCTGGACACTACAGGAAATTTAGCATAGCCAATCCACCTAACTTGCACATCTTTGGACTGTGAGAGGAAACCGGAGTACCCGGAGGAAACCCACGCAGACACGGGGAGAATGTGCAAACTCCTTTAAAGATTCAGCAAGCCAAGTTTCAAACTGTGTCCCAGCACTATCTATTACAAAGACTTAAATCTAGTGAAATTACAGCCCATTTCTCAAGTCGAACAATTTCTAGATCATAGACTGTGGAGACAATTTGAATTTTATTTTAGCTTAGCCGGCGAGAGGTCCGGAGTCAACACCAAAGTAACAGTCAAGCTCTCACTTGGTGGACTCTCGTCGGACCTCTGTGTATAGCATAAAAGCAGTACAGTTTATAGCCCTTGTTATCACATCCCATACTATTCACATGAGTCATAAGCAGATAAGCAGTGCAGCTAACAATGTTCCATTGAATAGAGGAAGAAGCCCCAGCTGTGGGAAGAAAAGCTGCAACCTTCAGCTTGTTACAAACACAGACACACATTTCAAAATTTATGGTACACTGTTATTTCAGCAAAACTTTTGACTATTGCTTTCCCAGTACTTTATCACTCCCTCCGTTTGATCATTTTATGATCACACAGAATATGCCTAAAGCCGAAAATGGATTGGAATCAATTGGAAATCAGTGGCCACAAGCATCTTAATACGAGAATGCAGGCAATTACAATAAGTATTATAATCCCGAAATGTAACATGCCCCCAATATTCCCAAAAAGACTCCCAAACAGCCACCATCCTGTTCCACTATTGAACCCATGTATGTCATTACCAACACCTTGGGTTTTCTGGACTTTTTGGGTAATGTGCTTGGAGAGGTCGGTAATATTGGTTGATTTGTCATGAATATAAATACAGCGTTCCTTCCCTATAATGGCACATGTCCCTCCTTTTTCTGCCAGGATAAAGTCTAGGACCGTTCAATTTTGTAAGACTGCCGCATTGCAACCATCCCAGCAGATAATTCAGTTACCTGCGTCTGAGTATCAGTCAGTGCCCCCGCTGTATTGTTAGCTAGTACCTCCAGGGCAGCCGCTAAATTGATTATTTCCCTAGAAGATCAGGCAGTTCCATAAAGGGGAAAACGGATCATCCAGAACCTTTCCCTTTCAGGTATTTCCCTTTGTTGTCGACCCCCACGGAGGATGTTCCTTGGGGTGACTCATAATTCGTAAATGAGGGACCAAATATTTTAAGTAACAACAACCCTTCCAAGGGTGGCCCTGGGATTTAGTGATTCCACGATTGTCTGCTTTCTCTCCTGGCAACCAGGTGTAGGCCCGGTTCCCGCACACCTAATAGGTTCCATTTAGAGGCCGTGGAATCGCAATACTCTGATTCTTTACACAGGAGATGTATGCCACATCATGGGGCGCACTCTGAGTATGGCTACAATAACAGGTAGCATTCGCCAGATCTTTAGGAGGGGGCACTATCAAGGCAGTCACTAACTTCTCGGGATCTGGGGGGCTTTTCTTCCTTTCCACCCTTCAAAACAACACGCTTGACAATCACTACCGTGTTGATATAGTGAACAGTTGACCGCACTACCATTAGTGGAAGCCAAAAAAGTTTGTATTGAAGATACTTCACTGGCATTGAGGAGGACAATAAACGTGGGAATCATGGCCTCACTGTGCTGGGGAATCTCAGTACATACCCAACATGCTCCCTGCTCTACCAGTTTGGCACATGTATGACCGAGGGATAGCAAGGTGTTAGCCCAAAATCCTTCTGTCCTCAGAGTAAAATCCCCCAAAGTCACCAGAGTCACAATTATCCAATGCATTTTTCTTCCCTAATCCTTCTCTGTTCCTTCACTGACTCGTTTACAGTCGGTTCTACGAATCCAGCAGGGTTGTCCTTGCACTTTCACAGCCGTGGGGGTGGTCAGCAACACCTGATATGGTCCTTTCCACCTTGGTTCCAACTTTTCCCGGTCCCAGTTCTTAATCAGGACAAAATCTCCAGGGTCTACAGTAGGGTAGTCTCCTTCAGAGAGATTGTCACCCTCTCGATAGACTTGGCGTACCTGTGAATGTAAACTTTGGAGAGTTTTGGTTAACTTATGCAGGTATTTTCCCATTTCCTCCCCCAGAGTATGCATATCCAGTTTTCCAGGAAGGGGAGGTCAGACTACCCCAAGTCCCCATGGGCTTCCCATAGACAATCTCAGTGGGAGATAACCATGTTTTACCTGAGGGGGTAACTCTCATATGGAATAGCGCCAAAGGTAGGACCTTCAACCAGCTCAGTCCTGTCTCTTGTGTTAACTTGGCCAACTTATTCTTTTGAGTGCCGTTTGCTCGTTCCACTATCCCTGTTGCCTTTGGATGGCGAGTGCAGTGGAACTGTTGCTTTATAGCCAGCTCTTTGCAGATCTCCTCGTTTACTCTAGCTACAAAGTGTGGTCCATTGTCCAAGCTTATCAATTCTGGAAGTCCATAACGGGGAATTATTTCCCTCAACAATATTTTTACCACTGTTGTAGCGGTATTGTCAGTCGTTGGGATGGCTTCGATCCATCTACTAAATACATTACTATTACTAAACAATACTTATAACAATGTACCCTAGGTAGTTCTATAAAATCAAGTTGTAGACAAGCAAAAGGCCCACGGGGCAAGGGGGTGGTTCCAGAACCACAGGGCATTCCTCTTTCAGCATTCGTCTTTTTACAAATTAAGCATGCTTTAGCTCGTTTCTCAGCTGCTTTCTGGAAATCCGGGTGCCACCAGGTATGTAATAAAGTATTAACCATTCCCTCCTTGCCCAAGTGTGTACAATTATGCACATAATCAACTAAGATTGGTAGGAGCAAAGAAGGAACACAAACTTATCCCGCAGGGGTCACCCATAGCTTAGTTTGTGGGTCGAGGTAGCGCCCCATTTGAGTCCATAGCTTGTGCTCCTCAGCAGGGGCGTCCCCCTGTAATTTCTGTATTTCACCCAGGTCTGGCATACCCGTCCTTATACTGTTTCTAACCAGATTTTGCTGGGAATCCAATGGAACCAGAAGTACGGGGTGTAAGGCCGCCTGCTTGGCAGCAACGTGTACCAGCTCATTGCCTTTGGAGATCGTATCTATTGCACCGGTGTGAGCCGAACATTTGATTACCGCTAGATTGGCTGGCAATTGCAAAGCCTGCAAGAGGTTATGCACAAAAACAGCATTACTAATAGGCTGTCCCGTGGAAGTTAAAAGTTATTATCATTTCTTGGGCTTCCAGGGGACATAAACTCCGATTGTTGGTTCCTGATCGTCATCAGCGGCTCTGGGATTTGGTAACTGTCGTATTGGACACTGCAATTAGGAACCAATTTGGAGTCCACTAACCCCAGTACAAAGGTCAGACGGTACCTGTTTTCTGGGGTTTATTTTTACCCGTTCGGCCATACTGGATCCCTCGAGAGCCTAATACGGCGGCGGGGACGGTGCAGCAGGAATAGGCGGGTGTATGGGAGGTACTGGCAATCTAGAATAACATTCCCCTCATCAAACAGGGTCGGTATGACAGACATAGGCTCAGGATCCCGTGTAGAGCTTAGATTCTGTTTACAGCGCTGTTGCTTTAACCCTTTCTGTCTATCTTTCGCAGGCTTAGTGTCTTTACGCTGTTTCTCCTGTTCCCTTTTTCGCCTTCCTTCTACCCATTCGCACTCGGCTCTTAACGTCTCCCAACTTTTGGGAGTTCCATCCACTGTACATACCTCTATCACATGCATTATTCCTCCAACTGGCCAGTAAGGTATCTTTCCATTTACTATCGGCTTTATCCTTCCATTCATTAATTAATGATTTCCACTTTATTCCACAATTTTTCTTCCAAACTAGGTTTACCGCCTGTTCACAAGAGGACACACCCCAGGTTCCACCCAGGGGCCAAATCTTGTCCCCTAATCGTTTAAGTGCAGAACTTAATTTGCGCAAGTCATTTTCCTGATCAGATATTTTCTCTCACATACTCTGAAGAGGAGTCCCCTTTCCAGCTGTATCAAGGGATTGTCCCATTATACCCCCTTGTTAATTACTTCTTTTACAACAGTACCACGGAGGTGAGGAAATTTTACCGAGTCTGCCCCCTTCCTCTATCGTATTCTAATTTTAACCGGCCATATCATAAGGAGGCAGCTCCCTAAGTCGAATCCGTCAGGTAGTGGCGACCACTGCACCTGACCGGGGTCCCCAGTCCTGACTCTTTATCTCAGGAACAATACAGAATAGCCAATGTCACCCGCAGCACAACCTCAAAAAGAAAACAACTTCTTACCTTATAATCCCGGTCCGGATATTCGTTGGATCCCGGCAAGGTACCAGTCTCACTGGGCGAAGAGCGGATCGTCTATCCGAACATAAGGAGTGGTCCGAGGTAAAATACCTTGGGGCGCCCTACCACTCTATTATGCTAGATTCAAACTATCGGTCACTTATTCAGCCCAGAGAAACGTTCCCTTTGTTGGGATCCGAGTCACGGCCCCAAAATGTTGACTCCAAAACTTCCGGACCCCACACGTGTTCCATTAACCTCTTTCATTTTAGCTTAGCCAGCCATAGTCAACACCAAAGTAACAGTCAAGCTCTCACTTGGTGGACTCTCGTCAGACCTCTGTGTATAGCAGAAAAGCAGTACAGTTTATAGCCCTTGTTATCACATCCCATACTATTCATATGAGTCATAAGCAGATAAGCAGTGCAGCTAACAATGTTCCATTGAATAGAGGAAGAAGCCCCAGCTGTGGGAAGAAAAGCTGCAACTTTCAGCTTGTTACAAACAGACACATATTTCAAAATTTATGGTACACTGTTATTTTAGCAAAACTTTTAACTATTGCTTCCCCAATACTTTATCATTGCAGCAAGATTAATGTAACATAGCATGTTGGGTGAAGAAAACCACTTCATATCCTGAAGAACCACTGTTTAGACTGCCTTGTCTGCCCAATTCTTCCATGATGGATCAATCAGGACTAGCTATACCCCATGTAATGTTGATGTTCGTTATCTAAGTCTGTGCAGACAGTGACTAAGGTTGCACGAATTTGAAAATCTGTCCATGTGCTATGTTCATTGTATTATTTGATGATGCATTATACTCTTAGTAGATGCTTTTGTTCGTTTGTGAGCAGAAAAGTCCAAGACAGATGGTGACACAGAATGAATCAGGCTATTGCAACAAAAAGCTGAAAGGCTGAGACCATCCCACTGAATATAGCAGCTTAGTTTTGTGAAATACTTGGATAAATAATGTTTTATTTTTATAGCTACATATTCACTTCAGTATGAAGTAAAGCACTTTATTGATTCATCACAGGCCAGCTCACCTAATTTTCGTTAATTAATCTTTAGAGAGATTGAAGAAGCAAGCACAAGTGCAGAAGACACAAAAATCCAGTTCAAACCACAAATGGATACCATTGTAGAACATAGAACAATACAGCGCAGAACAGGCTCTTCGGCCCTCGATGTTGCGCCGCCCTGTGAACTAATCTAAGCCCATCCCCCTACACTATCCCATCATCATCCATATACTTATCCAAGGACTGTTTAAATGCCCCTAATGTGGCTGAGTTAACTATATTGGCAGGCAGGGCATTCCACGCCCTTACCACTCTCTGAGTAAAGAACCTGCCTCTGACATCTGTCTTAAATCTATCACCCCTCAATTTGCAGCTATGCCCCCTCGTACTAGCCGACATCATCATCCTAGGACTCTTGGGTTACTCGATTGTTCATTTAAATATGCACTGATAACTTCTGATTTCTTAAAGAACAGCTAATTGTAGCTGACAGGTCTAAGAAAATACCTTATTAACAGTTATACTTTACCTTGTAAGTGTTTTAAATAATAGTCAAATATTAGAATCATATTGTTAATCAAAATAAGAACATAAGAACTAGGAGCAGGAGTAGGCCATCTGGCCCCTTGAGCCTGCCCCGCCATTTAACAAGATCATGGCTGATCTTTGAGACTCAGCTCCACTTACCCACCCACTCACCATAACCCTTAATTCCTTTACTGTTCAAAAATTTATCTAGCCTTGCCTTAAAAACATTCAGTGAGGTAGCTTCAACCACTTCACTGGGCAGGGAATTCCACAGATTCACAACCCTTTGGGTAAAGAAGTTCCTCCTGACCTCAGTCCTACATCTGCTTCCCTTTATTTTGAGGCGATTCCCTCTAGTCCTAGTTTCACCTGCTAGTGGAAACAACCTCCCTGCCTCCACTTTATCTATTCCCATCATAAGATTGATTTTCACTTTTCCTATTTAGTCTTCCTGTGGGAGGTTCCATCAGGGATTCACATAGAAAGGTTTCCAATGGGCAATGTTGTCTAACAGCCCTCTCAAACCAATTGGTTTCATCTCATTCTTTTACTTGTCATTACAAATGTTATTAACTCCAGCTATTGATAATCTGATGTACAGAAACTCTTCATGATATTTGTTCTAAATTTGCCCTTCGTAATTCTGAACTTTAGAACTTTTATCCTCCTTCCCAGCATACCTAAAAGTGCCTTTCTTGTAACACCTCTCAATTTCATTAAAAACCTTGTATATTCTGAAATCTGTTTTTTTTTTCAATGGTGAAATGCCTTTACTTAGCGAGCCATTTCCTTTTGGTATTTGATCCCAGGTATCAGCCTCTGCAGTTTTATTTAGTTCATGAGTTTTCAGTGTTAACAGCTAGGCCAGCATTTTTGCACATCCCTAATGCCCTTGAGAAGAGATGTATGAGCAGCTGTTTTGAATTACTATTGTGCTTGGGCTGTGTAGGAGCAACTGCAGGCCTTGTAGTAAGGCAGCTCAAGAATTTGGAATTGGAGTCCATCAATGCACATGATGTAGTTCCAAATTGGGATTCTCTGCGGAATTAACAGCCTCTGACCTGCCCTTCTACCCACAGAATATAAATGGTTAGTGTAATTCGATTCTGGTCAATGGCAACATTCCAGGATGTTGACAGTGGGGGATACGCCAGACTGTAAACTTACAGATTATGTTTGAGTATAATTTTGCTGATGATGACACAGCGTGGAGCTGGAGGAGTACAAAAGGCCAGGCAGCAGCAGAGGAGCAGGAAAGTTTCTGCCCCTCTGATGCTGCCTGGCCTGCTGTGCTCCTCCAGCTCCACACTGTGTTATCTCTGACTCCAGCATCGGCAGTTCTTACTATCTCTGATTTTGCTGCTGATGATGGCTCAAAACGCCTCATGGATTTCCAGTCTCGTTTTGCTGTCCTATCAAACACAATTAGGGTGTCACACAACACGATGTTAAGTATTATCAACATAAAAGCATGACTTTGTATATCACTGTGCAGCTACCTCTGTTAGATCTGCCCTGTCAGTGGGATGGTAATGGTGGTGTCTAGGACGTTGTAAGATATGATTCTGCGAGTGTAACAGGGCTATGTTTGTTTGTCATCATAATTTCTGTTGCCTACGATGATGCAAGACGGTCTGTACTGTGTCATTATTTTGACATTATAGCAAATCAATACAATTTGAATGGCTTTTTAGGCTTTCTCAGAAGATTCAACAATAGTTTTGTGGGTCTGGACTCACATGCAAGCCAGACCAGGTAAGTATGGCAGATTTTCTTCCCTTATAGGCACTACTGAACCAAATGGGTTTTTATGACAATCAACAGTAGTTTTGGAGTTATCCGTAGGTTAGCTTTTAATTCCAGATTTTTATTGAATTCAAATTTTACTATTTGTCATGCACCCAGAACATTAGCCTTGGGTTCTGGATTTCTAATCTAGTGAAGTCACCAATTCCTCTTTTATGGGCAGTTTTCCAATTGCATTCTGACCAGAGGGTTATACAATTTCAATATTAACTGTAGGGCTTTGAATTTATTTGCTTTGGGAATACTTTTTGAGCATTGTATTTGAATTACTACTGCCATCTTGCATCATTGCATGGACAATGTTCATTGGATTTACTTAAAGGGGTTTTAATAGAACTACAGAGGTGAACCATCCTGCTAGTCCTTTCTCATACTGTTACCAGGCTCAGTGTGGGGAGAAGCAAAGATGGCGTTCACTGCCCCAAAACTAGCACTCTGAGGGTTGGAGATTGGAGTTTAATAGGTCCCAACCCATTCCCAGCCTCCTTGCTTTGAATTGTCTCTATTATGTAAGCAATCTTGGTTGATTGGATGCCATTGATACAATATGGTAGCTGGATTAAAGCAAACATCGTTCTGAATTGGATTAAGTAATTATCGCTAGTAGTGTTAACAATGATTTGAAATTAGAATGGAGTGCCCACCGCTTCTGTAGATGTCTAGACTGGCACTGAGGAGCACAATTAGTTTGAAGGAGACTTCAGTAGAGCAAGATAAAGGCAGGATGAGTTAACTGGAAATTTGTTTCAAGTGAAAATTCAGTGTAAAGGGAGAATTTAACTAAGGTAAACTGCAAGAAGGAAATACTCCATAGAAAGAGCTGAGTGGGAGAGGATAAAAGGCGTAGTTTGAGTGTACGACCTGCAGGGAGACTAATGACAGAATAACGTCTTGGACCACAGTGTGACACAAGTGCCCAGAGAAAGAAGCTGATAGGTGAGTAGGACTGGTGTATATTTCTAGTCTTTAAATTAAATGTACAGTTGTATTTAGGTTTTTCCTCTCTTTAATAGAATAACTAGTCAGATATAAGATTAATACTGGTGCTTTTCATGAAAAATATGAGTAAAATATAAAGAACACAAAATCTAGAGTAATTACTTAATTAAATATAGTGACAGGATGGGTGATGTTTGCTGCTGCAGAATGTGGAATCTGCTGGACACCAAAGTGGTCCAGACCACAACTCAAGGAATGGAGTTGAAGAACTAGAGCCTGAGTTGCAGACATTGCACCACTTCAAGGAAGAAGAAAGTTACCTAGACACTTTACTCCAAAGAGTGGTCACACCTCTCAGACTAAGTAATTCAATGTATGTCTGTGATTAGGGACAGGAAAATGAGAGTGCAAGTGAGGCAGGTTTAGGGACTCAAAGGGCTATATTGAGGGAGTCTCAGCCCCTGTGATTGTCCAGCAGTTGTGAGGTTCTTGCAAACTTTGTGGATGAGAATTGGGACTGCAGAGAGGTAAATGATCTGATTCTGCACATCTGTACAGGGCGGGGGCACTGTCTTAGAAGGAGGAAATAAGAATACCATAAGAATGGTAGGGAACAGTATAATTATGAAGATAGATACTGCTGTCTGCAATCATGAGGGTGAGACCCCAAGGATATGTTGCCTGACACATGCCAGAGTTAAGGACATTTCCATAGAACTGGAGAGGAAATTGGAGCAGGAGTGGAGGGATCCAGTTGTTGTCATCATCCACGTTGATACTAACAACATTGATAAAACTGGAAAGGAAGTTCTGCTGAAATAATTGAACAATTAGGAGTCAAATTAACAAGCAGAAGCTCAATTCTCAGATTAGTACCTGAGTCGCAGGTATGCTGACATAAAGTAAGTAAAGTCAAGGAGTTAAATGTGTGGCTCAGTGTTTGCTGTGGGCAGAATGGGTTTCAGTTTACGGGGTGCAGACATCAGTACTGGGGTAGCCTTAAATTAAGGCAAATACATAGGGAGTTGTTCTGGATGGACTTCATTTAAAACTGAGACCAGTATGCTGGTGAATCAAATAACTAGGGCTAGAGAGTGTTTTATACCAATTGGGGTTCAGGGTTTGGGAGAAGGAAAATGTAAGCTTACAAAGCAATAGGATATGGTGGTATTACAGAGCAGATATTCAGATAACAATACCTATAGTGTGACAGGAAGGATAGAGAAAAATGGAAAATGCAAACATTGAAAAACAGCATCAAAGGGGGTAAACAAATAGGCAAAATGAATGGCTCTTGCATTCAGGTAGTATTCTGAGCACAATAAATAACTAATAGCAAAAGTAAAAATTACTGGGAATGATCTTATAGCTGTTATTGAGACATGATTACAAGGAGATCAAAGTTGGGACCTAAATATTCACGGTATGTGGAGTTTTGAAAGGACAGACAGGAAACAAAGAGTGGTGGGGTAGCTTTGATGGTACAGGATGAAATGAACACAATAGCAAGAAATAGTCTTAGATTGGAAGGAGTAGCTATACAGTAGGAAGATAATAAATCAAGAGATGATGAGGTTTTCATAAAAATGCAGTATATTAATCCTTGGAGACTTTAAATTTTTATGTAGAGTGGGAAGATCAGTTTGGCATAGGTAGCCATGATAAAGAATTCATAGAGTGTACTCCGGACTGTCTTCTGAAACAATACACTGTGGATGCAACTGGAGATCAGATTATTTTGAATTTGTGATGAATAATGAGGCAGGTTTAATAAATGATTTGAGAATAAAACATCCCATAACATTCAGTTTAGGAGAGAGAAATTTGGCTTGGAAATAGCTGTGTTAAACTTAAAGGTAGTTACAAAGGAATGAGGGTGGAGCTGGCTGAAGTAAACTGAAGAGTTTAGCAGCAGAGATGGCTGAGGAATAATAGCAGATATTTGAGAACATTGTAGTAGAACCCACAAGGAAACAGGGAATTCTGGATTTGGTGATGTGTAGTGAGGCAGATTTGATTGGTGAGCTGAAGATGCAGGATGGGGGTTGGGGGGGCGGTTTGCGGGTGTGGTGCCGGCGAGGTGGGGAAGGGGGAATGACCATAATATGACAGAATTCGCCCTGCAGTTTGAGAGGAAGAAGCTTGAATCAAAAGTAACGATGTTACAATTGAATAAAGGTAACTACAGAGACACGAGGGAGGAGCTGGCCAGAGTTGATTGGAAGGACAGCCTTGCAGGGAAGCTAGTGGAACAGCAATGGCAGGAGTTCCTGGGGCTAATTTGGGAGGCACAGCAGAAGTTCAATAAGGAAAGAGAAACCAGCTAAGAGGAAGTTGAGGCAATTGTGGCTGACAAGGGAAGGCAGGAACAACATAAAAGAGAAAGCATACAATGTGGTGGAGATTAATGGGAAGTTAGAAGATTGGGAAGCCTTTGAAAACCAGCAGAGGTTAATTAAAAAAACAATAAGGGGGAAAAGATGAAATTTGAGAGTAAGCTAGCTAGTAAAAGAAAAGAAGATTTCAAGAATTTTTTTTAGATATTTAAAAGGTAAGAGAAAGGCAAGAATGGACATTGGACCACTGGGAAATGAGTCTAGAGAAGTAATAATGGGGAACAATGAAATGGTGGAGGAACTGAATAGACACTTTGCATCAACTTTCATAGTAGAAGGCACCAGCAGCGTACCAGACTTCCAGAGAGTCAGGGGGCAGAGGTGAGCATAATGGTCATTACTAAGGAGAAGGTGATAGGTAAGCTGAAAAGTCTGAAACTGGATAAATCACTTGGACTGAGTAGACTAACCCAAGAGTTCCGAAGGCAATCGCTGAGGAGACTGTAGAGGTATTGGTGGTTATCTTTCTGGAATCACTGGCATCAGGGAGAGTCCCAGAGTACTGGAAAATGGTTAACATAACACCTCTGTTTAAGAAGGGAGAGAGGCCGAAGACAGGAGTGTGTAGGCCAGTCAGCCTGACCTGGGTCATTGGTAAAATGTTAGAGTCCGTTATTAAGCATGAGATTGTGGAGTACTTAGAGGTACATGGTGATATAGGGTGGAGTCAGCATAGCTTCATCAAGGGGAGGTCATGTCTGACAAATCTTTAAGAATGTTTGAGCAGGTAACGAGGAAGTTAGACAAAGGAGAGCCGGTGGACGTGATTTATTTGGATTTCCAGAAGGCCTTTGACAAGGTGCCACACAGAAAACTGCTAAATAAATTAAGAGCTGATGGTGTTAGGGGCAAGATACTGGCATGGATAGGGGATTGGGTGACTGGCAGAAGGTAAAGACTAAGGATAAAAGGGTCTTTTTCAGGATGGCAGCAGGTGGCTAGTGGGGTCCAAAGGGGTCCATGTTGAGACCACAACTATTCATGATATATGTCAACAATCTGGATGAAGGAACTGAGGGCATTGTTGCTAAGTTTGCAGTGGCATTGCCCAGTACATTGAGTTTGATGCTCAAACCTTAAATGGCATAGCTCAGTGCACTGGATTTATTCTCCCAGTGCCAGTGGCATTGCACAAAATCTGACTTGCGTTCCTCATTGCACTAGGTTGTTATTCCCAGCCTCAGTGACGTTACAGCATTAGGTTTGCTGTTCCCAGCACCAGTGTTGTTGCCCGGTGTACTGCTTCCATCCCAGGGACAAACCTAAGCACACTGCATTTGCTGCTCGAGTTTGCAGTGGCGCAGCCTAGTGCTCTGGGTTTATTCCCCCAGTCCCAATAGTATTACACAAAATCTAACTTGTATTGCGCGTTGTACTGGGTTTGTTGCTTCTAGTCTCAGGGACATTGCCCATGCACTGGGTTTGTTGTTCCCAGCCTCAGTGACATTGGTTTTGTTGCTCACTGTCTAAACGACATTACCTAGCATGGTGGCTCAGCGGTTAGCACTGCTGCCTCATAGCGCCAGGGGCCTGGGTTCGATTCCACCCTTGGGTGACTGTCTGTGTGGAGTTTGCACATTCTCCCCGTGTCTGCGTGGGTTTCCTCCGGGTACTCTGGTTTCCTCCCATGTCCAAAGATGTGCAGGCTAGGTGGATTGGCCGTGCTAAATTGTCCATAGTATTCAGGGATGTGTAGATTAGGTGGGTTATAGGGGGATGGGTCTGGGTCGGACTGAGGGTCGGTATGGACTTGTTGGGCTGAAGGGCCTGTTTCCACACTGTAGGGATTCTATGATCTATGCTGCTCTATCTTTGCTGCTCTTAGCCCTAGTGACATTGCCTAATGCATTGGGTTTGCCGCACCCAGTCCCAGTGGTAATTCCCAGTACACAGTATATTTATGATTGCCCAGTACAGTAAGTTTGGAACTCATCCACAGTGACATTGTCTGGTGCATGGTGTTTGTTGCTGCCACCCCAGTGATGTTACCCAGTACACTGGGTTTGCTGCTGCCAACTTGAATTGCATGCTTCAGTAGACTGGCTTTGTTGCTGAGTCACCGACATTTCCAGCGCACTGAATGTGTTGTTAAATGTCACTGTTACATAGGCTAGCACAGTGAGTTGCTGATCTGATCCCTAGTAACATTGTCCAGTGCACTAGGTGTGCTGCTGCCAGACTCAGTAACATTGCCTGGTGCATGTGATTAGCTGTTTCCACCACACACACACAGGTGCATTGCACTGGGTTTTCTGTCCTCAGCCTCGCTTGCATTTTCTACTGCACTGGGTTTGCTGCTGCCAACCCCACTGACATTGACTAGTGCACTGGTTTTGGTGATGTCTGACCCCAGTGACAAGTCCTGGTGCAGTGGGTTTACAGCTTCCATATGTAATGTGATTCCCAATGCAGTGTATTTAGACCCTCAGCTCCAGTGACATTTCCAGCGCATGGGGTTTACTGCCCTAGGCTTGTAGTGGCATTGCCCAATATACTGTTCCCATTCCCAGTGAAAAGTGTCTGTACACTGTGACTGCTGTGGTTTGCAGTGACATTGCACAGTGCACTAGGTGTGCTGCTGCCATCCTTAGTAACATTGCTCAATCACTGGGTGTGCTGTTCCCAGCCTCAGTGGCATTATTTGTGCACTGGGTTTGCTGCACCCTGATCCAATGACAAGCCCCATTACACTGGGTTTGCAGCTTCCAGCTTCAATGCAGTTGCCCTGTGCAGTTTGTTTTGATCATCATCCCCAGAGACTTTGCCAACTCCATAGGATTTATTACTCCTAGCCCCGGTGACATTGCTGAGTGAGCTAGGTATGCTGCTCCAATTCCCGGTGACAGGTCTCAGTGCACTTGGTTTGATACTCTGGCTTGTAGCAGCATTGCCCAGTGCACTGGATTGGTTGCTGCAAGAGCCAGTGTCATTGCCAAATTTACCAGGTGAGCTGCTGCCTTACCTAGTGACATTGCTCATAGGACTTCACACAGTTTCAGGGACAAATCTCAGCACACTGGGTTTGCTCCACTAGTTTGCATTGGCATTGCTCGTTGCACTGGATTTGATGCACAAGCCCTAGTGAATTGCCCAGTTCATTGGGTTCACTGCATCAAGCTTGAATGGCATAACCTGGTGCCCTGTGTTTGTTTCAGAGATAAAAGGTACTGCAGATGCTGGAGAATCCGAGATAACAAGCATGGGGCTGGATGAACACAGCAGGTCAAGCAGCATCATAGGAGCAGGAAAACTTGACGTTTCGGGCCTAAACCCTTCATCAGAAGCCCCATGCTTGTTATCTAGCACTGTGTTTGTTTTTCTTGTTACAGTGGCCTTGCACCAGGTGTGCTAGACAATATCTAACTTGCATTGTTCATAGCCCTGGGTTTGTTGTTACCAGTGCAGTAACATTACCCAGTGCTCTGGGTTTGTTGTTCCCAACCCCAATGACATTTCCCAGTGCATTGGGTTTGTTGCTACCTGTCCCAGTGACACAACCCAGCACATTGCATTTGATGCTCCCAGCTCTAGTCACATTGGGCAGTGCCCTGGTTTACTGCTCTCAATCCCAATGATTTTGCCCAGTGGACTGTGTTTGCTGCCATCAGTCCCAGTGACATTGTCCAGTGCGCAATGTTTGCTGCATCCCAACCCAATGACATGGCAAAGTGCACTGGGGTTGATGTTGTCATTCCATGTGCGCTGCTCTCAGCCCCCAGCTTCAGTGACATTGTCCAGGTTTTGGTGATCCTAGTGATAAGTCCCAGTACAGCTGGCAGCTGCAATATGATTGCCTAGTGCAGTGTGTTGGACAATCATCTCCAGTGACATTGGCTAGCGTATGATGTTTACTGCTCCGAGCTTCAGTGTCATTGCCCAATGTGCTATTTGTGCTGCTCCAACCACCAGTGACAAGTCTCAGGACACTGGGTTTGCAGCTCTGTCTTGCAGTGGCATTGCCCAGTTCACTGGATTAGATGTCTATGGTTCAGTAACAATACCCAGTGCATCAGGTTTGCTGCTCCCACCCAGTTGCATTGCACGGTGCAATGGGTTTCCTGTTTCCTGGGTAACTTGCTTTCCCACTGCATTGGGTTTGCTGTTCCCAGCTGCAATGACAAGGCTGAACACACTTGGTTTACAGCCGCCAGTGGCAATGCCATTGCATAATGCACTGTATTTGGTGCCTCATCTACAGTGACATTGCCCACTGCACTATGTTTGTTACTGCAAGCTTGTGACATTGCCCAGTGCCCTGGGTTTAATTGTGATTGACCAATACACTGGAGTTAGTTCCTTGCCCCCAGTGCACTGGGATGTTAGCACAAGCCACAGTGACATTGCCCACTGCACTGAGTTTGCGTTTTCCACCCTAGGCACAGTGCACTGGTTCTGATGCTCTCAGTACCAGCGACATCTGCACTAGTTGTTCTGTACCCAGCTCGTTACATTGCCCAGTCTACTGGGTATTTGCCCTCGGCCTCAGTGACAACAGCCAGTGCCTTGGCTTTACTACTTAGCCCCACTGGCATTACCCAATCAGGTCAGGCAGCATCAGAAGAGCAGAAAAGTCAATGTTTTGGATTTACACCCTTCATCAGGACTGGGGAGGGGCAAGGGAGCTGGGAAATAAATGAATGGGGGAGGGTGGGGCTGGGAAAGGTAGGTGGGATGGTAATTGGTGAATGCAGGTAGGGGCTACTGGAGATTGGATAAGTGGATGCAGTAGGGTAGCTTTACTAACACCTTTCATCCCAACCTCAAAGTCACCCGGACCATCTCTGATACCTCCCTCCCCTTCCTGAACCTCTCTGTCTCTATCTCCGGTAACTGTCTCAGCATTGACATCTATTTCAAACCCACCAATTCCCATAGCTAGCTTGACTACACCTCCTCTTACCCACCTTCTTGCAAGAATGTGATCCCTTACTCCCAATTCTTCCGCCTTTGCTGCATCTGCTGCCAAGATGGAGCATTCCACTCCCAGACATCAAGGACCGCAACTTCCCCCCCCCCCCACATTGATTCTTAATGCCCTCAATAGCATCTCTTGCATTTCCTGCACTTCAGCCCTCAAACCCCCTGCCCCCAACAAAAATAAGGACAGTCTCCCTGAATCTCACGTGCCACCCTACCAACTTCTGCATCTAGCACATCATCCTCTGCCACTTCTGCAACCTGCAATCCGACCCCACGACCAAAGAGAGATTTCCCTCCACACCCCTATGTGACTTTCGTAGGGACCGCTCATTCTGTGACTCCGTCGGCTGCTCCACACTGCCCACCAACCCCACCACATCGGGCACTTTTGCCTGCAACCACATGAGGTGCTACACCTGCCCCTACATTTTCCCTCTCACCTCTGTCCAAGGCCCCAGACATTTTATTCACCTGTACATCCTCCAACCTGATCTACTGTATGTGGTCTCCTCTACATTGGTGAGACCAAGTGCAGACTTGGTGAACAATTCGCAGAGCACCTGCACTCTGTACATTATAGTCAACGACATTGTCTGGTTGCCACCATTTTTACTCCCCCCTCACTCCCTTGGTAATACATCCATCCTGGGCCTCCTCCAGTGTCACAATGACACCACACACAAACTGGAGAAACGACACCTCATATTCCACCTCAGGAGCTTACAGCCTGATGGCCTCAACATAGAAATCACCAGTTTCAAAATCTCCGCACCCCCAGCCTCATCCCACGGCCTAACCTCCCTCTCATCCCCGCCTCCTTGACCTGACACTACCTGTCCATCATCTTTCCCAACTATCCACTCCACCCTTCCCACTGACCAATCTCCACTACCCCCTTCCTGCATCCACCTACCCCACCCCCCCATTTATTTCTGAGCTCCCTTCCCTCTCCCTAATCCTGATGAAGGGTGTAAACCTGAAATGTCAACTTTCCTGCTCCTCTGATGCTGCCTGACCTGCTGTGTTCCTCCAGCTCCACACTATATTGACATTATACAGTGTGCTTGTTGTGCTGCTATTGATTGCCGTTTCATTGCCAAGTGCACTAGGTGTGCAGCTACCATTTCCAGTGACATGTGTCAGTACACTGGGTTCTGTCCTGATTTGCAGTGGCATTGCTCAGTGCACTGGATCTGTTGGCTAAGCCCGGTGACATTGTTTAGTGCACGAGGTGTGCCATTGCCATTCCCAATTACATTGCCAAGTACACTAGGTTTGTTGTTTCCAGCCCCAGTAGCATTGCCCACTGCATTGTTTGCTGCTGTTAAGTCCTAGTGACATCTGCCCAGTAGATGTGCTGCTGCCAACCCCAGAGAAATAGCATAATGTGCTAGGTGTGCTGCTCTCGTCTCCAGTGACAAGTCTCAACCCACTGGCCTGGTTGCTGTTACTTGCAGTGGCATTGCCCAGTTACCTGGACTTGAGTCCCATTCCCCAGTGACTTTACCTCGTGCATTAGGTTTATTGCTCCCCACTCCAGCACTGCGTTTTCTGCTCCCAGCCTAACTTGCATTTCTCACTGCACTTGGTTTGCTGCTCCCAGTCCCAGTGACATTGTTCGTGCTCAGAGTTTCTTGCTCCAAGCTCCAGGGACATTAATTAATGGGTTTGCTCCTCCCTGCCCCAGTTACATTGCTAGTGCCCTGGGCTTGCCGCTAGCCCTGGCGATATTGCCCAATTCGTTGGGTTTGCTGTACTCAGCCCCAATATACTGTTTTCAGCTTTCAAAAGTAATACTGTTGCCCAGTGCACTGGGTTTGGTGCTTCATTCCTCGTATCCTTGTCCACTGCACTGAGTTTGCAGTTGACAGCCCAGCGAGTGATGTCGTAAATCGATGCGTCATCCGCCGGCTTACGCCCTTGCGGATAGACACATTCCCGAGGAGGTAAATCGTCCCAGAACTTCCGGTCTTTGCGAGAAACTGATTTCAATACTGTCGGCAAAATTTAACCAGAAACGCATGAACGCCTCGTATCTAGTGTCGTTGTTTTCCTTGAAAACTGACATGAATGTAGGGTCCGAGTAATAATAATGTTTGATATCTGCTTGTCATCCATCATCCGTTTTCCTGAGGAGTTAAAGCTGCTCGTTGGATGTCGATATTGCACGATCGGAAACAGGGTAGCTCTGGTTGCGCTGCTAGGGAGTGAGGCGGTCTCGCCAGACTGTTTCCGGTCGGCGGTGGCCATATTGGGGAATTAGGGGCAGGTAGGGAGTGCGTGAGAAAAAAGGGGGGGGGAAGAGAGGGAAAGGAGGGGGGGGGAAGAGAGGGAAAG
>JAHRHZ010000231.1:113347-241816 GCA_024137785.1 Ginglymostoma cirratum
CTACTAACATCATCCCGCCCCCTTGACCTGTCCGTCCTCCCTACCCCCCCCCCCCCCCACCTACACTCACCTTCACTGGCTCCATCCCCGCCCCTTTGACTTGTCTGCCTCCTCTCCACCTATCCTCTCCTCTATCCATCTTCTATCCGCCTCCCCCTCTCTCCCTGTTTATTTCAGAACTCTCTTCCCCTCCCCCACTTCTGATGAAGGGTCTTGGCCTGAAACGTTAAGCTTTCCTGCTCCTGTGATGCTGCTTGGCCTGCTGTGTTCATCCAGCCCCACACCTTGTTATCTCGGATTCTCGAGCATCTGCAGTACCTTTTATCCCTGCATATTGATAGTGATGTTTTAAAGTTTGAGTGAATTTTGATTTACCATAGGTTGTGGGTTTCTCTGTAAAGAAAGGTTATAGTTGTCAGTATTCCTTCGGCTCATCTGAGCTCCTCTTCCTGTGTATGTGTGAAAGTAGCCATCTTACAACTGTGTAAATTTCATGTCAAAGAACTACAGCTGTGAAATTTTTAAGATGGCAGTAGCCACATCGAGGTACAGTTCATGATAATTACTTCATATGATTTGCTCTGAAGGCTTTCAAGGACTTTTGGGGATGGCAACAAACACTGGCCTTGACAGTGATGCTACCATATCAGCAATTATTGAAAGTAAGGTACAGTTGTCCTTGGGAATGTGGAGGGTGAGCTTCCTTCATGAACTGCTGCAGTCTGCATTGTTGGTAGACCCACATGCCCTTAGGGAGGAAATTCCAGTATTTTGACAGTGACAGTGAAGGAACGGTGATATATTTCCAAGTCAGGATGGTGTGTGGCTTGGAGGGGTATCTGCTGCCTGTGCTTCCAGATTGAAGTGGTTGTGGGTTTTGAAGGTGCTGTCTTATGATCTTTGAATTTCTAGACGTACACCTTGTAGACAATATACGTTGTTGCTACAGAGCATTTGTGGTGGAGAGAATGGAAGCTTGTGGATGTGATGCCAGAGATGAGGTCGGACTGATGTATTGAAATAAATGCATTTAAATTTAAGAAGCCTGACAGATAAGGCAGATGAACTCGGGGCATGGTTGGGAACATGGGACTGGGATTTCATAGTGGTTACGGAAATGAGGTTCAGGGATGGACAGGGCTGGCAGCTTAATGTTCCAAGGTATAGATGCTATAGCAAGAATAGAAAGGGGAGCAAGAGAAGAGTGGGAGTAGCATTTTTGATTAGGGATAACATTATGGCTGTACTCAGGGAAGATATTCCTGGGATACTTCTAGGGAAGTTACTTGGGTGGAACTGACAAATAAGAAAGCGATGATCACCTTATTGGGATTGCACCATGGATCCCTTAATAGTGGGAAATTGAGAAGCGAATTTGTTAGGCGATCTCCGTTATCTGTAAGAATAATAGGGTGGTAATGGTAAGGGATTTTAACTTTCCAAACACAGACTGGGACTGCCATTGTGTTAAGAGCTTGGATGGAGAGGAATTTAAGTGTGTACAGGAAAATTTTCTGATTCAGTATGTGGATGTACCTATGAGAAGGTGCAAAACCTGACCACCTCTTGGGTAATAAGGCAGGGCAGGTGACTGAGGTGTCACTTGGGGAGCACTTTGTGGCCAGAGATCATAATTCTACCAGTTTCAAAATAGAGATGGAAAAGGATAGACTGGACCTGAAAGTTAAATTTCTAAATTGGAGGAAGGCCAATTTTAACGGTATTAGGCAAGAGCTTCCAAAAGTTGATTGGGGCAGATATTTGCAGGTAAAGGGACAACTGGAAAATGGTAAGCCTTCAGAAATGGGATAATGAGAGCCCAGAGACAGTATGTCACTGTTTAGGATGAAGGGCAAGACTGGTAGGTGTAGGGAATGCTGGATGATTAGAGAAATTGAGGTTTTGGCCAAGAATAAGAAGGAAGCATATGTCAGGTATAGACAGCAGGAATTGAATGAATTCCCTGGAAGAGTATAAAGGTGGTATTTTTAAGAGGGAAATCAGGAGGGCATAAAAGGGATATGAGATAGCTTTGGCAAGTAGGGTTAGGGGAATCCAGAGGAATTCTACGAATACATTAAGGACAAAAGAGTAACAAGGGAGAGAATAGGGCCCCTTAAAGATCAGCAAGGCCATCTGTGTGTGGAAGTGCAGAGGATGGGGGAGGTACTAAATGAGTATCTTGCATCAGTGTTTACTGTGGAAAAGGATATGGAAGCTAGGGAACATGGGGAAATAAATAGCAACATCTTGAAAAATGTCCGTATTAGAGTGGAGGTACTGCAGGATATCTTAAAACACATATAAAGGTAGATAAATCCCCGGGACTTGATTCGGTGTACCCTAGAACTTTGTGGGAAGCTGAAGAAGTAATTTCTGGGCCCCTTGCTGAGATATTTGTATCATTGATAGTCACAGGTAAGGTGCTGGAAGACTGAAGGTTGGCTAATGTGCCAGTATTTAAAGGTGGTAAGGAAAAGGTAGGGAACTATAAACCGGTGAGCCTCACATCGGTGGGCAAGTTGTTGGAAGGGATCCTGAGGAACAGGATTTACGTGCATTCAGAGAGGCAAGGACTGATTAGGGATGGTCAGCATGGCTTTGTGTTTGGGAAATCCTGTCTCACTAACTTGATTGAATTTTCTGAAGGAGTAATGAAGAGGATAGATGAAGGCACAGTGGTGGATGTGATCTATATGGACTTCAATAAGGCATTCGATGAGGTTCTGCATGATAGACTGGTTAGTAAGATTAGATTACATGGAATATAGGAGAACTAGCTCGAAGGTAGGAGACATAGGGTGGTGGTGGAGGAGGAGGGTTGCTTTTCAGACTGGAGGACTGTGACCAGCATTGTGCCACAGGGTTGGTGCTGGCTCTACTGCTTTTTGTCATTTATGTGAATGATCTGGATGTGAACACAGGAGGTATGGTTAATAAGTTTGCAGGCGACACCAAAATCGAAGGTATAGTGGACGGTGAAGAAGGTTACCTCAGAGTACTGTGGGACCTCGGTGGGCCAGGGAGTGGTGGGTGAAGATTTAGATAAGTGTGAGGGGCTGCATTTAGGAAAGGGAAATCAGGGCAGGACTTTTACACTGAACGGTAAGGCCACGGCGAGTGTTGCTGAACAAAGAGACTTTGGAATGCAGGTTCATAGTTCCTTGAAAATGGAGTTGCAGGTAGACAGGATAGTGAAGAATGCATTTGATATGCTTGCCTTTTATTGGTTAGTGAATTGAATATAGGAGTTGGGAGGTCAAATTGCAGCTGTACAGGACATTGGTTAGGCCACTTTTGGAATACTGCATTTTAATCAGTTCTCCCTACCATAAGAAGGATGTTGTGAAACTTGAAAGGGTTCAGAAAAAATTTACAAGGATGTTGCTAGGGTTGCAGGGTTTGAGCCATCGGGAGACGCTGAATAGTGGGGGGCTATTTCCTCTGGAGCATCAGAGGCTGAGGAGTGACCTTATAAAATTGTGAGGGGCATGGATATGATGAATAGCAAAGGTCTTCCCAAGGGTAGCAGAGTCCAAACCTAAAGAGCATAGATTTAAGGGGAGAGGGGATAGATTTAAAAGGGACCTAAAAGACAACTTTTTTACAGAGGGTGGTGTGTGTATGGGATAAGCTGCGAGAGAAGTGATGGAGGCTGGTACAATTACAACATTTAAAAGGCTGGATGGGAATATAAGTAGGAAGGGTTTAGAGGGATATGAGCCAAATGCTAACATATGGGACTAGATTAATTGGCAATATTTGGTTGGCATGGATGAATTGGACTGAAGGCTGTTCCCATGCGGTACAGCTGTATGACAATGACCTGATTTGTGAACGGTATTAAATAGCAATCACTCTTCTTTTGTATCTTGGGTTTCACTTTGGTAAATGTGACATCATTATAATTGAAAGGAAATATTTCTTCTGTCAGCATGTATCATCTTTAATGTATTGTAATGTAAGCCAATCTTGACAATTGCCAGATAGAATCATATGCAAGAAAAAAATCATTTAAAATCATTCAAAAGAGCAGTTTGATTAATTACTGATGTTTAAAATTGATGGGCTTTCATCAGAATTGGGAAAGCAAATGTATTGTAGATTTTGAACAAGGGCAGCGTGGAATGAGGTCAAAAAGGTCTACAGGAAGATGCAGGATGGGAAAGGTTCAATGACTGGATGAAATGGAATGGAGATGGGGCCCGGAAAGTGACAAAAGTCATGCGGAGGGCAGATGCTGCTATCAGAAAATGAAGGTACAAGGAAACTCAACATCCAAAGATGAGACAACAAAATGGGGATCAGTGTTTACTGTCAGAAATGGTTGAACTCACTGGTGAGTCCAGAAGATTTTAAGTGCCCCATGAAGAAACAGGGTGTTGTTGTTGTAGCTTTTGTAGGGCCGCACTGGTGCAACATACAGGCCAAGAACAAAGATACCAGCATCGAAGCAAAATGGAGAATTAGGCCACCAGAAGATCAGGCTGAGCGAAGGTGTTCTGCAGTGTGATCATTCAATGTGCACCTGGTCTCCCCATTGTAGAGGAAACTACATTGTGATCTGCGCAAACAGTAAACTAGATTGAAAAAGGGATACTGCTCTATCTGGAAGGTGTTTTTGAGCCCTTGGACTTTGAGTAGAGAGGCAGTAAAAGACTATGTATTATATATTCTTTGTTAATCAAAAAAGGTGCCAAGGGAATGGGATAGAGTGGTGGATTACGGTATTGTGGTCCCTTGGAATGCTGGGAATGTGGGAAAGATTTGTTTGGCAGAGGCATTATGCTGGAAGGTGATCTGTTAAATGTGGAAGCTATGGAAGCCTTGGTGAGATTGTGGGGGAGTGGTGGGGAAGACCGAGGAAGTCCTGTCTTGGTTTTGAAATGGAAGGGAAGGTGAGAGCAGATATGTATTAAATGTGGCAGACAGTGAGAGCTGCACTGTGTTTAAAGGAGTGAGGGGAGAAGGGAAATCAAGCAGTGACCTCACAGGAGAACTGTGAGTTGATCAGCTGGTGAGAAGTACTGCTGTATCCCTTGCTCCAAAGTTTGAGTTGAATCCAAATCAACAAAAGGAAAGGAAGTAGTTACCAAGTCTAGCTATTTTAAGATTTCTTGTTGGTGTGGTGTACTTTATAATGGATGAATGGCAGGGCTATTCTAAGAGTGCACTTCCTGTGCTATGTGGGACTCCAAGGATACTTTCCATGTCCTGGATAGCCAATTGTGCAGGAAATATTGCCAGTTGTAATGTTGAGTTTTGGAGTTTAAGCTGCAGCTGGCATTATAGCAGTGCATCTGAGGGTGAGAACAATGTGGATAGCACACTTACAGATGTAATAATTCAGCAGCCTAAGAGTATACAGGAGAAGAGTGAACGTGTGATCATAAGATAATTAAGAGCAAAGAAAAGGTGTTGCATGAGTCTCAAAGTATATCTTTGTGACCATTATCCAATTCTGAACACTACTGAGTGTGATAGCTGATCTGGGTAGTACAGCCAGAGCCAAGCCCATGGCACTACATGTGACTCGGCTGTACAGAGGAACACATAGAAAACTGGAAAAGCCGCAGCGAGAGGAGATTCAGTAGCTAGGCAAGCAGTTCTTGTCTCCAGATATGAATCCAGGATGATGATGCCTCCCTGGTGCCAGAGAAGGTACATTCTGTGGTAAGTAGCAGGTTACAGTTTGGAAATATGATTTTGGCGATAACAGAAACCTGACTGAAAGAAGGGCAGGAGGAGATGGTGGCTTGGTGATGTAACTAGACTAGTAATCCAGAGACCCAGGCTAATAAATTTAGATCCCGCTATGGAAACTGATAGTATTGAAACTAAATTCATAAAAACTAAATCTAGAAATGACAGCTAGCTAGATTTTGTAACAGCGACCATGAAACCACCACCAATTGCTGCAAAAAATACAACTGGTTCACTAAAAGGCGATCTATCATCCTTTCCCGGTCTTGCGTACATGTGACTTGGGTTCTATGTAATGTGGTTGTCTCTTAACTGTGCTCCGAAATGGCTGAGCAGACAGCTTCAGTGAAGAACAGTTGGGTTGGGCACCAAATGCTAGCCTTCCCAGTGACACTCTTACCTCATGAAAAGAATAAAGATGGACTACATTCTACAAGGTGTTCAGGAAAGGAGGAGGGGTTACAGTTAAGATTTAAGGAGAACATTTGTATGATGGAGAAAGGATGTCTCAGAGGGTTTGAGGACAGAATCTATTTGCATAGATTGAAGGAGCAATAATGCTGCAGTTGCATTGATTGGTGTGTATCGTCATTGTGAAGGAATGCAAAGAAACGAGTCAAGAGCTATAGTGTGTGATGGGGGTGGGGTGGTGCTCTTTGTCTGAATGTAGATTAGAAAAATAGTAGTGTTCATGAGAATTTTTACATCATAACATTAGTGCACCGAGAAGTGAGGCTCTGCTGGACCTGGTTTAGAATGCTAGACCGGATGTTTTCCCCTCACTGGAGGGTCTGACATGGGACAAACCCTCAGATAAAGGGGTAGGTTACTTAGGATTGAGATGGGTGAATCTTTGTAATTGTCTACCCCAGAGGGTTGTGTAAGATCAGTCATTAAGTTTATTCAAGATAGAGGACAATAAATCTTTTAGGTGTAAATATCTTCAAGGGTTCTGGGGACAATGAGCTACGTGATCAACCATAGTCCATATTAGCAGACTTAAAAAGGAGTAGGCCATTCAGTTCATTATTTCTTCTGGTTCTGATCCATCAGATTCCTGTTCTGCTTGCACCCTTTTAATAATGTAGCTGTCCAAATGTCTATCCTGAGATGACAATATTCCCACTGCTAGCCTGAACTTGACATGACTTTTTAAACCTGTTACATACTTGGGTCTAACGCTGAAGGTGGTGAGGGGCAAATATATTTCAGATTCTTTTATTTAAAACCCTACTTTGTATGTGAGGTAGTAACTTGTTGCAATGGAGCTGGTATTATTTTTCCCAATCCAAATTATACATTTTGCTCTACATGTTTTTGAGCATTCCAATTCGATAACTTTGCAGCCTCAAGTTTTATATTGCCTACGTGAGGTTTTGTAAAATTTGGACACTTTTTATTTTCCATGTTTGTTACGTATCAAAGTTTGAGTATCATTGTTACTATATTTTAAAACAGCCGGCAAATATGAACATTAAAATTTTTTTACAAAAGTGAAAGTGCAGTTTGATTTATTGTGCCACTTGCCCTTTTTCAATGTTGTGCTGTGACCAAGAAGCTGAGCAGACGGTCTCTTAGAAATTCTAATTGGTTGAAGAGTTGGATTCTTTTATATTATCCCTGTGTCTGTCTAGCAGATCAAAAGAAAATCTCAATTTAATGCACTCTAAGCATTCCAGTGTTTCAGGGTACTGCTGTCTGGAGATCTGCACTCCTGGTATGCTGTGCTCATCTGTCTTGTACAATGCTGTCACCCACTGTAGCTAGCTTGCAACAGCTCTATAACATCTGGATGAGTGCAGTTCCAACAACAGTCAAGAAGCTTGGCATGGTCCAGTACAAACCACTCCACTTGATTGGCACCATATCCATTCCTTCCTCCATTTGACACTTAGTCACAGCACTGGATACTATCTGCAAGAAGCACTGCAGAAATTCACCAATGATCCTTGGACACCACCTCCCAAAACCACTATGATCTAGAAGGATAAGGGCATTAGATGTATGGGAACACTATCTTCTGCAAGTTCTCCGTCAATCCACATACCATCCTGACTTGGAAATATAATGTCGTTTTCCACCAATTTCTCAAGGGCAACTAAGGATTGCAACTAAATGCACACCCAGCCAACAACTCCCAAGTCCCAGAACTGAATTTAAAACAAATTCTGAATCTTTATGTGGTGGAGAGGGGAGCAAATCTCTCATCATATTGTAGAATTTGTTCGTGACTCATTACATTCGCAGTTCTCTCTTTAATATGGCACACTGAGTCTAAAGGACAATATGTTTGCAGGAATGAACCAAGATTGATCAAAAGTGGGTTTAAAGGTATTTAGAAAAGGATTTGCAGATCTTGTGGCCATCAATGCTGGGGCGAAGCAAGTGAGGTTTATTCCAGAATTGGAAGAATACCAGCAGGAATGTGGGGCTGGAGGAGATTAGAGAGGAGCAGGGGAGAGGCTAAGGAGGATTTTGAAAACTGGGTCCGTACACAATGAATAGGAACACAGGATAACTTTTATTTTCTGTTATTTGTTTTCCATTCTTCCATTTGTTTGCAGTTTGTATGACTGCCATTGCAAGCTCTTTTCATGTCGCTGGTCTTGCTGTATGACCACTATCCAAAAATTATGAACATTTTTATTGATCCCTGCATGCAATCTTGCATGTCAAAATTAGGGTAAAATAAATGGGAAAAATCGCTCTCATTTTGGAGAACCGTTATATTGATGTTTCATTTCAGGGCCACTATTCTATGACTAAATATTCCTACGACCATTCAACTAAGACTAAATTAAAACTCCTCCCACAGGAACAGATTTGCAGTCACATTGCACAAAAGTGAACTCTCACAAATTGTGTTCATTTAAAAAGAGTGCATGCTACATTTACTTGTTTATTTAAATGGTGTGGTTTGCTTTATTGCTAAAATGTGTTTTTATTTAAAAACTCTCCGCTGGATTGGTTTCCTTGTGACCCAATTCACTTTTTGTAACTTACACAACATTTCCACATGCGCTTGATGTTGTTTAAGTCAGAGCTGATTTGTAATTCCATTTACTTGTGAATGATGGATAATAGAAAAACAAATGTGTGAAGTATTCGGAAAAATGAAAGTACAGAGTCAATTGAAATATTCTATTTTAGTTTTTATCTTATCAGCAACTGTAGCTCCATATTGTAATTGTCTTTATTCAAGTACTGTTAGACTTGATTGGACCTGTTTTGTAGTAATAGGTTTGGATATTCCCGCAGCACTTCCCCTGCAACTTTTGAAGTTGAATGATTCTTTATTTTGAGCTGTTGGTCTTCAGCTGCCCTCTACTGTTATGTTTCGGTATTATATTTCAGCTTACTATTAATTGGTATACTTAAAATGCACAACTGCAACACCTGTAAATTAATAAGTGGATTAAAATTTCAAGCGCTAAATTTTTAAAAACTTGCAACTTTTTTGTATTCTGTTTTGTATTCTGGTCTGCAAACTATAGTTTGGACACCATGCATTAAGTATTTATTCAAGAACACTGGCAAAGGTTTGAAATTTCATTAGGATGCACCAGTGGAATCTCACACTTTGTGTATTTCCACCTGCTAGCTTGTGTTCGAATTGTCACACTTCTAGTTTGGAGAGTTTACACTGAGTTCATTCATGATGTTTTTAGCAAGGCAATGATAAGAAAAAATACAGGAGTAGTATATTCATAGACAAAACTAAACGTTTTGGCAATAGAAGTCAACCTGGTTTATTACACTTGCTGTCCAAACTTGTATGTCTGAACAAGATGTCAGTATCCTGGACCTGCTGCATGATAAGGTGAGACATATCTTTGCCTGTGCTGAGTGATCTAGACCCGTAGAATGACTAATACAAACCAAGGATGTGTCTTTGTTCCTGAAGTCTTAATTTCCTTCTTTACAATGCTTAAGGAAGCCACCAGAGATATAATGTGTGATCTAGCTAAGCCATTGCAATTTGAAGCACATGGTAAGGTGTAATTTTTTTTCAGATTTATTCCAGGGAACCATACAGGAGCTATGTAATTTGTAATAGTGTTGATTGACACTGTGGTAGAGACATGCACGCTGAGTGCCCTCTTCATTTATTATCCCTGTGTGCTGATCAAAAGATTAACTTGTAGTTTGTACTTTGGAGTGATTGGGTTTCTTGCTCTGCATTTTATAATGATAGGAAAGTAAAACTGTGCCTATCAAATTTGTGAACAATGTGGAAAGTTATATTTGATTAGAGTAGCTGATCTCCTCTGGAAATAGGCATTGTGGTAATCCATTGCTTCCTATTTTGCTGCTGGTGAGGGTGCTGATTTCATTCCTAGAGAATAACCACAGTTTCCTTTTGCTGTTGTAGGGCTGTGTGTGACACAACTGAGTGGTGGATGATATGAAGCTATAGTTCCAATTTAACGCAAACTCACATGATCCTTTGGCAAATGCACTAGCGTTTCTGACTGGATAATAGCCTATTGTTTGTTGGAGTTTGTATAGTTTGTGATTAGTTAAAGTTATGATTTGTTGTTGCTAAACTATTGTCCTTTCTATATTCTCAATGCTTTCCATCATTGTTGCACCTTTAACAGACCCTGCTGCATTTATGAAGAAACTGTCATCTTTGATCCCTCAAAATCTCATAACATTTAAACCAGTAATCTAGTCTCTGATTTCAGCACATCTTCAGCTTTTTCTGCATAGTATAATGTTATCTGAAACTTCATATCGGCTTACTGCCTTGTACTTCACTGGCAGTTATCTAATGACCTGTCCATAATCAAAAGCAAGGTTTCAAGTGTTATCATTCCATAGCTGAAAAATGAAACCAGATGTCAATGCAATGTTTGCTTCTTAAAACACAGCTCGAAGAACGGTAGTTGGTTTTCTTTGTCCATAAGTACCTGAGTCTTAAGTATGATTGCAAAACATTGTCTGCAGCATTAGTAGCAGCAGTATGTACGGTCTGCAAGAAGCACTGCATTTAATTCACCAATATTCCTTTGATAGCACCTTCCATACCCACCACCTTGACCACTGAGAAGAACAAGCACAGCTGTCACATGAGAATGCTAGCAGCTGTAAATGTAGTGCCAATTCACATGCCACCCTGTCTTGGACTATATTGTCATTCCTTTCTTGTTGCTGGGTTTATATCCTGGAACACCCCCTAACATTAACATTACTGTGGTTGTTCTTATATAACAAATACTGAAACAGTTCAAGAAGGCAGCTCATGGCAAGTGAGAATGAACAACATATCCTGACTAACCAGTGACACGCACATTCTGAAAACTAATTAAAAATTAAGTATCATACTGGGTAGAAAGAATCTATTTTAGTGGTCAAAGGACTGAGATCAAGGGGTCTCAGATTTAAGATAATTGGCAAAAGAAACAATGATTTCCTGCCCTAAAGGACATTGGTGAACAGGCAGGTCATTGTAACAATTAATAGTGATTACTGTTGGACATTAGGCTAATTTATAAACCCTAATATTTTATTGAATTCAAATTTCACCATCTACCAAGGTAGGATTCAAATGCACGTCCCCAGAATGTTAATAAATAAAAACAGAAAATGTTGGAAAAAGTCAGCAGGTCTTGTGCTGTCTGTGGAAAGGGAAACAGTTAGCATTTTGAGTCCAGTATGATTCTTCTTCAGAACCCCAAAGTTCTCTGGAATTCAAAAGGAGAAACTTTTGGATTTGAAATGTTAATCCTTGTTCTGTCTCCGCAGATGCTATGAGACCTGCTGAGCTTCTCCAGAGCTTTGATTTTATTTTAGATTTCTAGTGTCTGTGGTATTTTGCTTTCCCCAGAACATTAAGCAGGTGTTCTGGATTAATAATCCAGTGACATTACCACTACACCACTGTCTCCCTCAAAATCTGAAATATCTGAAAATAAAAACAACACCATGATAAATTATAATTTAAGGAGGCCAGTAGTTTCTTAACTGAACTTGAGATCTTGGAAAACAGTAAGTTGTGAGGCTTCTTGTAATTGAATTGCCAGAGCTCAGTTGGAAGAGCAGTAGCAGAAGAGGGCAGCGGAGTGAACCTGGGGGTGTCTGGCAGCAGCAGAGCTTCCAGATTAAAACATGAGGAATAGGGTCCAGATCCAATTCAGTCAGAGCAGCAGCAAGAGAGAAGCAGTGTGAACTGAATCCAGAGGGTGGAGCTCCTGAGGTGATGCCATAGTTCAAAAAGTGATGTAGAGCAAGAGGATTGGCTACTTGGGAACCAATTTTAGAGACTGAGTGAGTGGTACCAGGAGGGAGACAGTCCTTAATTTTTGTAGTTGTAGTTTGTTAGGAATAAAGAGTGAGAGAAGGAAATCTGATTTTAGTAAGTGGTGGGTAAGGTTGAGTAATTGGTTCCTAGCTTATTGTCTGTGTCTGGTAAGGTTTGCAAGGGCAGGAGAACTTGGCCCTGTGGAATGATCCTTCTGCAATACGTGGGGAAATCAGTGAAGTTCAGGTGCATGGTGATCAGTTATGCAGGAAGTGTTCAGCTTCAACTCCTGTTTGATTGTTTAAAGCAGCTGGAGCTGTTGAGCTGTGGATGGACTCACTGTTGTATATCAATGATGTCGAAGATAGCACGTTTAGCAAGCTGCTCATTTACAGATAAGGGCTACAGAGGCTGAAAAGCATTTGTTGACCAATAGGAAGATGAGTGGAATCATCATAGAATCCCTATAGTGTGGAAGCTGACCATTCAGCCCATTGAGTCCACACGAACCCTCTGAAGAGCATTCTACCCAGACCCCTCTGCTCCCACCCATCCGTGTAACCTTGCAATTCCCATGGCTAACCCACCTAGCCTGTACATCCCTGGATATTGTGGGCAATTTAGCACGGCTGATCCACTTAACCTGCATATCTTTGGACTGTGGGAGAAAACTGGTGCGCCCAGAAGAAACGGGGAAAATGTGCAAACTCCACACAGTTGCCCGAGGATGGAATCAAACCCGTGTCGCGACACGACAGATTTCTAGAGAAACTCAGCACCCATGGACCAGTTGAACCAGGAACATTCCTCGTCACAATGGATGTTTTGGCAATCTACACCAGCATCCCCCATGATGACGGCATTGCTGCAACAGTCTCAATACTCAATACCACCAACTGTCAATTTCCAGATGCCATCCTACAACTCATCTGTTTAATCCTTGACCACAACGTCTTCGCCTTCGACAGCCAGTTCTTCATTCAGACACATGGAACAGTCGTGGGGACCAGATTTGCTCCCCAACACGCCAACATTTTCATGCACAGGTTCGAACAAGACTTCTTTGTTGCACAAAACTTCTGACCAACGCTATAAATCAGATACATTGTCCACGTTTTCTTCTTTTAGACTCATGGTGAAGAGTCACTGAAACAACTACATAGTGATACGAACAAGTTTCATCGCAGAATCGGACTTATCATGGAGTACTATTTAAAAATCAGTCTCAACCTTGGACACGCATCTCAATCAAAGACGGTTACCTTGGTACATCACTCTATTGTAAGCCTACAGATAAACTCGCGATGCTGCACTTCTCTAACTTCCACCCGAAACATATTAAAACAGCCACCCTACGCATACCCAGAATCTGCTCGGATGAGGAGGAACGCAACGGGTACCTTAAGGGGTTGAAGGACGCCCTCATAGGAACAGATGCAATGCTTAACTCATCGATTGCCCGTTGAACGTGCCACAGCAAGAAACCGGAATGACATCCCCAAAAGACAGACATGGGATACGTCCGATAGGGTGCCCTTTGTCATCCAGTACATCCAGGAAATGGAGAACCGACGCCCTGTTCTTTGTAGCCTTCAGCACATTTTTGATGACAATGAGCCACCTTGCCAAGATCTTCCCCATGCCTGCACTTCTCACCTTCAAACTACCGCCAAACCTCAAACAGACCATTCTTCGCAGCAAACTACCCAGCCTTCAGGATAAACATCAACTGCAACACGGTACTACCCTGTCATGGTAACCTTTTCAAAGACATGTCAGATCTTTGACATGCACACTACCATCACAGGTGGGAACACCACCTACCACGTGCATGACAGATACTCGTGACTTGGCCAATGTTGTCTATTTCATATGCTGTAGACAAGGATGCCCCTAGTCATGGTGCATTAGTGAAACCATGCAGACACTACAGCAATGGATGAATGGGCACTGCGTAACATTTGCCAGACAGGAATGTTTCTTCCCAGTTGGGGAACACTTCAGTGGTTGAGGACATTTGTCCTCTGATCTTCACGTAAACTTCCTCCAAGGTGGACTTCGGGAGAGTTGCCGAGCAGAGGCTAATAGCCAAGGTTGGTACCATGAGGATGGCCTCAATCAGGATCTTGGGTTCATGTCACATTTACAAGTGGCCACAACACACTATACACGGAAAATGCTCTCGCTCCTCCCCCACTCTCTCTCCTGGTGTGTACACGCGCACACGCACACGCGCGCGCGCACACACAGCCCCTCTCCGTCCCCTGTGGGCACGCAACTGTGGGGTGAATGTATATCGGCAGTTCCATGTTATTGTGTTCAAAAAGCACGCAAGTTATAGATAGGACACCATAGTGACTGACGGATGATGAATTCCTGTTCTGGAAATAAAACCAGTCTGACTGCAAACCAAAACGTAAGCAGATTCTAAACAAGGTCTCACACCTAACATACGTTGTCTGACCTAAAATGTCACCTCTTCTTTACATTAATAAAACTTTTAGTTCTCTCAGGACAGTGACTTCAAAGGAATTCAAGGGTTTACATAGAAGGTTTTAATTGATTAGTATGTATAACTGATTTAAGATTTAACAGTATCTCAGGCTTGTTTAATATATCCTCAAAGGTCTTTGATCTTTTACTTTGTCTGATACTACCTCTCACTAACACCTGAAGAAGGACTGAGGCTCTGAAAGCTTGTCTTTTCAAATAAACCTGTTTGACTATAACCTGGTGTTATGTGATTTCTGACTTTGTCCACCCCAGTCCAACACTGGCACCAGCACCTCCACTCTCAAATGGTATGTTACCTCCTAAAGTCAGGGTTAGGGATGTCTTCAGATGAGGCCATCTGGGTACAGCTTCGGAAAAAAGACGTGATCACTTTGCTGGTATTATACTATAGGCCTCCCAACAGTCAGAGGGAGAGAGAGTAGATATTAAGGCAATTCACATGTGCAACAGAAACAGGGTTATAGCTGTAAGGATTTTAATTTCGCAAATATTAATTGAGATTGCCTTAGTTTGAAACATTGGATGGGTTGGAATTTTTAAAGTGTGTCTGGGAGAGCTTTTATACTAGTATACAGACTGTCCTACTAGAGATTAGGCCTAATCCAAGGGAATAAATCTGGTCAAGTGGTTCTTTCAGTGGGTGAGTGTTTTGGAGATAGTTACTGCAGGGGTGGGAACACAGCACAGCTGAGCGAACCTGGGCTGAACAATGGCAGGAGCTACTGGATAAATACCTGTGGAGTGACATCAGTCAGTGTGGGACCGAGATGGGGGGAGTGGAGCTGAATCCAGATATAGAGCTCTAAACATTAAGTTCCAGCTCAAAGTGACATAAGCTTGGCTGTTCAGGAACCAGGTTTGGAGACTGAGTCAGTCATGTTCGGAGGGACATAGAATATAAAATCCTTACTTTTAAAGTTGCAGTGCCACTTGAGGATTTAAACTCATGTGGTGGAGGGTGGGAACCAGAGCAATACATCATATGGAGGGTTTGAAGAGAAGAGAGGAGCGAAATCAAGTCTCTAGTAAGAACAACAGGCAGGGCCAGGTTAATGAATACAGCAAGATTAGCAGTCTGAAATATATTTAATGCAAGAAGTATAACGGATAAGGCAGATAATCTTCGGGTCTGAATTAATACATGGGACTACGTTGTGGTGGCCATTACAGAACCTTAATTGAAAGAGAGTTAGGACTGGTACTTCACCATTCCAGCGTTTAGATATTTCAGGCATGATAAAAAGTGAAGTAGAAGAGGGCAAAGGATTTGTATTACTGATCAATGAGAATGTCACAGCTATACTAAGGGAGAACATCTTGGAAGGCTCATCCAGTGAGGCAGTACGGGTAGAACTAAGAAGAAAAGTGCACTCGTAATGATAGGATTATACTGTAGGCCTCCCAATACCCAGCAGGAAATAGAGGAATAGGTATCAGCAAATCATGGAAAAATATTTTAAAAATACAAGGTGGTTGTGGTGATTTTAATTTCCCCAATATTCACTGGGACTGTTTTAGTGCCAGGGGCTTAGATGGGGCAAAATTTGTTCTGTGCATCTAGGAGAGATTCTTGATATGTATATAGGCCAGTGAGGGTACGGACAATATTAGACCTTGTACTGGGGAGTGAGCCTGGCCAGGAGATTGAAGCTTCAGTGGAAAAGCATTTTGGGAACAGTAATCATAATTCTAAGTTTTAAGGTAGTTATGGAAAAGGATAAGACTGGTCCTTGAGTGAAAGTACTAAATTGGGAGAAGGCTAATTACAACAATATTAGGCAGGAACTGGAAGTGTTAGATTGGGAGTAGTTGTTTGAAGGTAAATCCACATTTGACATGGAAGTCTTTTAGAAATCAATTGACCAGCATGTTCCTGTGAGGATGGATGATGAGGATGGCAAGATTTGGGAATTTTGGATGACGGGATGTTGTAAGTTTTTAGTTAAAAAGAAATTGAAGTACGTGTAAGGTTTAGGAAACAAATGTAACATTGCTCCTTGTTTGAAGTAGAAGAAAGCAGAAGCAGAAGTAGAAAAAAAATTAGAAGCGCTGGAAGGACCAATGATCTTGGCAACTAAGATTAAGGAAAATCCGAAGGCATTTCCTTATATTAGGAGCAAGTGGGTAACTGGGGAAAGGGTAGGGAGACTCACCACACTAGATAACATCATCAGTGAGGCCTCCAATGATGCGATCTTGTTTTACTCCATTTGGAAATTTTACTGTCTGGTCCATCATTTCCGGTTTTATTCTCTGAGTTTGTACGTAGAGTCCAATTCTATATGTTTGTTGATTGCCTTATGGGTTGAGAACCATGCCTCCACAAATTCCCATGCGTGTCTATGTTTGGCCTTCATGGCCACCCTGGAAACTACATTAAAGGACAACAGACTCGTGGACGAAACACAACAAGCCATCTGACAAACTAAAATCCCCACACTAAACCGAAGGAACAGTTGGGACACCCTGACATATTGGAGAGAAAAGCACTAGATGAACTCAAGACAGACAAGAACATTATAATCCTATCAGAGGACAAAGGGCGCATGACCGTCATTATCAACAAATAGGACTACGTTAAGAAAGCAGATACAAACACTTACCAACAGGTGGCAATAGACCCAACTCTACAGTTAGGTGACACAGAAGAGACTAAAGGATGCAGGACAGATAACCAAGACAGACTACGTGAGAATGAAACCAGAAGGCATGAACATCCCCCCACTTCTATGGACTTCCTAAAAAACACAAACCAGACATCCCCCACTGACCCAATTTTTCCCTACTGGGCACACCTTCACACAAGCTGGCCAGGGACCTACAACAGAGACTGAAAAATCTAGGTGACGGATCACCCCAATCCATCCAGTCAACTCAAGAATTCCTCAATCCATCGACATAAAAATCAGCGATAGCGAGGTCCTTTGACATCACAGCATTATTCACGTCAGTTGACATCACACTGGCCACATTACTAGAGGAAGCAGGAATGCAGACCAGCAGCTCCATTAGCAATGACAACATACTCAAACTGCTAGACCTGTGCCTCACCACGCACTTTGTCTTTAATGGTCAAGTATACAGATAGATCAATGGCATACCAATGGGGTCACCCATCTCGGGACTCATTGCAGAGGCAGTCATGCAAAGACTAAAACATACCACCCTCCCCTGCATTCAACCTAAACTGTGGATCCAGTTGGAGACGACACGTTTGTTGTTATTAATAGCAACAAACTAGAAGAGACCCACCGCCTCATCAACAACGTATTCAGGGGGATTAAATTCACGAGAGAAGAAGAAAACAACAATCAGCTTCCGTTTCTGGATGTCACAGTTGAATATATGACGAACAGGGAGTTCCAAACCTCAGAATACAGGAAAGCAACCCATACTAACCAAATCCTCAACTTCCACAGCAACCACCCCAGTGTCCACGAACAAAGCTGCATTAAGACACTATTTAAACAGGCCACCATTCACTGCAACACTCCAGAATCAAGCAGGAAAGAGGAAAAGCACCTATACAAAATCTTTGCTATGATGGATATCCCCACAACTTCATCTGCCGGTGCCTACTAAATAGACATGAGAACACAGTACGCCCTAGCATACTGCCCACACTGCCCTCCTTCAAGAACATATCAGAACTGATAATGAGACTCCTAAGACCACTAGCAATCATGGTAGACACAAATCTACAGCCACGCTACAACAAACACTCAAGGATTCAAGACCCCATTTCCCACAACATGCAGAACCAATGTAGTTTACAAAATACCATGCAGTGGTTGCCACAAACATTACATTGTACAGACAGGAAGGAAGCTAGCCATCAGAATACGTGAACATCAGCTAGCAGCAAAACGACATAATGAACTTTCCTTAATATCAGTAAACTCGGACAATGAAGGCCATCAGTTTAACTGGGACAACGTAACCATAGTAGCCCAAGCCAAGCATAGACACGAACAGGAATTCCAAGAGGCATATTTCTCAAGCCATAAGGCAATCAACAAACATCTAGAATTGGACCCCATATACAAACCTATACAGAACAAAACTGGAATTGACGGACTGGACAGTATAAATTCCAAGTGGAATAGAACAACATTGCTTCATTGGAGGCCTCACTGATGTTACGTCCACATGGTGATGAAATGTCTGAAAACAAGCCAGCTTGGTAAGCAAGACAACAACTCGAGCTACAAATTTTTGCTAAAGCTTTAGACTGGAGAATGGCCAATATGTTTTGTTCAAGAAAGGCAATAGGGGTAACCGAGGAAATTATAGGCTACTGCGCCTTATATTAGTTGTCTGGAAATTATAGAGAAGATTCTTAGTGACAGGATTTACTTGCATTTGGTGAAGAACAGACTTATTAGGGATAGATTCTTTAGGGAAGGTCATGTCTCACAAACATGGTTGAGGGTTTTTGAGAAGGTGACGATGAGATTAGGGTAAGGCAGTGGATGTTGTAAACGTGGACTTTACTAAAACATTTGACAAAGCCCCTCATGGTAGGTGGTCCAGAAGATCGAATCGTATGGAATCCATTGTCTTTTATGACCAAGCCAACTTTGTGTCCACCTTGCCAATTCTTGAGTGTTTGCCTCCTCCAGTGTCAAAATTACGCCACCTGGAAACTGAAGGAGCAGCACCTCATATTCCGCCTTGGGAGCCTACAGCCGAATGCCCTAAATGTAGACTTTACCAGTTTCAAAATCTCCCCGCCCCCAGCCTCATCCTATGACCAACCCTGCTTTTCATCCCCGGCTTCTTGACCTGACACAACCTGTCTATCTTCTCTCCTCCCACCTCACTGACCAATCCCCACCACTGCCTACCTGCGCACACCTATCTCCATCCCACCTACCTTCCCCAGCTCCACCCCTCCTCTCTGTTTATTTGAGCTCCCCTCCCCCTTCCCCATTTCTGAAGAAGGGTTCTGAACCGAAACTTCAACTTTCCTGCTCCTCTGATGCTGCCAAGTCTGCTGTGTTCCTCCAGCTCCACACCGTGTTATCTCTGACTCCAGCATTGGCAGTTCTTACTATCTCCAACTCTGAGTGTAGTTGTAGAGGGGTGTTTTTCTGACTGGAGGTCTGTGATCAGTGATGTTCCGTAAGGATCAGTGGTAGAGCCTCCGTATGTTTTATGTATATGTATGTGTACATATATGTGAACGATTTGGATGAAAATGTAGATGGTCTGACTAGTAAGTTTGCAGATGACTTGAAGATTGGTGGAGTTGTGGGTAATGAAGAAGGATATCAAATGATGCTGCAGGATATATATCATCTGGAAAGTTGGACGGAAAAGTGGCAGCTGGAGTTTAATCTGGACACGTGATGCGATGCATTTTGGGAGGTCAGTTGCAAGAGGAAAGCATGTAGTAAGTGGTAGGACCCTCGGGAGTTTTGGTCTACAGAAGGATCTTGGAGTATATGTTCATAGATCCCTGAAAGTGACAACCCAAGTAGATAAAGTCAGTGAAGAAGGCTCACGGTGTGGTTGTCTTCATTGGTTGGGCCATTGAATATAAAAGTTGGCAGGTCATGTGGCAACTGTAAGATATTGGCCAGGCTGCATTTAGAGTACTGTGTGCAGTTCTGGTCATGGCCCTATAGGGGGCTTTGACAAGGGTGCAGAAGGATGTTGCCTAGATTGGCGTGTATTAGCTGTAAGCAGAGGTTGGACAAACTTGTATTGTTTTCGCTAAGAGTGTCGGAGGCTGAAGGGTGACCTGGTGTATAAAATGACAGGCATGGATAGGGTGGGTAGTTGGAATCATATAATGACTACAATGTAAATAGAGGCCATTCAGTCCATTGAGTCTGCATCGACTGTCCGTAGAGCAAGTTCAGGGAACCCTGGATGTCATGGCATTTGATAAAGAAAAAGAAGGAAGCATATGTCAGGTACAGCGCAACAGGAGAGGCCCCTCAGAGGTATAGAGTGCATAGGGGTTGCTTAGGAAAGAAATTAGGAGGGCAAAGAGGGACCACAAAATATCTTTGGCAGATGTGACGAAGGAAAACCTCTAATGTTTTTTAGAGGTATATTAAGAGTAACAAGATTACCTGGGAAAGAGTGGGACTTATTGGAGACCAAAGGGACAACGTGTGCATTGGTGAGGTCTTAAATGAATACTTTTCATCTGTATTCACAAAGGAGAAAAGCATTGTAGCTGGAGATTTATTCGGGACGATGAGGTTCCAGAACATGTTAAAGCTAATAAGGAGGGGGAAATGTTTTAGTGGGCATAAAATTGCACAAATCCCAAAGGCCTGATGGGGTGTATTCCAGGATGCTAGGGGAGGCAAGGGAGGTGTTTGCTGTGGCCCTGATGGAGACATTTAATTCTTTGGCTGCGGGTGAAGTGTCAGATGACTGGAGGATAGCCAGTGTTGTTCTTTTGTTTAAGAAGGGCAACAAAATTATTTTGGGAATTTACCAGCTAGTAAACCTTAGGTCATTGGAAAGGAAATTATTCACCAAGATTCTTAGAGACAGGATTTGTTTACATTTGGAAAAATATGGCAATATGGTAGACTTATTAAGTGAAACACAGCATAGCTTTTTGTAGGGGGAGAACGTATCTTACAAATCTGATTTTTCTTGAGGAAGTGACAGATGATTGAGGGCAAATGGTAGCTGTTGACTGCATAGACTTTATCAAGACTTTTGACAAGGCCCCTTTTTGCAGGCTGATACAGAAGGTGAAGTCACCAGGGTTCCACAGCTGGTAAAATAGATACAGAACTGGTTTGGTCATAGAAGACAATAGTGGTGGGGGGGTATTTTTCTGACTGGACATCTGTGACCAGCGGTGTTCTACAGTGATCGGTGCTGGGATCCCCTTGTTTGTACTATGTGTAAATGTTCTGGAGGAGAATGTAGATAGTTTGATTCCTAAGTTTGCATACATCAGAACAATTGAGGAAGCTGCAAGTAGTGAGGAGAATTGCCAAAAGATAGAAACTTGGGTGGGAGACATGGCAGATGGAGTTTAATCTGGACAAATATGAGGTGATGCATTCAGGAAGGTCTAATGCAGGAGGGAAGTATACAGTTAAATGGTGGAACCCTTAGAATCATGAACATGAAGGGATCGCGCTGTACACATCCACAGTTCCCTAAAAGTGGCAACATAAGTGAATAAGGTGGTCAAAAAGGCATATGGCATGCTTGCTTTCAGCAGGCATAGAGTAAAAAGTATTGGCAAGTCATGCCGCAGCTGTATAGAACTTTAGGTAGGCCACATTTGGAATACTGTGTATTGTACTGGTTGCTACGCTACCAGAAGGATGTGGAGGATTTGGAGGGGGTACAGAAAAAGTTTTCCAGGATGTTTCCTGGTTTAGAGAGTGTTAACTATGAGGAGAGGTTAGACAAACATGGTTTGTTTTCATGTGAATGTCAGAGGCTGAGAGGTGACTTGATAAAAGTTCACAAAGTTATGAGAGCCATGGATAGAATGGATAGTCAGAGTCCTTTTTGTTTTGCAGGGTAGAAATGTCAGTTCCTAAGGGACGTAGATTTAAAATAAAGGGTGGAAAGTTTAATAGATATATGAAGGCAAGTTTTTTTTACACAAAGGGTGGTAATTGCCTGGAATGTGCTGCCAGAGGTGGTAGGAGAAGCGGATGCAATCGCAAGTATTTAAAAGGCATCTTTTACAGATGCATGAATAAACAAGGAATACGGACTGCATAGAGGCAAAAGGTTTTAGTTTAGAAAGGCGGCATGTGTTGGTGCAGGTTTGATTGGCAGAAAAGCCTGTTCCTGTGCTGTGTTGTTCTTCTGAAGTTGTGACTTTTCACTACGGATAATTGAAATACTGAAACTCAACAAGTGTTAACCCAATATGAAATGGATCTCATTGATTTTGATGCTCCTTATCCCAAACAAAGACCTTTGGCATTCCATAATGAGACAGAAAGTTAATTGGCTGCTGTATTAACAGTTGGGGAAAATAGAAGTGAGGCTACAATCAACTCGGTCATGATGTTATTGATTGGCAGCGCTTGCTTGAAGTGATGAATGACCTAACTCACTTGTTTTCTTATGCATCTGTTTTAATCTTGTCTTTCAAATTATGCCACCTGGGAATCAGATTTATGATCCTGAAATAAAGGAGAAGAATGAAGACCACAGGAGAAGGAGAGGTTTCCGAGATAATTAACTAACTCTGGATCTTGTCAAGCCTTTTATATCTGTTTTAGCGAGGTGAGGTTTTCTCATTGACCTGTAGAGGAGACAAATTGGCCAAGTTTATTTCTTAATGAAAAGATGGAACAACCTTGACAATGGAGGTGACATGAGCACCTACACCCAGAGTATTTACTTTTGCAAAAGCATCCAGTAACAATCGGCTGCTATTAAAGTTCAAACCTAGCTGAGTCCTGTTCATTCTTCTCCTTGGGTACGTATATTGGAAATTTCAAAATTTCAGCTGAGAGATCCATTGGAATTAATATTTAATCTGCATGTTCATATTAAGGTTTCATATATCAGGTTGAAATGGTTGTACAGTTTTCCTTGTGTTCCTGTTTCTCTGATAAAGCACTTGCGTACTGATTTCCTGATGGGAAAAAAGCAGCTTTTATTAATTGATTGTCAGAATCTCTTTTAATAAGTGGATGATGATTGACATTGTTTTTGTATCATCCCACCCTCGCCATCTTGTATTTATTTTAATGTTTGCTTGTTTTGCTTAGGGAACAATTTGATGTATGTAGGTTATTAATATCTACCTACTTATCTCTGTTATCTCTTCTGCCCTACAACACTGTCTACCCCAAAGATTTCTTCACTCTAAAGATTGCAGTCTTTGAATATTCCTGTTTCTTTTAATCATTCTATCATTGGTGACTGTGCCTTCAGCTGCCTAGACCCCAAACTTGGGAATTCCCTCCCTAGAGCTCTAAATGTGCAGATGATACTAAACTAGGGGGCATAGTGAATTTTTAGGATGATGTTGAGTGACTTCAGAGGAACACTGACAAGCTAGCCAAATTGGCAGACACCTGGCAGATGAATTTCAATGCAGAAAAATGTAAAGTTGCAACAAAACAGCATTTTGTTGGAAGAAACCTGGAGAGACGATACAGGTTTGATGGTACAACAGTATAGGAGCAGAGGAAGCTCTGGCTTCATGTGCGTGATGAAGGTGGGCAGGCGAGTTTCACCAGTTGTTAAAAAGGCTTATAAGATCATATACCTTATAAGGTATAAAAGCAAGGAAGTGATGCTACACCTATGCAAATCATTGGTCAGGCTACTTTTTGGAGTGTTGTGTTCAGTCCTGAGCACCTTATTTAAGGGAGAATTTTAAACTCCGGAAGAGGGTTCAAGTGGGAATTTACTAGAATGGTACCAGGAATGAGGGATTTCAGATACAAGAAAAGATCAGAGATCATAGAACATTACAGCGCAGTACAGGCCCTTCGGCCCTCGATGTTGCGCCGACCTGTGAAAGCAATCTGAAGCCCACCTAACCTACACTATTCCATTATCATCCATATGTATATCCAATGACCATTTAAATGCCCTTAAAGTTGGCAAGTCTACAACTGCTGCAGGCAAGGCATTCCATGCCCTTACTACTCTCTGAGTAAAGAATCTACCTCTGACATCTGTCCTATATCTATCACCCCTCAATTTAAAGCTATGTCTCCTCATGCTAGCCGTCACCATCCGAGGAAGAAGGCTCTCACTGTCCACCCAATCTAAACCTCTGATCATCTTGTAATTGGGCTTATTCTCCACGGAGAAGAGAAGATTAAGGGATTACTGTATTGACATGCTCAAAAATTGAGCAATTTTGACAGGGCAAAAGGAGGACATTATGTTTCCATTAGTTGGTACATTAGTAATGGGGGTCACAAATTCATGATTATCAGCTGGTAGTGAGATGAGAAGAAACTTCTTTACGCAGTTGTTAGGATTTGTAATGCGTTACCTGGGAGAGTGGTGCACGTGATTTCCTTAGGAAAGAGCTGGATATGTGTTTGAAAGTAATGGAGATAGAGCTAGAAAATGGGACTAGCTAGGTAGCTCTTTTGGGAGTCAGCACAGACAAGATGTGTTGAATGGCCTCTTTCTGTACTGCTAAGTTCTGTGATTCTTGCCTCATCCCTACTTACGAACACTGATTAAAATCTGCCTATTTGTATTTTCAGTTATCTGGTCTAATATCCTTATGTGATTTGATGTCATAACTTGTAGCGTAACAGTCATATAAAACACCTCTGGTTGTTTTATGAGGGGCACGTTATGCATTTGCATTTCCTTATTCTGTATCTTGGGAGGTACAGAAAGTGTTGCTTTGTTAATCAGTAGCATCTTTCAAAGATGTAGGTAATATGCAACGTTTGTGCAACAGCTCTAGAGTCATAGTCATACAGCACAGTCCATGCCTAACATAATCCCAACTAAACTAGTCCCACATGCCTGCTCCTGGCCCATATCCCTCCAAACCTTTCCTATTCATGTACTTTTCCAAAATCTTTTAAATGTTGTAACTGTGCCTGCATCTACCACTTCCTCTGGAAGTTCATTCCACACACGAACCACCCTGTGTTTAAAAAAAAAAAAAAAAAAAATTTGTTTCTCATGTCTCTTTGAGATTCTCTCCTCTTTAAAAATGTGACCCCAGTCTTGAAATCCCCTATGCGAGGGAAAAGACGAAGTACCATTAACAATCTATACTGCTCATTATTTTATAAACTTAAGGTCACTTTTCAACCTCCTATGCTACAATGAAAAAATTCCGAGCCTATCCAGCCTTTCTTTTTAACTCAAACCTTCCATACCTGGCAACATCTCTTCTGGACCCCCTCCAGCTTAATAATATTCTTCCTATAACTGGGTGACTAGAATTGGGCACAGTATTGCAGAAGAGGCCTCACCAATGTCCTGTGCAACCTCAACATGACTTTCCAACTCCTATATTCAAAGGACTGAGCAGTGAAGGCAGGTGTGCCAAATATCTTTTTAATGCTTTGTCTATATGTGATGCAAACTTCAAAGAATTATGTACCTGCACCCTTAGGCCCCTCTGTTCTACAAGGCCCTACCATTAATTGGACAAGCCCTACCCTTGTTTGTTGTGCCTTGCATTTATCCAGATTGAACTCCATCTGCCATTTTAAGAACATAAGAACTAGGAGCAGGAGTAGGCCATCTGACCCCTCGAGCCTGCCCCGCCATTTAATAATATCATGGCTGATCTTTTTGAGACTCAGCTCCACTTACCCGCCCACTCACCATAACTCTTAATTCCTTTACTGTTCAAAAATTTATCTAGCCTTGCCTTAAAAACATTCAGCGAGGTAGCTTCAACCGCTTCATCGGGCAGGGAATTCCACAGATTCACAACCCTTTGGGTAAAGAAGTTCCTCCTGACCTCAGTCCTACGTCTGCTTCCCTTTATTTTGAGGCGATGCCCTCTAGTCCTAGTTTCACCTGCCAGTGGAAACAACCTCCCTGCCTCCACCTTATCTATTCCCTTCATAATCTTGTATGTTTCTATAAGATCTCCCCTCATTCTTCTGAATTCCAATGAGTATAATTCCAGTCTACTCAGTCTCTCTTCATAATCCAATCCTGTCAACTCTGAAATCAACCGAGTGAATCTACTCTGCACCCCCTCCAGTGCTAGTATGTCTCTGCTCAAGTAAGGAGACCAAAACTGCACACAGTACTCCAGGTGTGGCCTCACCAGGACCCTATCCAGCTGCAGCATAGCCTCCCTGTTTTTAAACTCCATCCCTCTAGCAATGGCAGACAAAATTCCATTTGCCTTTTTAATCACCTGCTGCACCTGCAATCCTACTTTTAGCGATTCATGCACAAGGACCCCAAGTCCCTCTGCACAGCAGTGTGCTGCAATTTTTTACCATTTAAAACATAGTCCATTTTGCTGTTATTCCTACCAAAATGGTTGACCTCACACTTATCAACATTGTACTCCGTCCGTCAGACCTTTGCCCACTCACTTAGACTATCTATATCCCTCTGCAGACTTTCAGTGTCTTCTGCAGACTTTGCTCTACCACTCACCTTAGTGTCATCTGCAAATTTTGACACACCACACTTAGTCCCCAACTCCAAATCATCTATGTAAATTGCAAACAATTGCGGTCCCAACACTGATCCCTGAGGCATACCACTAGCCAATGACCCCCCAACCAGAAAAACACCCATTTACCCTTACTCTTTGCTTTCTACTGGTCAACCAATCCTGTATCCATGCCAGTACATTACCTGAAATACCGTGCAACTTTATCTTATGTAGCAGGCTTTGGTGTGGCACCTTGTCAAATGCCTTTTGGAAATCCAGATACACCACATCCACAGGTTCCCCATTGTCCACCATGCAAGTATTGTCCTCAAAGAATTCCACCAAATTAGTTAAACCTGACCTACCGTTCATGAACCCATGCTGGGTGTTTCCAGTGGGACAATTTATATCTAGATGTCTTGCTATTTCTTCCTTAATGATAGATTCAAGGATTTTCCCTACTACTGAAGTTAAGCTAACTGGCCTATAGTTACCTGCTTTTTGTCTACTTTTTTTAAACAGTGGCGTCTCATTGGCTGTTTTCCAATCTGCGGGAACCACCCCAGAGTCCAGTCAATTTTGGTAAATAATTACTAGTGCATTTGCTATTCCCCCCATCACCTCTTTTAGTACCCTGGGATGCATTTCATCAGGGCCAGGAGACTTGTCTACCTGTAGCCCCATTAGCTTGCCCAGCACTGCCTCCTTAGTGATAATGATAGTTTCTAGGTCCTCACCTGCTATAACCTTCTTGCCATTAGTTTTCGGCATGTCATTTGTGTCTTCCACTGCAAAGACCGACACGAAAGAACTGTTTAATGTCTCGGCTATTTCCTCATTCCCAGTTATTAAATTGGTCTTCTCATCCTCTAAAGGACCAATGTTTACCTTCGCCACTCTTTTACGATTTACATATTTATAGAGACTTTTGCTGCCTGTTTTTATATTCTGAGCAAGTTTACTCTCGTAATCTATATTACTTTTCTTTATAACTGTTCTTGTGGCTTTCCGTTGACCTCTAAAGATTTCCCATCTACTAGTTTCCCACTACTCTTTGCTTTTTTGTATGTGTTTTATTTCAGTCTGATACTTTCCTTTATTTCCTTAGACATCCATGGCTGGTTCTCTCTTTTCCTACAGTTCTTATCACTGGAATAGACTTTTGCTGCGCACTGTGAAAAATCGTTTTGAAAGTCCTCCACTGTTCCTCAATTGACCCACCATAAAGTTTTTGCTCCCATTCTACCTTAGCTAACTCCTCCCTCATTCCTTCATACTCTCCTTTGTTTAAGCACAGGACATAGGTACTGGATTTAACCTTCTCATGCTCCATCTGTATTTTAAATTCGACCATACTGTGATTGCTCCTTCCTAGAGGATCCCTAACTGTGAGATCATTAATTATTCCTGTCTCATTACACAGGACTAGATCTAGGATAGCTTGCTTCCTCGTAGGTTCCATTGCATATTGTTCAAGGAAATTATCGCAGATGCATTCTATGAACCCCTCCTCAAGGCTGCCATGACCGACCTGGTTTGGTCAATCGATATGTAGATAAAAATCCCCCTTGATAATTGCTGTACCACTTTTACATGCATTAGCTATTTCTATGTTTATTGCCCGCCCCACCACAATGTCATTATTTGGTGGCCTATAGACCACACCTATCAGTGACTTCTTCTCCCTGCTATTCCTAATTTCCACCCAAAAGGATTGAATGTTTTTGTTCAGTAGAACCTAGATCATTTTTCAGACCTTTGACTGATTTGATCAAGATCTCTTTGTAATCTTAGAAGACCTTCCATTTTTAAATATTGGCAAAATTTTTAAAAAGCCAAGTTATAATATTGGGTGACTATTAGTTGGTCAATTTTTAAAATATTCAACTATAAAGATTGCATGTAGCCAGAGCTAATGGTAGTTGGATAATTTACAGAGGTTTGTAATTTACTAAATGGACTTCTTGTATCTACTTTTGCACTTGCATTCAGTCCACTATTAAAAATACTTCCTGCTCATTATTGTTCATTACAGCTATTGCAACTGATAACAAATTGGCTGTATTTGAAGAACATTGCTCATCAAGTCAGCATCATTATAAAATGTGGTCATTTGGCCCATCGAAGTTGTGCGCTTTCTATAGAAATCTGCCTAGACCTAAGGATCCTTGCAACCTTCCTAAAATACAAGACCAAATCTATGAAAGCTTTTGAGTAATAGTACGACTTTACCAAGTGCAAATGGCAATATTCATGTACTGTAATGGAGGCGAGGGTTAGTAAAGTGCACTGTGGTGTAGAATTTCTGCTTATTTCAACTGAAAATCTGCATAACAAGGTCTCCAATAGAAGAGCCAACCATCTGTGGGCACTAAGTATGTTTAGACCTAACGTTTCCCCATGATAATCTGTTGGGCAATTTAGTGATTTCCTTCCTGTTTCAGTTGAACTTTGCTGAATCCCTGGAGGCAAAATACTAAGTTACCTGAGAGGGAATATAGTTAACTGAGAGGTAAAGGAAATACTAATTATTAACTGCTGTAAACTTAATCATTGTTTCCCACCAGCTGCTAATATAAAGGTTATAAGACATTAAGTAAAACATATTCCTGCTTCATTTAGGCATTTTGTCTGATACAAGTGGAGAAATGATGAGGAATGAATGGAAGCTGTGTGCAGTTCTTGGGCAAACCTGCTTATTTCAGGTCTCCTTGACCTGTCCATCCTCCCTGGACTGACCTATCCCCACCCTAACTCCCCACCTACACTCACCTTTACTGGCTCCATCCCCACCTCTTTGACCTGTCTGTCTCATCTCCACCTACCTGCTCCTTTATCCATCTTCCATCTACCCCCCCCGCTCTCTCTCTTTGTTTCAGAATCCCCTTCCCGTCCCCCATTTCTGAAGAAGGGTCCAGACCCGAAACGTCAGCTTTCCTGCTCCTCTAATGCTGCTTGGCCTGCTGTATTCATCCAGCTTTACACCTTGTTATCTCACTTTTGGGAGGTGATGGCTTTGCAGTCATTGTCACTGGACTAGTAATCTAGAAGCCCAGGCTAATTTCTGGGCATGGGTTCAAATATTACCATGGCAGATAGTGAAATTTAAATTCAATAAAAGTCAAGAAGTAAGAAATCTAGCCTAATGGTGACCATGTAACTGCTGTCAATTGTTGTAAAAATCCATCTGGTTCCCTCATGAGAAAGAAATCTGCCATCATTACCTGGTCAGTCTTGTGTGACAGTTCAGTCCCACAGTAGTGTGGTTGACTCTTACCTGTCCTTTGGGCAGGTAGGAATGTGCAGTAAGCCAGTGGTATTCTCTCCCCATAATGCTTTTTTTCCTTTTAAAAAACAGCGTATGTCCACTGATGTGACAGTTTTGCTCGTTTCCAGGTTGGCCAAGAAAACTCTGGTGCATCAGGGTCACAACATGCTCCGACAATTCTTTGAACGTTAGCATTTCCACCCACAGATTAATGCTTCAGAGGCAATGAATGAAGTAGCACTATAACAAGTAAGCTAGACTTCCATGATAATGCTAGGAACAAAGGTTGTTACAACTGCATTTCAGTATGCAAATTCCTTCCTCCTGTTGGTTATGTTTCATATATCCATGCATGTAGAAATTTTCTAGTCATGCTAAACATACCTTACAGGGGTATTGAACCACAGAATTTAACAAATATCCCAGCTTCTGCATTTTATGCGTTTAGTAACTTGAATTGATTGTTTTTGGATCATTTTCAGCCTGCAGATTTAATCTGTTGGTTTTCTTTGTATCTTTGTGTAAGTGACATCTACCAATTATATCAAGAAACTGAAATCACAACCCCCAGGTTGAACTGCCAATAATTTGAGGTGATAGAGTTGCAGTTCATTAAAATTTCACCTCTTTCTCTTACACGACCTGATTTTACAGCTATTCCCAGACTGAAATTTGTATCGGAAGACAGAAACATAGCATGTTTATTTCCTTACTAGACTACTAACATCTGTTTTTACTCTAAAGGACCGGTACTGTTTACTTAATCCTTTTTTAAATACCTGTACAAATCCCTGTATGTTTGCCTTCCCTACCTCAGACCACTCAATACTCTTGATGTGGCCCTACTTCTTTATTCTAAAGGCCCTTGCAGTAAGGGATAACATTGAATTTGTCTCCCCAATTACATGCTGTACCTGGAAGTTAACTTCAATTTGCGTACAAGGACACCCAGCAGATCCTTCTGTATCACAGTATACTGCAGTCTGTCCACTTAAATAAACTATGATTCTTTCCACTAAAGTAGGTAATGTTGCAGTTTCCCGTGTTGTACTCCATCTGCCAAATTTTGTCTCCTTGCTTAACCTGTCTACTGGATATCCTGTTATCATTGTCCTTGCAATTTGGCTTTCCACCTATCATTGTATTGTAGCAAGACTTGCAGACACCCAATTCCAACATCAAGTCATCAGTATAGATTGTAAATAGCTGTCATCCCAGCGCTATGATGCTCCACTGATTATAGTTTGCCAACTTTAAAACGACCATTTATCCAATTTGATCTATTGTGAGAACAGATGCCAGTTTCTACCTTCAGTAGTAGAAATGGTTTAAGTTTTCACCCTTGAGTGATCTATCTAAAGTACCTAGCCGTTCTAGAGAGAAACATTGGAGAGTAGCTGATTCTTTTAGGCTGTGATTTGAAAATAGAGTTCTCTAATTGGCTTTGCACATAACTGTAATAGATATAATTCATGATACTCTGAAGGGAAATTGATTCGGCTGACAAAATGGAATAGTGCACTCATTTATTCATATTGTAGACAGAGCTATTAACGATCCTTGATCAGTCAGCTACTGTGAAGTAAAATTTGGAATGATTAGGTTGACACCTGAAGAATGGTTGTCATTCAGTATGAACCCAGGCATGGGAATTCCATTTTTGAATTTTAACTAAAATTTGTAATCATGCTTCTATTTACAATAGCAAGCTCTTTAGCAAACAGACAAACATATGCTACTGTACTGTACAAATGAAAAGGACAAATTGCTATACAGTGCTTGAATATCATGGCTGATTGGATTATGGCCTCAACTCCACTGTATTGAATTGGCTGGCTCCTCCCATGTGATCTAACTTTACTATCTAGTCTACTATGTAGAACCTTGTCAAACACTTTGCTAAAGCCCACATAGATAATGTCTACTGTTCTGCCTTCATCAATCTTTTTTATCACCTCTTCAAAAAAACTCAGTCAAGTTTGTGAGACACTATTTTCCACGCACAAAGCTATATCGACTATCCCTAATCAGCCCTTGCCTTTCCAAATACTTATAAATCCTTATCTCTCAGAATCCCCTCCAATAATTTACCCACTTCTGATGTAAGGCTCACCCAAACAGTTGAGCTAAATAATCTCTAGATTGGTACCTGAGCCATGGGGCAAATTGGCATAGGGTAAATGAAGTCAAAGAGTTAAATGAATGGTTCAAAGATTGTGTGGGTGAAATGACTTTTAGTTCATGGGGCATGGCCACCAGTACTGGGGTAGAAGGGAGCTGTTCTGGTGGAATGGGCTTCACTTGAATCATGCTGGGATCAACAAAGAACAGTACAGCACAGGAACAGGCCGTTCAGCCCTCTAAGCCTACACTGACACTTTTTGCCTTTTCACGATAAAACTGTCTTCACTTACAGGATCCGTATCTCTCTGTTCACTTCCTGTTCATGTGTTCATCCAGGTGCTCCTGGAATGCTGCTATTGTGTTTGCCTGTACCACCACTTTTGACAGTGTGTTGCAGGCACTTACTACCCTTTGAAAAAACTTGCTCACATCTCTTTAACGCTGCACACGCGCACAAACACCCTGTGTGCCCTAGTAATTGACCTGTTAACCCTGGGAAAAAGCCTAATACTTTCCACTCCATCCATGCTATTCACAATCTTATAAACTTCTATCAGGTCACCCTCCAACCTCCTGTGTTCTAGTGAAAACAAACCTTTCTTATTAGCTTAAATTGCCCATACCATGCAACATCCTGTACAACCTATTCTGTACTCTCTCCAAAGCATTCCCATCCTTCTGGCAGTATGGTGACCAGAACTGTATGCAATATGCCAAGTGTGGCCTAACTAAAGTTTAATAAAACTGCAACATAATGTGCCTATCCTTGTAGTCAATGCCCCTTCCAATGAAGGGAAATGTGCCATAGACGAGTTTTACTACCTTATTTACCTGCGTTGCCACCATCAGTAATCTGTGGACCCGCACACCCAGATCCCTCTGCATATTAGTACTCCTAAGGATTCTGCCATTCACTAATTTCCACCTGTACATGACCTTCCAAAATGCAGCACCAGTGCACTGACAAATCAAATAACTAGAGCTGTTGAAAATATTAAACTAATTTGGCTGGGGTGGGAGGGTTTGGAGAGAAGGGAAAATGTAAATTTACAAAGCAAGAGGATGTGGCAGAATTACAGGCAAGCTATCTGGATAACAATGGCCAAAGTAGGACAGGAAGGGATGGAGCATAGGAACAGAAAAACAGCAGCCAATGGGGTCAAAGGGGGAAAATGATTTTGCTTGAATGCGTGTGGTTTTCAGAACAAAACAGAAGAGTTAATGATTCAAGTAGACGTTGATGATTCTGATCTTGGTCATTACAGAGATATGGTTCCAAGGAGATCAAAGGCTAGGAATTAAATATTTCGGCATTTTATAGCTTAAAAGATAGGTAGGAAGGGAAGGAGTAAGAGGCAATTTAGCATGGCTAATCAAACTAACCCCCACATCTTTAGCCTGAGAGAGAAAATTGGAGCACCCAGTAGAAACCCATGTTGACATGGAGAATGTGCAAACTCCACACTCTCTCAAGGCTGGAATCGAACCTGGGTCTCTGCTGCTGTGAGGCTGTAGTGTTGACCACAGTCACCATGCCACCAGTTTATGAAGTAGTGGAAAGCAATGTCAGCCAGTTGTCAAAACCTTTTGGTTTCTTGAATTTTACATATTCCCACCCCAAGTAGGAAACTTGCATCCTTCGGAGAAAGCAAGTGCTGCAGATGCTGGAGTCAGTCAATACAGTCTGGAGCTGCATTGATGAAAGGTGTAAACCTGAAATATTGATTTTCCTGTCCCTCTGATGCTGCCTGACCCGCTGTGTTCCTCCAGCTTCACACTGTATTGAAACTGCACCATTGTTGGAAGCCTTGCAACGCTGGTTGTTAACGTGTCTGGACACTGTATTTTTTGTAAGCTTTTACCATATCAGAAGCATTGAATTCTATAAGAAACATGCTGGCATACATCGATAGAAGTATTAAGAAGTTCAGTATAATTTTTGTCTGCCGATTTTAGATGTACTTTCTCTGGGATGACTGGAAACCCTAATTGTTAATTCTTATTTTCCAAGAATCTACTTTCAGCTGTATGGCTGTGAAAGTTTCAATCACTTATTGTTCAAATATCAATCAAGAATCCAATTCCAGTACAGGAAAGAAATAATTACTTTCTGTTGTTCTGGCCAATTGTAGTGGTTTAGGTAATTTTGGAAATTAAATTGGGTGATAGAAGCTGAACCTAACAAGCACAATTTTCCAGCAGTGTGTTAATGGAATGTCCTGATTGCATCCAAAATAGTGCTATCTTAACCAGTTTATTTGATTTTAATATGAATGTAGATATGTGAAATGCATTTTTATAGTAATCAATTGGAAGTAGCATTGAAGCATTTAGATCTTACCAATGCAGCAACAATGTAATTAATTGAAACACAGAAGCCCATGTGAAGAAAATAAAGACATCCTGCAGATTTATGTCTGATATTTCAGCAGAAAATGCTAGCAAAACCTGATTTGATCTGAAATTACGGTATCCTAATAAAAGGCTTCACACACCAGCAGATACAAACTGATTGCAATGTGTCTGTACCAACCCGGTGCTGTCCTGTGATTTAAAAACTCAGCCATTAACATGACCAAACGTAATTTGACTTGTATTAATAAAGCTCCAAGCTACAAGCAAATCTCACTCCAGAAAACTGAGCACTCATTCCAGCTAACAAGTTTGTTATGTGAAAGTTAATTTTCGGATTTCGAGCATCGTAGTAAACATGAATATTTCAAAACTGTTTCATTGGTTGAAGAGCTTTGCACAACCCAGTAGCGACTAGGAAAGAAACAAATGTACATACACACAGGAAGGGTCACTCGGCCCGAACTCTGGAGTGAAATCAAATGCTTCCAGACATGCTGATTTTTCAGTAGTTTCTGTTTTTGTTTGATTTACAGCATCTGGAGCTCTTTAGGTTTTTTTGTTATTAAGAAGCAAATATTTGAGAAACCAAGCTGAAACTGAACTGTTAAAATGGAAGATCATCAACAGTTCCGTCTTCTCACAAGGAAACGGACCAACGTAAGTGAAAAGTCTGAAATCTAAACACGTAGTATCTTCAGCAAACCTGAATAAGATTTAGGAATAAAGAGAACAAGATAGATTGGGAGCTCATTCAAATGCATCACTAATCAGTCTTCACTGGGGGAGTTTGATCCCCCTTCCACCCACCTCCCCCCCAAAAAAGAAATCAAAAATAGAAACTGAGCAGCAGAGTTCAAGTGAAGTGGGGCAAGTCATCATTCATCTATACAATTACAATGTGTATCCTTCTTTGTGCAACTGTGGATTCTAAAATTGATTGAAGTACTAACAGTAAGCTATTAAAATGCGAGTTCCATGCGGGTTACACTGCCAGAAATGCTACGTCAATATAGCCAAACCAAAGAACCTCCAATGCAAAGCTGTGCAGCTGTTAACATATGTCAAAAAGATTGTCTCGATCCATAAGACAGCACGCTTACCTGAGTGTGTCATCGTCTTTGTTGGTAATCTCAAGTAGCCATTAATCCTTGGTTAATTTCAGTGCAATATCCAAGTTTCTTGCACAGGTTTGAGGTTGCTTCTGGCATTATGTTTTACTCACTTGTGAGAGCTCTGTGGTGGTTGAATTCTTTCTATGATAGCGTCATGACTGCCTGCTTGAACTCAATCTCACAGAACATATTTTGAGAGGTAGAAATGACAGTGTGCTAAACCTAAGGGTAATGTGAAAGCATTGTGGACAAGAATAGCTGGAGTAAACTGGGAAAGGAGTTGAGCAGCAAAGGCATTTGAAGAATGGTAGACGTTTTAAGAAAATAGTTTGACATGTAAAAAAGCTTCGTCTGAGATGTAGAGGGAATTACTAACCATGGTTCACCAAAGAAATTAAAGATAGAATCATATTGCGGGGTAGAACTTACAATGTGGCAATTATGAGTGGGAAGCCAGAGGATTGGGAAAGTTTTTAAAAGAACAGCAGATGACTAAGAAAAGGGAGAAAATAAACTTTGAGGTAAACTTGCAAGCAATATCAAGGTGAAGCCACTTCACCTGGCGAAGGAGCAGCACTTGAAAGCTTGTGATTGCAAGCAAACCTGTTGGACTACAGCCTGGTGTAATGTGACTTCTGACTTTGTTCCTCCCCGTCTAACACTGACACCTCCCCATCATGAATATCAAGGTGGACAGCAAGAGCTTCTTAAATATATGAAAAGGAAGAGAGAGGGCAAAGTGAACACAAGCTCCTTTGAGAATGACCAGGGAAAACAGGAAATGGCAGAAGAGCAGAATAAATAATTTGCAGCAGTCTTCAGTAATAGCATTCTAAAAATACTAAGCAATCGAAGACAAAAGGGAAGAATAAATAATAAACACAACTATTACTGGAGAAAGCATACTGTGGAAACTAATACGTCTGAAAACTGTTTAGTCCCATGGACCTGATGGAATGTGTACTAGGATATTAGTGCAAGCAGCTACAGAGAGGGGATGTGCTGGTAGTAATCTAAGGATTCTTGGAAATGCTGGAGGATTAGAAAACTGCCAGTGTAATACCATTCTTGAAAAAGGGAAGGAAACAGGCAGTAGTTAACAAGAGACATACTATATCAGTATGAATAGAGGAGTGGCGAACTGTGGACAGATTTGGGATAATGGGGACATTTTTCACAATAGCAGTCTGTAACTAATAGTGTGCCAAGTCTTTTCTGATAACTTGGACAAGGGAAGTGAATGTCAACTTTGTAGATGACAAAAAATTTGGTAGGGAAGCCAACTGATGAGGGTGATCAAGTCTACAGGGGGACTCAAACAGATTAAACAAGTGGACAAAAACTTGGCAGCTAGGACATGACGTAGGAAACGGGGAAGTTATGCACTTTAGCAGGAAGAATAGCGTTGTATATTAGGCTGTTGTGGGAGATGAGGACGGAAATTATGGGACCTGCCCCAAATTTTTTAAATTGTCTCTGCCCATCAGAAAATGTCAGAGGGCTGGAGGACGGCTAATATGTTTCTGCTTTACTAAAAGGGTGGTAAAAAGAGACTGGGGAACTATAGACCATTAAGTCTAACTTGAGTGGTAGAGAAACTTCAAGAAAATAGTGAAAAAGAAAATGAATCTCCGTTTAAATGTTTGATCAGGGATAATTAGCATGGCTTTTTCAAAGGGAGGTCATGCCTAACAAATCTGGTTGATTTTTTTCAAAGGAGGTGACCAAGCGTTTGGACAAGGATAGGGCAGTTGTTGTAATGTATGGGGACTTCAGCAAGGGCCGTTGACATGGTTTCATGTGAAGAACTGATAAGGTTAAAGCTCATTAGATCCAAAATTGGCTTAGTGAACAAGAGAAGAACCGAAGAATGATACAGCATTGGAACAGGCCCTTTGGCCCTACGAGTCTGTAGTGACACGTTTTACCCTTCCATACTAAAATTGTCTTGAGTTACAGGATCTGTGTCGCTCTATTCCCTTCCTATTCACGTATTTGACCAAGTGCTTCTTGAATGCTGCTATTGTATCTGCTTCCACCACCACCTCTGGCAATGCGTTCCAGGCACTCACCACCTTTTGTGTGAAAAACTCACCTCGCGTATTCCCTCTTCTGCCCCCACCTCGCACCTTGAACCTGTGTCAGAGTAATTGACCCCTCATCTCTGGGAAAAAGCCTCATACTTTACATTCTATCCGTGCAACTCATAACCTTAAACTTCTATTAGTCACTCCTGAACCTCCTGAAATCCAGTGAAAACAAACCCAGGCTATCTAGCCTTTCGTTCATAGCTAAAATCCCCCGTTATCAGGCAACTTCCTGGTAAACCTTTTCTGTACCGTCTCCAAAACATCCACATCCTTCTGGTGTCATGGTGGCCAGAACTGTATGCAACATTCCAAGTGAGGCCTAACTAAAGTTCTATAAAGCTGCAGCATAACCTGTCTATCCTTATATTCAGTGCTCCTTTCAACGAAGGCAAGCATGCCATTAGCCTTTTTTATTACCTTATCTACTTGCACTGCCACCTTCAGTGATCTATGGACCTGTACACCTAGATTCCTCAGTATGTCAGTACTCCCAAGGGTTCTGCCATTCACTGTATAATTTCCACCTGTACGTGACCTTCCAAAATACATCACCTCACACTTGTTTGGAACAAACTCCATGTGCCATTTTTCTGCTCATGTCTCCAACTGATCAATATGCTGCTGTATCCTCTAATAACCCTCCTCACTATTTGCATCTGCACCAATCTTTGTATCAACTGCAAACTTACTAATTAGACCAGCTGTGTTTTCCTGCAAATCATTTATGTAGATCATGAACAGCAGTGGTCCCAGCACTGATCCTTGTGGAACACCACTAGTCACAACCCTCCATTCCAGAAAGCATCGTTCCACTGCCACCCTTTGTCTCCTACGACTAAGCCAGTTTTGTATCCATCTTGCCAGCTCACCCCGATACGGTGTGATTTCATCTTTTGTACCAGTCTGCCATGAGGTACCTTGCCAAAGTCTTTACTGGAGTAAATTTGGACAACATCAACCGCTTTTCCCTCAATCAGCTTTGTCACCTCCTCAAAAAACTTGATCAAGTTAGTAAGGTACAACCTTCCCTGCACAGAACCGTGCTGTCTATTGCTTAAAAAGTCCATTTGCTTCTAAATGCGAATAGATCTTGTCCCTGAGAATCTTTTCCAATAATTTCCCTACCACTGAATGAGACTCTCAGGTCTGTAATTTCCAGGATTACCCCAGCTACCCTTTTTGAACAATGGGACAACATTGGCTATTCGCCAGTCCTCTGGGACATCACCTGTGGCCAAAGAAGACACAAAAATCAATGCTCCAGCAACGTGTTTATTTGCCTCCCTCAGTATTCTGGGATAGATCCCATCAGGACCTGGGGACTTATCTATCTTAATACCTCTTAAGACAGACAGCACCTCTTCCTTTTTAATAGTAACGTGGCTTACAAACTCGACACTCCCTTCCCAGAGATCATCCTGCACCAATTACTTCTCTTTGGGGATTACTGACACAGTATTCATTAGGACCTCACCCACCTCTTCTTATTCCACACAGATTCACTCCTTTGTCCTTGTCTCCTTAGTCGTATTTGCTAATGACTTTTCATGAGTCATTTTACCCCTCCTATTTCCTTACTTTCCTACTTTTCTTAGATACTTCAAGGGCTTAATTTGTTTACATCCTCTTAGACCTTGTGTATGCTTCCTTTATCTTTCTGACCAAGGTCATAACATCATTGGCCATCCAAGATTCAAGTGACTTGCCATACCTAACCTGCATTCTTGCAGGAACATGCCGCTCCTGAACTCTTATCAACATGTTGAAAAACTCCAACATGTCCGATGTAGATTTACCCTCAAACAGCCACCTCCAATTAAAATTCTCCAGTTCCTGCCTAACATTGTTGTAGTTTGTCTTCCCCAAGTTTAATACCTTCACCCGATTACTGCTGTTATCCCCATCCATGAGTATTTTAAAACTCATGACATTATGGTCACTAGTCCTGAAATGCTCCCCCACTGAAACTCCACTCACCTGGCTAGGCTCATTTCCCAAAACCAGGTCCCTTCCCTGTTTGGGCTATTTACAGATTGTGTCAGGAATGTTCGTTAGAAATTCTGCCCCATTCAAGCTACTAGCATTAAGTGAGCCTCATTTAATGTAGGGAAAGTTAAAATCACCCAACACAACAATCCTGCTGTTCTTACATCTTTCCAAAATCTGTCTACATATTCTCTCTCGTTTCTCTTGCTGGTTGTTGGGAGGCCTGTAGTATTCCTAGCATTGTGATTTCACCTTTCCTGTTCCTGAATTCTACCCATTTTGCCTCGCTGCATGAGTCCTCTGATGCATCCTCCTTCAGTGCAGCTGTGAGATGCTCCTTTACCATAAATGCAACTCCCCCACCTTTTACCTCCCTTTCTATCACACCTAGAACATCTGAAACTTGGGACATTCAGCTGCCAGTCCTGTCCCTCTTTCAGCTGAGTCTCTGTATTCTCAATAATGTCATAGAGCTTTGATTAGTACTTGGATGTGAGATCATCTACCTTGCCTATTGTACTTGTCACATTGAAACACATGCATTTCAGACTACCTCCCCTACTCTTCTGAGCAGCGTTTCCCTGCCTGTTCTTGTTCTTAGTAATGTTTGCCTTGGTTTCGACCTCTCCCTCAATTTCTGCATCCACTATCTGGAATCTGAGCTTCAAACACTGCGGCACATCCAGGAAGGGGAGAGTTACCTGGATGCTTTGTTTCAGGAGGCAGTCACACCTGGTATATTAAGTAATTCACATTCAGTTAGTGATCAGGGACAACAGGGTATGTCTGCAAGTGAGGCAGGTAGGGGGATCCAGAGCTCAGGAGTGGAGGAGCCTCAGCTTTTGACCTTATCCAACAGGTACGAGATACTTGCTCCCTGTGTGGATGAGGAAAAGGGCTGAGGGGAGGATGAGCCAGCTCACCATGGCACCATGGTGCAGAAGGCCATTCAAGAGGGGGGAGCAAAAAGACAAGTGGTAGTTATAGGGGATTCTATAGTTAGGGGGATAGATAGTATCCTTTGCAAGCCAGATCGGGAGTCCCGCATGGTGTGTTGCCTGCCCGGTGCCAGGATGCAGGACATCTCTGAAAGGATATTGGAGCGGGAGGAGGAGGACCCAGTTGTTGTGGTCCACCTTGGGACTAACAACATAGGCAAGGCTAGGCTGGAGGACCTGTTTGGGGATTGTCAAGCACTAGGAATGAAATTAAGGAACATGTCCTCGAGGGTCATAATCTCTGGATTACTGCCCGAGCCACGTGCAAATTGGCTTAGGGATAAGAAAATTAGGGAAGTAAACACGTGGCTAAGGGAGTGGTGTGGGAAAGAGGGGTTCCATTTCATGGGGCATTGGCATCAGTTTTGGAACCGCGGGGATCTGTACCGATGGGACGGTCTCCACCCGAACCGATCTGGAACCAGTGTTCCAGCGAATAGGATAAATAGGGTGGTCACTAGGACTTTAAACTAGTGAGTTGGGGGGAAGGGAAGGGGAAAATGACAGGGAGTATGATGGTAAATAAAAAGGTAAGCAGCAGGTTAGCATGTGTGCAGGAGGGTTTAAGTTCAAGGCAGACTATGAAAGAGACAAAAAGGAAGGATAACTCAGGAGATATTATTAGAAATGTTGGAAATCATGAGGGTAAGAAAGCTAGCATAAAGGCACTTTACCTGAATGCTTGTAGCATTCGTAACAAGGTTGATGAGTTAACGGCACAAATCATCGCGAATGAATATGATTTGGTAGCCATTACGGAGACATGGTTACAGGATTGTCACGACTGGGAGTTAAATATGCAGGGGTACCAGACTATTTGGAAGGACAGACATGAAGGTAAGGGAGGTGGTGTAGCTCTGATATTCAAGGACGACATCAGGGCGGTACTGAGAGATGATATAGGTTCTATGGAGAATGAGGTTGAATCCATTTGGGTGGAATTAGAAATTCTAAGAGGAAAAAGTCACTGATAGGCGTAGTCTATAGGCTACCAAATAATAACATCCTTTGGGGCGGGCAATAAACAAAGAAATAACTAATGCCTGTAAAAATGATATGACAATTATCATGGGGGATTTTAATCTACATGAATATTGGTGGAACCAGCTCGGTCAGGGTAGCCTCGAGGAGGAGTTCGTTGAGCGTATCTGTGATAGTTTTCTTGAACAGTATGTCATGGAACCGACGAGGGAGCAAGCTATCCTAGATCTGGTACTGTGTAATGAGACAGGAATGATTAATGATCTCATAGTTAGGGATCCTCATGGAAGGAGTGATCACAGTATGGTTGAATTTAGAATACAGATGGAGAGTGTGAAGATAAAATCCAATACCAGGGTCCTGTGCTTGAACAAGGGGGACTTGGCTAAAGTAGACTGGAAACAAAGATTTTATGGTGGGTCAGTTGACGAGCAGTGGAGGACTTTCAAAGCAATTTTTCAAAGTGCTCAGCAAAAGTATATTCCAGTGAAAAGGAAGAACTGTAAGAAAAGGGGTAATCTGCCATGGGTGTCTAAGGAAATAAGGGAGGCTATCAAATTGAAAGAGAACGCATACAAAGTGGCCAAAAACAGCATGAAACTAGAAGATTGGGAAAACTTTAAAGGTCAACAGAAAGCCACAAAAAGAGCTGTAAAGAAAAGTAAGATAGAACATGAGAAAAAACTGGCACAATATATAAAGACAGATAGCAAAAGTTTCTATAAATATATAAAATGAAAAAGAGTAGTAAAAGTAAACATTGGCCCTTTAGTGGATGAGAAGGGGAATTTAGTTATGGGATATAATGAAATGGCCGAGGCATTGAACAGGTATTTTGTCTCGGTCTTCACAGTGGAGGACACTAATGACAGGCCAGTAATTGACAAAGAGATGAAGGTAGGTGAGGACCTGGAAACAATCGTAGAACATAGAACATAGAACAATACAGCGCAGAACAGGCCCTTCGGCCCTCGATGTTGCGCCGATCTGTGAACTAATCTAAGCCCGTTCCCCTACACTATCCCATCATCATCCATACGCTTATCCAAGGACTGTTTAAATGCCCCTAATGTGGCTGAGTTAACTACGTTGGCAGGCAGGGCATTCCACGCCCTTACCACTCTCTGAGTAAAGAACCTGCCTCTGACATCAGTCTTAAATCTATCACCCCTCAATTTGCAGCTATGCCCCCTCTTACTAGTGGACGTCATCATCCTAGGAAAAAGACTCTCACTGTCCACCCTATCTAATCCTCTGATCATTTTGTAGGTCTCTATTAAATCCCCCCTTAGCCTTCTTCTCTCCAATGAGAACAGACTCAAGTCCCTCAGCCTTTCCTCATAAGACCTTCGCTCCAGACCAGGCAACATCCTGGTAAATCTCCTCTGCACCTTTTCCAATGCTTCCACATCCTTCCTGTAATGGGGCGACCAGAACTGTACACAATATTCCAAGTGAGGCCGCACTAGCGTTTTGTACAGTTGCAGCATGACATCACGGCTCCGGAACTCAATCCCTCTACCAATGAAACCGAACACACCGTATGCCTTCTTAACAGCACTATCAACCTGGGTGGCAACTTTCAGGGATCTATGTACCTGGACACCAAGATCCCTCTGCACATCTGCACTAACACACAACTTCCCACTTCTGTCTTTGACTGGCCCTATTCTTACCCTAGTCATCCTTTTATTCCCCACATACCTATAGAAAGCTTTAGGGTTCTCTTTAATTCTACCTGCTAATGACTGCTCATGTCCCCTCCTTGCTCTTCTTAACTCTCTCTTTAAATCCCTTCTAGCTAATCTGTAACTCTCCATCGCCTCATCTGAACCATCTTGTCTCAATGTCACATAAGCCTCCCTCTTCCGCTTAACAAGAGATACAATTTCTTTTGTAAACCAAGGTTCCCTTACCTGATCACCTCCTCCCTGCCTGACAGGGACATACCTATCAAGGACACGCAATATCTGTTCCTTAAACCAGATCCACATTTCGATTGTCCCCATCCCGTGCATTTTGCTACCCCATTCTATCCCTTCTAAGTCTTGCCTAATCGCATTATAATTGCCTTTCCCCCATCTATAACTCTTGCCCAGTGGCATGTTCCTATCCCTTTCCATCGCTAAACTAAACGTAACCGAATTATGGTCACTCTCTCCAAAGTGCTCACCTACCACCAAATCAAACACCTGGCCTGGTTCATTACCAAGTACCAAATCCAGTGTGGCCTCCCCTCTTGTTGGCCCTTCGACATACTGTGTCAGGAAACCCTCCTGCACACATTGGACCAAAACCGATCCATCCGACATACTAGAGTTATACGGAAGAGATAGTGTTGGGCAAGCTAATGGAGCTAAGGATTGATAAGTCTCCTGGCCCTGGTGGAATGCATCCCAGGATACTAAAGGAGATGGAGGGAGAAATAGCAGGTGCACTGGCAGTAGTTTTCCAAAATTCGCTGGACTCTGGGGCAGTCCCAGCAGTTTGGAAAAAACAGCAAATGTGACTCCACTGTTTAAAGAGGGAGGTGGACAAAAGATGGAGAATTATATCAGAGATAAGTCCTTCGCCTCCGCCGCATCTGCTCCCAGGATGAGACATTCCAATCCCGCACATCTCAAATGTCCTCATTCTTCAAGGACCGCAACTTCCCCCCCACAGTGGTCGAGAACGCCCTCGACCGTGTCTCCCGCATTTCCCGGAACACATCCCTCACGCCCCGTCCCCGCAACAATAACCAAAAAAGAATCCCCCTCGTCCTCACATACCACCCCATCAACCTCCGGATCCAACGCATCATCCTCCGACACTTCCGCCATCTGCAGTCAGACCCCACCACCAAAGACATCTTTCCCTCCCCACCCTTATCTGCCTTCCGGAGGGACCACTCCCTCCGCGACTCCCTTGTCCGCTCCACACTCCCCTCCAGCCCCACCACACCCGGCACTTTTCCTTGTAACCGCAGGAAGTGCTACACCTGCCCCCACACTTCCTCCCTCACCCCAATCCCAGGCCCCAAGAAGACTTTCCACATCAGGCAGAGGTTCACCTGCACATCTGCCAATGTGGTATACTGCATCCGCTGTACCCGTTGTGGCATCCTCTACATCGGGGAAACCAAGCGGAGGCTTGGGGACCGCTTTGCAGAACACCTGCGCTCAGTTCGCAACAAACAACTGCACCTCCCAGTCGCGAACCATTTCAACTCCCCCTCCCATTCCTCAGATGACATGTCCATCCTTGGCCTCCTACAATGCCACAGTGATGCCACCTGAAGGCTGCAGGAACAGCAAATCATATTCAGCCTGGGAACCCTGCAGCCCAATGGCATCAATGTGGATTTCACAAGCTTCAAAATCTCCCCTCCCCCAACCGCATCCCAAAACCAGCCCAGCTCATCTCCACCTCCCTAACCTGTTTTTCCTCTCACCCCAAGCCACACCCCCATCTCCTATCTACTAACATCATCCCGCCCCCTTGACCTGTCCGTCCTCCCTGGACTGACCTATCTCCTCCCTACCCCCCTACCCCCCTACCTACACTCACCTTTACTGGCTCCATCCCCGCCTCTTCGAATTGTCTGCCTCCTCTCCACCTATCCTCTCCTGTATCCATCTTCTATCCGCCTCCCCCTCTCTCCCTATTTATTTCAGAACCCTCTTCCCCTCCCCCATTTCTGATGAAGGGTTTAGGCCCGAAACGTCGAGTTTTCCTGCTCCTATGATGCTGCTTGACCTGCTGTGTTCATCCAGCCCCATGCTTGTTATGATGGAGAATTATAGACCAGTTAGCTTAACCTCTGTAGTGGGGAAGATGCTTGAGTCTGTTGTCAAGGAAGAAATAGCAAGGCATCTCGATCGAAGTTGTCCCGTTGGGCAGATGCAGCATGGGTTCATGAAGGGCAGGTCATGCTTGACAAATCTTTTAGAATTCTATGACATTACGAGCAAGGTGGACAATGGGGATCCAGTGGATGTGGAGTACCTAGATTTCCAAAAGGCCTTCGATAAGGTGCCGCACAAGAGGCTGCTGCATAAGATAAGGATGCATGGCGTTAGGGGTAAAGTATTAGCATGGATAGAGGATTGGTTGAGTAACAGGAAGCAAAGAGTGGGGATCAATGAGTGCTATTCTGGCTGGCAATCACTGACTAGTGGTGTGCCTCAGGGATCGGTGTTGGGACCGCAATTATTTACAATTTCTATAGATGATTTGGAGTTGGGGACCACATGTAAGGTGTCAAAGTTTGCCGATGACACTAAGGTGAGTGGCAGAGCAAAGTGTGCAGAGGACTGTGAAACCTTGCAGAGGAACATAGATACATTGAGTGAGTGGGCAAAGGTCTGGCACATGGAATACAATGTAAATAAATGTGAAGTCATACATTTTGGTAGGAGTAATAGTAAAAAGGATTATTACTTGAATGGTAAAAAGTTGCAGCATGCTGCTATGCAGAGGGACCTGGGTGTCCTTGTGCATGAATCACAGAAGGTTGGTCTACAGGTACAACAAGTAATTAGGAAGGCAAATGGAATTTTGTCCATCATTGCTAAAGGGATTGAGTTTAAAAGCAGAGACATTACGTTGCAGCTGTACGAGGTGCTGGTGAGGCCACACCTGGAGTACTGTCTCCTTACTTGAGAAAGGATGTACTGGCACTGGAGGGGGTGTAGAGATTCACTAGGTTGATTCCGGAGTTGAGGGGGGTTGGCTTATGAGGAGAGACTGAGTAGATTGGGATTATATTCATTGGATTTCGGAAGATTGAGGGGGGATCTTACAGAAACATATAAAATTATGAAGGGAATAGATAAGATAGAAGTAGAGAGGATGTTTCCACTGGCAGATGAAGCTAGGACAAGAGGGCGTAGCCTCAAGATTAGAGGGAGCAGATTTAGGACTGAATGGAGAAGGAACTTCTTCACGCAGAGGGTTGTTAATCTATGGAATTCCTTGCCCAGTGAAGTAGTTGACGCTACTTCAGTAAACGTTTTTAAAGCTAAGGTAGATTTTTTTTGAACAATAAAGGAATTAAGGGATATGGTGAGAGTGCGGGTAAGTGGATCTGAGTCCATGAAAAGATCAGCCATATTGAATGGCGGAGCAGGCTCAAAGGGCCGGATGGCCTACTTCTGCTCCTAGTTCTTATGTTCTCTACCCTAATCCTCTGGTTCCCACTCCCCGCCACACTAGTTTAAACCTTGCCCCTGCCACTCTGCTAAGTACCCCCCACCCCTGGCATCAGTCCTGGTCCTGCCCAGGTGTAACTCGTCCAGTTTGTACAGGTACCACCTCAGCCAGAACTGGTCCCAATGCCCCATGAATCTGAAACCCTCCCCCTCAGACCATCTTTTAAGCTATGTGTTCATCCTATATATCCTGCTGTTTCTACTCTTGACTAGTTTGTGGCACCGGTAGTAATCCTGAGATAACTACGTCTGAGGTCCAACAATTCAACTTTCTTCCTGTTTCGCTATATTCTGCTTTTATCACCTCATCCTTTTTTTTAGCCTATGTCGTTACCACCAACATGTACCACTACCACTGACTGTTTGCCGTCCCCCTCCAGAATGGCCTGCAGTTGTTCTGAGACATCAAGGACTCTAGCACCACAGAGGCAATACACCATCACGGACTCTTGTTTGTGGCCATAAAAACGCCTGTGTATTCCCCTTACAATTGAATCCCCTGTAATTATAGCATTTCAATGCCAATCTGTCCCTCCCTCTGCAGCAGAGCCAGTTCTGGTGCCATGAATTTGGCTGCTGCTGTTATCCCCTGAGAGGCCATTCCCCTCCACAGTATCCAAAATGATATATCTATTTTGAAGGAGAATAACGGCAGGAGATTCCTGCACTGGCTGCTTAGCCCTCCCTCTCCTCCTGGTTGTTGCCGATTCTCTTCCTGCCTGTAGAGTCTGAATCTGCCAATCTAACTCTGAAACGCAGGCTTCCAGGAACTGCAGCTGGAGACACTTCTTGCACCCATACAGGTCCTGGGCATCGGAAATGTGCCTGGCTTCCCACATCGAGCAAGAGGAGCAGACTACAATTTGGAGCTCTCTTGCTATATTAAACCATATCTTGCCTTTAAGTTAATTAATCCTTGCAATGTTAAATACTTTTAATGCTAAGTTGAAGCTTCTGATGCTGTCTGCTCTGATAATAATTTCACAAAACTTACGTGTTATTAACCAACAGCAGTTTCCAGAAACAGTTCAGGCTCACGCTCCTTTACCTGCTGGAACTCTCACTGCCAACCTTCCTCTCACAATGTTGTGACTCCTCTGAACCTTGCCTGTCCCTTTTTTATTTTGATTAGTGGAAGAAGGACAGGTGGAAACACTGCGGTAATGTAATGTTTTGGGCTCACTGTTCCTTAACAGCAAGATCTTCCGCAATAGCCTTCACGCCCACACTGACTGCGAAGCCCACTCCGGAATGAAAATGAGGGACAACTCAGGACTCTGCAGTTGGATGTTGTTCCATGATATCCTTCACGCCTCTGCTGACTGTAAAGTCCACTCCCAGACTGTGAACAAGCAATGACTCAGCACCCTGTGGTTGGATGTTGTCCGTCGTGCTTCTCACTGGGGTGATCTTCCACAGTACCCTTCATGGCCACACTGACTGCAAAGTCCATTCCTAGAATGCAAACAGGTGACGACTGAGCGCCCTGTAGTTGGATGTTCTTCTGCAATATCCTTGACATGCACACTGACCGTGAAGTCCAATCCCAGAATGCAAACGAGTAACAACTCAACGCTCTCTAGTTGGATGTTCTTCCTGCTCCTTATCACCAGAGATGATCTTCCATGATATCCTTCGTGCCCACGCTGACTGCGAAGTCCACTCCCAGAATGCAAATGAGCAACAACTCAGCACCCTTTGGTTGGAGGGTGATAGGTGTTGATGGAAGGCTGTTTGTGTGACTTGGTCAGTGCTGGCTCCCTAATTGTGATATTCATGAATGTAGTAGATGAGAATGTGGGAGGAATGGTAAATGAGTTTGCGGATCATAAAGATTGGCCAGGTGGTTGACAATGAGGAAGGTGCTAGGATATAAATAGATTCATTAGATGGCCAGATCAGTGGTGGACAGAATTTAACCTTGATAGAGAGAAGATCTGCATTGGACGAAGGAACATGGCAAGGGAATACTCGGTGTATATTAGGACCCTACGAAGTTCAGGGGAATCTTGGGGTGCTTGTCATAGATCCCTGAAGATTGCAGGGCAGGTTAATAGTTATGGATGCTTGTCTTTGTCTTTGCATAGATTATCGGAGCAGTGAGGTCATACTGGAGCTGTACAGAACTTAGGAAGGATGAGATTGCATTGGAGTGGGTGCAAAGGTGACCCGCCACGATATTGCCTTAGATGGGGCATTTTAGCTATGAAGACAGGCTGGATCAGCTTGGATTGTTTACTTAGCAGAGAATGTTGAGGAGGGTGGGGAGGCAATGGCCTAGTGGTATTACCACTAGACTGTTAATCCAGAGACTCAGATAAAGTTCTGGGGACCTGGGTTCGAATCCCGCCATGGCAGATAGTGAAATCTGGAATTAAGAGTCTAATGATGATCATGAATCCATTGTCAATTGTTGGAAAAATCCATCTGGTTCACTAATGTCCTTTAGGGAAGGAAACTGCCTTCCTTACCTGGTCTGGCCTGGCCTACATGTGATTCCAGACCTACAGATTCCACAGGTTCACTTTCCAGTGCAAATATTTCCCCATCATTGTCTAAATTGCATGCCCTTGACCTGAGACTGTGACCCCCGGTTCTAGGCTCTCCAAACTGGGGTGAAATATCCTCCCTGCATCTAGTCTATGTAGCTCTGTTAGAAATTGTTTAAATCAGGTTCCTTCTCATCCTTCTAAACTCTGGTAATTACAGGCCCAGTTGAACCATTCGCTCCTCATACTGAGAGATAGCAAGAACTGCAGATGCCAGAGTCAGAGATAATAAAGTGTGGAGCTGGAGGAACACAGCAGGCTAGGCAGCATCAGAGGAGCAGGAAAGTTGACATTTCAGGTCGGGACCCTTCTTCAGAAATGGGGAGAGGGAGGGAACCTCAGAAATAAATAGAGAGGAGGGGTGGGCCTGGAGATGGTAGGTGGGATGGTGATAGGTGAGTGCATGAAGGGAGTGGTGGGAATTGGTCAGTGTGGTGGGAGGGGCGGATAGGTGGGAGAGAAGACGAACCGATTGTGTCAGCTCAAGGAGCTGGGGATGAGAGGGAAGGTTGGACATGGGATGAAGCTGGGGGTGGGAGATCTTAAAACTGATGAATTCCATGTTTAGGCCATCATGCTGTAGGCTCCTGAGGTGGAATATGAGGTGCTGCTCCTCCAGTTTGTGGTTGGCATCATTGTGACACTGGAGGATGCCCAGGATGGACATGTCACCCAGGGAGTGAGGGGGGAGTTAAAATGGTTCACGACCAGGAGGTGTTCTTGTTTGTCACATGCAGAGGACAGATGCTGTACAAAATGGTCTTCGAGCCTTCATCGAAGTAGAGGAGGCCACATCGGGTGCAGTGGATGGAGTAGACCAAGTTGATGGTTGTGCAGTTGACCCCATGTCTGGTTTCCTTCCCACCATTGCTTAAACACAGTAGTGTAAGCAACACTTACAATGAGTGCCAGATAACTTGCTTTTAAAAGGTGCAGCATTCTTTGGTTTTTAAAACAGTTGTGGCCCATTCACAATCATAACTACCGGAAAATAAAAAGATACAGTCTTTTCAGCAGTCTGGAACTTTGTCTTGTCACAGGCAATTTTCTATTGGAATTCCTGTTCAGTTGTAAAAATTTGCTGCAATCAGAGCTTCAGGTTATTCAAACCTGATTCCTGATGATTTCAGTTATGACCAAGTTTAGCCGGGCAAAAGAGAATGCTGGTCAGTTAGGTCTATTTGAGGTTCTGTTTTTACGAAAGAAAAGCGGTCCTACAGGCTATTCAAGAAGGGAGGAAGATAGACCAGGAAACTACAAGTCAGTCAGCCTAACCTCACTTTTGGGGAAACTATTAAATGCAGTTCTGAGGGACAGAATTAGCCTACATGTAGAGAGGCAGGGATTAACAGGAATAGTCAGCATGGCTTTGTTAAAGGAAGGCTGTATCTGTGCAACTTGTTTGAATTTTTTAAGAGGTAACCAGGTGTGTAACTGAGGGCAGTACATTCGACATCGTCTACATGGACTTCAAGGCTTTTAAGAGAGACTGATAACAGAGGTATAAGCCCATGCGATTTAAGGAAATTTGACAAATTGGACACAGAATTGGCTGAGTGGCAAGAAACAGAGGATAATAATTGAGTGATGTTTTGGTGACGAGAAACCTGTGCCCAGTAAGGCTTAGCAAGGATCAGTGTTGAAGCCCTTGCCATTTAAGGTATACTTAAGGTATATTTAAGGTATAAATGATTTAGACTTCAATGTAAGAGGGTTGATCACTAAGTTCGAAGGTTTTGTCCAGTGTGCGCAGGAGGGTTTCTCCTCCTGAAGAGGATAGGCCAACAAGAGGCGAGGCCACATTGGATTTGGTACTAGGTAATGAACAAGGCCAGATGTTAGATTTGGAGGCAGGTGACCACTTTGGTGATAGTGACCACAGTTCGGTCACGTTTACTTTAGCGATGGAAAGAGATAGGTATATACCGCAGGGCAAGAGTTATAGCTGGGGAAAGGCAATTATGAGGTGATTAGGCAAGTCTTAGGATGCATAGGATGGGGAAGGAAACTGCAGGGGCTGGGCACAATTGAAATGTGGAGCTTGCTCAAGGAACAGCTACTGAGTGTCCTTGATAAGTATGTACCTGTCAGGCAAGGAGGAAGTGGTCGAGCAAGGGAACCATGGTTTACTAAAGAAGTTGAATCTCTTGTCAAGAGGAAGAAGGAGGCTTATGTAAAGATGAGGTGTGAAGGCTCAGTTAGGGCGTTTGAGAGTTACAAGTTAGCCAGGAAGGACCTAAAGAGAGAGCTAAGAAGAGCCAGGAGGGGACAAGAGAAGTCTTTGCCAGGTAGGATCAAGGAAAACCCCAAAGCTTTCTATAGGTATGTCAGGAATAAAAGAATGACTAGAGTAAGATTAGGGCCAGTCAAGGTCAGTAGTGGGAAATTGTGCGTGGATTCCAAAGAGATAGGAGAGGCGCTAAATGAATATTTTTCGTCAGTATTCACAAAGGAAAAAGACAATGTTGTCGAGGAGAATACTGAGATACAGGCTATTAGACTAGATGGGATTGAGGTTCATAAGGAGGTGGTGTTAGCAATTCCGGAAATTGTGAAAATAGGTAAGTCCCCTGGGCCGGATGGGATTTATCCTAGGATTCTCTGGGAAGCTAGGGATGAGATTGCAGAGCCTTTGGCTTTGATCTTTATGTCGTCATTGTCTACAAGAATAGTGCCAGAAGACTGAAGGATAGCAAATGTTGTCCCCTTGTTCAAGAAGGGGAGTAGAGACAACCCTGGTAATGATAGACCAGTGAGCCTTACTTCAGTTGTGGGTAAAGTATTGGAAAGGATTATAAGAGATAGGATTTATAATCATCTAGAAAGGAATAATTTGATTAGGGATAGTGAACACGGTTTTGTGAAGGATAGGTTGTGCCTCACAAACCTTACTGAGTTCTTTGAGAAGATGACTAAGCAGGTGGATGAGGGCAAAGCGGTTGACGTGGTGTATATAGATTTCAATAAAGTGTTTGATAAGGTTCCCCACAGTAGGCAATTGCAGAAAATACGAGGCATGAGATTGAGGGTGATTTAGTGGTTTGGATCAAAAATTGGCTAGCTGTAAGAAGACAGAGGGTGGTGGTTGATGGGAAATGTTCATCCTGAAGTTCAGTTACTAGTGGTGTACCGCAAGGATCTGTTATGGGGCCACTGTTGTTTGTCATTTTTATAAATGACCTGGATGAGGGCGTAGAAGGATGGGTTAGTAAATTTGTGGATGACACTAAAGTCGATGGAGTTGTGGATAGTGCGGAAGGATGTTGCAGGCTACAGAGGGACATAGATAAGCTGCAGACCTGGGCTGAGAGGTGGCAAATGGAGTTTAATGCGGAAAAGTGTGAGGTGATTCACTTTGGAAGGAGTAACAGGAATACAAAGTACAGGGCTAATGGTAAGATTCTTGGTAGTGTGGACGAGCAGAGAGAGCTCGGTGTCCATGTGCATAGATCCCTGAAAGTTGCCACCCAGGTTGATAGGGTTGTTAAGAAGGCTGTTAGGTTTTATTGGTAGAGGGATTGAGTTTCAGAGCCATGAGGTCATGTTGCAGCTGTACAAAACTCTGGTGCGGCCGCACTTGGAGTATTGCGTACAGTTCTGGTTGCTGCATTATAGGAAGGATGTGGAAGCATTGGAAAGGGTGCAGAGGAGATTTACCAGGATGTTGCCTGGTATGGAGGGAAGGTCTTATGAGGAAAGGCTGAGGGACTTGAGGCTGTTTTCGTTAGAGAGAAGAAGGTTAAGAGGTGACTTAGTAGAGACATACAAGATGATCAGAGATTGGACAGGGTGGACAGTGAGAGCCTTTTTCCTCAGATGGCTAGCACGAGGAGACATAGCTTTAAATTGAGGGGTGATAGATATAGGACAGATGTCAGAGGTAGGTTCTTTACTGTGAGAGTAGTAAAGGCGTAGAATGCCTTGCCTGCAACAGTAGTAGACTCGCCAACTTTAAGGGCATTTAAGTTGTCGTTGGAAAAACATATTGATGATAATGGAATAGTGTAGGTTAGATGGGCTTCAGATTGGTTTCACAGGTCGGTGCAACATTGAGGGCCGAAGGGCCTGTACTGCGCTGTAATGTTCTATGTTCTATGAAACGAATGTTGGTGGGGTAAAAGATAGTGAGGAGGCTGACCTTAGAGTGCAGCAGGATACAGTCAGGCTGATCAGTGGCAAATGGAATTCAATCAAGATAAATGTGAGGTAATGCACATGGGCAAGACAAGGAAGGCAGTGACGAATGGTAGATCCCTGGGAAGTGCTGAGGAAAGAGGGACCTAGGCGTGCATATACACCAGCCCCGTAAGGTATCAGGGCAGGTGGATAAAGTGGCTAAGAAGGCATATGGGATACTTGCCTTTATTACCTGAGGTCTAGAGTTTGTGAGCAGGGAGGTGATGCTGGAATTGCATAAAATGACAGTTTAATTACGAGCTCTACTATGAGGTGAAGTTTAGGAATTCATATTATAGGAGGGATGTGATCACACTAGGTTTGCATAGCAGATTTCCAGGTTGTTGCTTTGGCTGGTGAGTTTGTTGCAAAGAGAGCTTGGAGAGATTGGGGTTGCTTTCCTTGGAGCAGAGGAGACTGAGCGGGGCGGTGGGGGTGGGGGGGGGAGTTGGTGGGGGATGTGATTGAGAAGTATAAAATTGAGAGACATAGATAAGTAGACTGGAAGAAACTTTCTCACTTGACGGAAAAATCAATGGCTGGGGACATACATCCAACGCAAGGGACAAAAGGTCTATAGGAGTTGTGCGGCAGTAAAGGGTAACATGATGGCTCAGTGGTTAGCACCGCTGCCTCACAGCGCCAGCGACCAGGTTCGATTCCACCCTCGGGTGGCTGTCTGTGTGGAGTTTTCACTTTCTCCCCATGTCTGTGTGGGTTTGCTCCGGTTTCCTCCCACAGTCCAAAAATGTGCAGGTTAGGTGGATTGGCCATGCTAAATTGCCCGTAGTGTTCAGGGATGTGTAGATTAGGGGGATGGTTCGGGATGGGATGTTCTGAGGGTTGGTGTGGACTTGTTGGGCTGAATGGCCTGTTTCCATACTGTAGGGATTCTATGATTCTATGATAATCTTTTCACTCAGACAGTGGAGTGAATCTGCTACCTGCTGCCTGTAAGGATAGTAGAGCAGACATCCCAGAAACATTTACGAAGTATTTCAATGTGCACTTGGAAGCCAAGGCATAGAAGACTATTGGCCATATACAGGAATATAGGATTAGAATAGTTAGGTGGCTTTTGGCAACACAGTCTTGATGAGTCAAAGGGCCTTTTCCTGTAGCCTCTCGAACTCTGAGGCTCCCCGGTGAATGTTGGAGATACTGTTTCCTGTTTCATTTCAGCCATGTGTTATGACTTTCATGTGCACCAATATCAAGTAAATATGCACTTAGTTACCATTGATATGGAAGCAGAAAAATGAATATTATAAGAAGGAGAAGGAAGTTGCTGTGCTTGTTTATTTAAAATGAGAATCAAAAGAAAATTAATACTGCAGACATTTCTGCATCCATTCATGCGTCATATTCGGAATGAAAGATGATAACCGTTAACCATTAATGACCGTCACTGGAATAAGACCCCGAACAACTAGTTGACAAGCTAAATAATAGGACAGTTATTTAACCCTGATGAATAATCTTTTCTTTTCCCTCTTCATATTTATGCACCATGCTCCATCACTGCAAGTGTGAATTTTGATCCTCATTAGCAACTTCAAGAGATATTCTTTCTGTTTCATGATTTAATTTGGATATTATTTGTAAGGCTGAAGCCGGGCTTCTAATCAGCATTGGGAGCTTGAAATGATCAACTAGTTAAGGACTTACACAAACTATAAATCAGTATTTCTTCAATTTGTCATCGGCTTGGCTTCATGATTCTTTACAAAAATGTATTTGTAATCATTGTGATGCTTTCCAATGGACTCCTCCTTCATGGTATTTTGGGAAGATGGAAGATTCAATTTGACAAAGGTCCAATATTTTTCTATGCTTATCGTTAGTCTTGGTTGGTTCACGATGTGATTATTCATCTCTTGTGTTTAATGCAGCTAAATTTTTTACACTGCTCCAAGACACTTGCTGAGATACAGTCCTCTCTTGCAGATCTTGGCTCATGCTAACTGTACAGCTTCAAATGTTGTCAAAGTTTCTTCTGAAAACATTTAAACAGTTCGGTTAATTCATATAAGACATTATTTCATGTGGTTTAGTGATATGGTAATTAATATCAGATTTTCTCCAAGCAACACTCTACTAATCAAGTCATTACTTTGAAAATGAGGTCTCAAAATATTTAAGCAGGGTTTTGTAATTGTGCATGAAAGCTCTTAGAGTGAACTGGAGAACCTTTGACCATTTAGAGGTTTAAATAGTAGTCACGTTTTCTGTGACAGCTGCCATTTTCTCAAACTATCCTCTTTGGGCTGAGGATCTGCGCAAGATTGTATAATGGTCTTCAAAAGTGCCTCCCCTCCATTTCCTTCATTGTGGGTGTTTTGGCATTCCCTAATGCCGGGTCTTTTCACTGAGCCATGTTGTGTCCATAAATGTGGAACACACTACTCAAGTCTTGTGGCAACACTGTTCTTTTTCCCTGGAGTAACAGAAGTACCATCTGAAGTAAACACCACCATTTCCATCATGACCAACTTACTGACAGCATAAAAATATTCAACAGTGAAAATTGCTTTTGTATTTCAAACAGATAAGTTAATTCCACCAAATGCTGTCTAATACACCGCAGATGCTACATCTCAACTTCTTTCTATCAATATTGTGTTAGATAGGAACACAGATGAATCTCCGTAACAGCACAGTCCGTGAACAAATTTATTACCTGCAAAAACTTTAAAACTTGTGGTACACCATCATGCTGGTGCATGCAGGTACTTTGTTTTGTGATGATTTACATTTTGTTCAGAGTTCACAGAGCTGTTCATTTGTACTGGAAGTAGAACATTATCTCTGAGAACTTTTATTTCTTCTGTGTTTGAATGTTTTTACATCTGTTCCAATCTTGCTTGTCTGTGTTATTTATACTTTAGATAGCATTTTTCACACAGCAAATCAATGTGTGTGTGTGAATGCAATTTTCTTAAGAATATGCACATCAGCTGCTAGAGTACCATCATTTACCTATGATAGGTGGTGTAAACACTGAGGGCCGTTTAGCTTGTTTTTGGTACAGGGCAGCTATTTTGCTTGACTTATTGTCATATATACCTAAGTACAGTGAAAAACTTTGTTCATGAGCAGTACAGGCAGATCATTGTCTTAGAAAACCCAGAGAAGTTCTTGGGCAATTTGGACAGGACCTGACCAGGGTCAAAACCAAATTAGTTCTTCTCCTTAAAAAAGGGAGCATTGGCCAAATCGGGGTAAGTAATATTTTTGGTAGAAAAGTTTTTAATTTGAGCAACTTCAAGCCCAGGACTGTTTGTAATCATAGAATCATAGAATCCCTACAGTGTGAAAACAGCCCATTTGGCCCAACAAGTCCACACCGAACCTCAGAGCATCCCACCCAGACCCATCCCCCTATAACCCACCTAATCTACACCTCCTGAACACTATGGGCAATTTAGCATGGTCAATCCACCTAACCTGCACATTTGGACTGAAAGGTAGGTTTACTAGATGCAGAAGAAGGGAGAGCTGTCTTGTTGAATGTGCCTTGAATAATTTTCATTTTTGCTTGTTGTTTCCATCTTGGCTTTTTTTTTTCAACCCCCAATGGATATTTGTTTTGAATGTGCTTCCTGCTTAATGAAGTGGAAGTGTCTTAATTAGAAAAGTAAAGAGTAGTGGAAATTATTTTTGAGTTTGTCTAAAGAAGTTTGGGAAGATGCCAACTTGATTTTTGGTCTCCTTTTCCCTACAGGTCCAAGATGGGCTTCCTGGAACCTTGGTGTTTTTATTTGTATCAGGTGTGCAGGAATCCACCGAAACCTTGGTGTGCATATATCCCGAGTGAAATCGGTTAACTTGGATCAGTGGACACCAGAACAAATACAGGTATAAACCATGTCCTCATCAACCAAAACATCTCTCCTCTTCTGTCTTCAATACATGACTGTTTATTTTGAAACGTTGTCCCGAAGTTCTAGATCACCCACCAGAGGAATCTTCTCACTTGTCCTCTCAAGACCTTAGGATCTTATATTTCTATCGAGCCATTGATTACTCTCCTAAACTGGAGTGTTTTATGTCGCTGTTACCTTACACTATTCTTTGAAAAATACTGACATCTTTCAGATGCCAACTTTATGCTGCTTTGCCCACCTTACAGTGGATTAGCAATGGGTCCTGTCCTGGTAATGCCAGAAGGATGGTGCAGTGGTTTCTGTAGCAAAGATATATACTTCTGTTGATTGTTAGAGGAAACAATAAACTTGCCCAATCCTCTTCAGATCAAACAAAAGGTAGTTTTTAGTGATATTACTTGTATTAAAGTCTATTTAACACAATTTATAATGTTTACAATGCCATTATGTCCGTCCTGTCTGTTTGTAATAGCTTGCCTGCCCACCCTGTCTTGGCAATGCACTATGTTTTTTTTCCTTCGAGTGCTAATCATTTCCTTTAGAAAACCGTGTTTCAATCTGCTTCCACTACACACTCGCAGTGCATTCTGAATCTTAACCACTTGCACCATTTTTCCTTATTCATGTCTTTTCTTATGTTACCAGTTGCCTTAAATATATGTTCCCACATTTTAGACACTTTCATTAAAAGGAATAATTTCTTCCCATCTCTGTGTAGATTTCTGAATACCTCTATCAAATTTGCACTCAGTTTCTCTGCTCTTTTCTTCTCACCAGTGTCTCTCAGGGCAGGACTTATGCACTTAGTGGTAAGGTCCTGGGGAGTGTCACCAAAGAAACCTTGGGGTGCACGCCATAGTTCCTTGAAAGTGGAGTTTCAGGTAGACAGGGTAGTGAAGATGATGTTTGGTACACTTGCCTTTATTGGTCAGTGCGTTGAGTATGGGAGTGGGGAGGTCATGTTGAGGCTGTGCAGGACATTGGTTAGGCCACTTTGGAACACTGCATTTGATTTTGATTTTCCTGCTATAGAAAGGATAGTGTGAAACTTGAAAGGGTTCAGAAAAGATCTATAAGGATGTTTCCAACATTGGAGGGTTTGAACTAAAGGGAGAGACTGAATAGACTGGGGAAATTTTCCCTGGAGTGTTGAAGGCTGAGGGGTGAGTTGTAGAGGTTTATAAAATCATGAGGGGCATGGATAGAGTGATTAGCCAAGGTCTTTTCCCCAGGTTAGGGGAGTCCAAACCTAGAGGGTGTCGGTTTAGGATGGGAGGAGAATGATTCAAAAGGGACCTAAGGGGCAACTTTTCCATGCATAGGGTTGTGCATGTATGAAATAAGCTGCCAGAGGAGTTTGTATAGGCTGGTACAATTACACCATTCTAAAGGCACCTGGATGGGTACATGCATAGGAAAGGTTTAGAAAGATATGGGCCAAATGCTGGCAAATGGAACTAGATACATTTAGCATTTAGGTTGACGTGGACAAGTTGGATGGAAGGGGCTGTTTTCATGCTATTCATCTCTCTGTCTTTCATCACATGAACCATTCTTGTAAACAATTTCCCCAAATCTTTAAAGCATTCACATCCTTCCTAAAGTGCAACAGTATTAGGGACAACATTTCTTTATACTGCATCTCTTTGTTGTTCTTACTGAAAAATGTCACTTCAATGCTTATTTATGTTAAATTTTATCTGACAAATATCTACCCATCAACGTGTTCTCTTGAAGTTTATTATTGTTTCTCTCAGTTCAGTATAATTTGAGGTTTTGTGGCTTCTTCAAATTTTGAATTTGTCTGTGCTGCAATGTCCACTTTGTTCTTTAGATTGCAGGTTTATTGGCAAATGTTGATGTAAACGTATCTGTCACCTCAGCAAAAATCTCAATAAAACTTGTTGAACACTATATGTGTTCAAGAAATCCATGCTGGCTTTCCTTAATCCACATTTTTCCAAGTCATATTTTGTCCCAGATTATTGTTTCTGCTAGTGTTTCCACCGCTGTGGTTAAAGTGACTGACCTGTAGTTGCTGGATTTATCCTCACTCTTGTTCAAAAAAAAAAGGGTGTAACATTCTTCGATCCTCTGGCACCATTCCTGTAGCTAAAGAGGATTGGAAAATATTGTCTAGTAACTCCACAATTTCCACTCTTCCTTCTTTCATATTCTATTTCATCCTGCCTGGTTGTAGAAATTTAAACACTTTCAATACAGTCAATCTTCCTGAAACCTTGACTAAATTTTTGCCCTATGGCATATCTTCACTACTTCCTCTTTTTTTCACGATGATTTTTATAGTATTAGATTAATTGGTCAAGAAAGATTTAAGGTATTTGTGCCATTTTAGCCATCAGTATCTTTTTATATTTGCTCTGTAACGCCCTTCTTCTCTTCCCTTCTGAATCTTTTGTATTCAGCCTGGCTTTCAGTTGCGTTATCAACCTGAAATCTGTCATATGATTCACCTCACTTTTTAGCTTTTGTTATCCAGGAAATTCTGACTTCGTCTCATCTTTCTCCCTCATGGAAATGCACCTTGTTAGTACCTGAACTACCACCTCTTTAAAGTCAGTACATTGTACTGCTGTAAGATAACAAGGTGTAGAGCTGGATGAACATAGCAGGCCAAGCAACATCAGAGGACCAGGAAAGCTGACGTTTTGGGCCTCGACCCTTCTTCAGGGTCGAGGCCCGAAATGTCAGCTTTCCTGCTCCTGTGATGCTGCTTGGCCTGCTGTGTTCACCCAGCTCTACACCTTGTTATCTCAGATTCTCCAGCATCTGCAGTTCCTACTATCTGTGAAACATTGGACTGCTCGTCAGTTTTGCCTATCTTTTTCTCCCGTTTTCCTGGAAATGACACATGTGCACCTACTGGTGATGGTTTTTGGTGCACAGCTAATTGTTTTTTTTTAGAAACTAGCAGAAGTCAATGTTGCTAGATACTTTTGCAATTGAACATTCCCATGTTTCTATAGGTGCTAGTCGTGTGAACAACAATCATATTTACTTTGGCATGTAACTTTGTGGGTAACACTACAACCACAAAATTCTGATGGAAATAATTATACAATTGACACAGAGTAGAATTTAATAATTTGGAACGTAGACTGGGCATTGAAATAATAAATTTTAAGAGAATTTTTTTCAGATAATATTTCAGATCATTTGTTCAGAACTGTCACATTATAATATAAAGCAACTCCACTTCATGTCATTACAGGAAGCATTTAAAAAATATTTGTCCCAACAAAAATATTGAGCAAGTGCCAACTCTGAATCAAGTCTGCAAATAGATAATGTAATTTTCTGCTTTTTGTACTAAGCTTCAAATCAAGCAATGTGTTGTTTGAGAGCTCCGTTAAACTCAGATTGTAACATCATTTTGTGTAATGGGATCCGTGTTTGAATCTATTTTATGTTTAGTGGGCTCTGCATGCCATGCTTTAGTAGGGTTTGGCAGGTAGAGGCCAAGGAATGCTAATTCTCCAAAAACTATCTCATGCAAATTTCCTAGTTCTTTGAAGACTTAATGTGAATACTTAAATGCAAAGAATATATCCATGTTTTTATTCACAGTCACTGGAATTTCTGTTTTAAGAAGTGATGAGCAATAGTAGCAAATGTTCAAACTATTACCGTTCATTCAGAGTAGCTCACAGGTGTACATACATTTATGGAGTGCAGCAAATTCTGACGGCGTTAAGAAAATTAAAATTACAAATAAAGTGCAATTTTAATTGAGAACGGTATTGTATTGCTTTTAGAAATATGTAAAAGGTTTTAAAGTTGTAATGTACAGGGGGTGGCATGGTGATTCAGTGGTTAGCACTGCTGCCTCACAGTGCCAGGGACCCGGGTTTGATTCTAGCTTCGAGCAACTGTCTGTGTGGAGTTTGCACATTCTCCCCTTGTCTGCGTGGGTTTCCACTAGGTGTTCCCATTTCCTTCCACAGTTCAAAGATGTATAGGTCAGGTAGATTGTCCGTGCTAAATTGCCCATGGGGCCTAGGGAAGTCCTGGGTTAGCCGGGGGAATGTGCAGTTACAAGGATAGAGTTGGGGGATGGGTCTAGGTGGGATGCTATTTAAACAGTTAGTGTGGACTTGATGGCCTGAATGGCCTGTTTCTACACTTTAGGGATTCTATCTTTCTAATATACTCATACCACTTGTATTTTTAATATGTCTTAGAAATAAGCTTGCCTTATATTACAGGTAGGATATTTTATCACAAAACTATTTACTATTACTGAAAATTATGTTTGGTAAATGAGAGTTGATTTAATGGGCAGCATATTAAAATTGTTTTATTCCTATCTTGAATAGCAGTGCCTTGGGATCCTGGGTTACAGTGCACAAGGAGGCTATTAGGTACATAAGTTTGTGCTGGCTCTTCAAATGAGCAATTTGCCTTGTGCCAATTCCCTATCTTCTCCCTGCATGGTTAATACCCTTTTCAGATAATTCAAATCTCTCTTCTGTGCCTCGATTTAACCCACCTTTGACAAAAACTTAAGAGGGTAGTGACTAATGGGGTACTGCAAGGATTAGTGCATGGGCCCAGCTATTCACAATAAAGACATTGATGAGAGAACGAAATGCAGTTTCCAAGTTGATTGAGTTATTTATTGTCACATATTCCGAAATACAGTGAAAAGCTTTGTTTATGAGCTGTATGATCATAATAAGCAAATGATGTACAGATCAAAAAAGACTTAGAGGCATACAGATTACATTGCACAGGATGTGCGCTAGGCGAGATCAACGTTAGCAAGATCAGCGTTATTGAAGGCTAGAGAGTCTGTTCATCAGCCTGAAAACGGCCTGGAAGATGCTGTTCCTAAATCTGCTTGTACATGTGTTCAGGCTTCTTGTATCTTCTACCTGATGGAAGAGGTTGCAGGAGATCAGTACTGGGGTGCAATGCGTCTTTGATGTTGGCAGCCTTTCTGCAGCAGCGAGCCATGTAAATGGAGTCCGTGGATACTGGGAGGTGTTGAGAGTCAGCCACAAGGAGGCTTCAAATGATTTAGACATGTTGAATGAATGGCAAACATATGGCAGATGCAATACAGTGTAGCTAAATGAATAGTGAAGGTATGGTATAACTTAAATAGTGATAATATTGGGAAACACCCAGTCAGTGAAAGTATACATGCTGGTGCAGCAAGCAATTAGGGAGGCGGATGTACATTGGCTTTCATTGCAAGAGGATTTGAATTCAGAAGTACAGTTATCTTAAAACAGTTGTATAGGGCATTGGTGAGACCACACCTAGAATATTGCATGCAGTTTTCACCTCCTTACTGAAGAAAAGATATACTTGCCATAGAGGGAGAGTAGCGAAGTTCACAAGGCTGATATTGGGATTGGTAAGACTGCCCAAAGATTTTGGATTGACTGGACCCGTATCAGCTAGCATTTGTAAAAATGAGAAGGGATCTGATTGAAACTTGTAAGATTCTAGCAGATTTGGACAGACTGGATGCAGGCGCATGTTTTCCCTGGTTTGAGATTATTGGACCGGGGTCACTGTCTCACTGAGGACTGAGATGAGGAAACATTTCTTTACTCAAAGGATAGTGAACCTGTGAATTTCTCTGTCAAGATGGTCGTAGAGGCCAGGGCCCTGAATCTATCCAAGAAGGAAATAGATAGTTCTTTGGCTATTAAAGGCATCATGGGATAATAGAAAAAGCGGGCATGTGGCATTAAGATAGAAGATCAGCTGTAATCATATTGAATGTGAAGATGGCCTGAAGGCTGAATGGTCCACTCCCGCTCCTAGTTTCTATGTTTCCATTCCTGGTTCAAATCACTGGCTACATGAATTCGTTTCTACTTAAGTGTCCATATTTTTGCCACTTAGCTTAAACATGTGCCCTCTTGTTTTCTCACCTGCTGTCTTGTTTTCTTTCCTTTCATGAATGGGAGTAGACTGTCCCCATCTCTGTCCATACCTGTTGTGACTTTCAGTGCCTCAAACAAATTTCCCCTCAGCTTTTTCATCGGGGAATGCAGTCCTAATGTCTCCTATGTATGTGCGTAATTGAAGTTCCTCAAACCTAGAACAATGCTTCTGAACTTTTTATGCACTCTACTGACTTTGCGTGACACCCAGAAATGGACATATTACTTCACTGAGGCTGAATCAGGGCTGTGTGTAAGTTTAACAATTTACTTGGTTTTGTACTTTGTCCTATTGATAAAGCGCTCTAAATCTGTTCTGCCATCGATGATTTACTTAGTTAATCTTTTAAGATAAGGCCCATTGTTCTCTGATAAACTGATGGATCATCTTATTTATATTCTGAAGTTGTGAACTTGCCCCTTTTTACCGATTAATGCAGACCAGTCTTCAGCTTGGACTTCTTGAAGTGTGGTGAAAACCAGAGCCTTGCTGTTTCTTTCCTAGTCAGCAAAATATGTTAGAAAAATCTGTGCAGAGAAAGAGTTGATATTTTGAGTCCAATGTGGCTTCTTCAGAATTGAATAAATATGATGGCCATCAATAAAATTAGAAATAGATTTAGCAGAAATATCTTTACATAGTGATTTGATTGCTACTGTGGTTAATAGCATAGATACACTTATGGGGAAACCAGATAATACCATGGAGTGGGAAATATGCAATGCTGAACGGAGTAGATAAGACAAGAAGGAGCTACCCTGGAGCAATAGCACTGGCATGTCGACCTGTTGAGGTGAATTGAATGCTTCTGTGCTGTAAATTCAGTCAATAAGCATTATTGTTTATCCCATTTAAATAAGTGAAACAAAAAACATTTCTTAAAATGTCAATTAATCACCTCATACCCAAGAAATCCTGGAAAGGGGCATCAGTATTCTTCCAGCCTTTCACATTTGATAGGTAAAGTCAGGTTGTTGGATTTTTTTTTTTTACTTGGCATTTTAATTGATGCCTCTTCTTTAATAGATGCAGGTCAATGCGAAATGGAGAATTACAGATTTAATCTTAATATTTTCACTTGAGCCTAGAATATATCTGGATTGAACTGTGATTCTAATTTACAGGTTGTAACATTCATTAGGTGTGACATTCTTTTGGTACTGTCACTGACTTGACAGAACTCATAAATTTGAACCAAGCCAAATATTGGAAATAAAATGCAATATAGTGACAAATAATTAAAATTCTCAGCTTCAGATTTGGAGTTCTGTTGTAGGAAATTGATAATTAATTGCTTGGTAGGGCCAAATTCAAAACTGCTAAGAAGAGACATAAAGAAGTAGTTGATCATCTTGCATTCACCAGGACTGACACTCAATCAAATTTGCAAAGGGAGCACCAATTTACGCAGCATAAAGTAGGCTGGACCGTGGTTGGCAGGAGATGCAGCTAAGGAACTTTTGACTGTCAATCTGAAACAAGTACTTAGAACATGTAGGTACACTAATTGGTCAAAGTATTGCCATGAGAGATGCAGAAAACAAATTCCTTTTGCCTGTATAGGCTGGAGCACTGTGTTAATATATGTACTTACTAGCACGTATAAATCTATCGTACTACAGTCCTCATCGGTTACTGTAAATTGGTTTCCCAGTCAATTCTTTGGGTTATTTCGTAAATGTTGTCCACTAGCAGAATTTGGCATTGTTACACACAGTATTCTGCAGTTTGCAGGCACAAGCTGGTTGAGTGTGATAAGCGTGCTGACTGCCGTGAAAGGTGAAAGGGGTCTGTTACTTATTTGGTATGACCTGGCCAGTTGATGGGATGTATGTTTTATGTCCCTGGCCATGCACTAGCATTGAAACTTTTATAGTAGGCAAACTGTGATTTTGGCCTGAATGCAGTATTCTGTAAACCAGTCGTGTATTTACTGCAATGTAGCAACATGAAACAGCAAGTTTCACTTGTTTTTAAATTTCTGAGGCACCTTTTCCTTCCCAGGAGTTTGAGGTAATTAGCAGCTCCCTCCTACTTAGCTTCATCTACCCATTTTAGTAATACATATTCTCCTCTCCATGATGTTATCTAGTTTCCCCATAACTGCATTTATGCTGTTCACTTCATGCACTCCCTACAGTAGTGATCAAACCATTCTTTGTGTAAAGATGTTTCTACTGAATCCATTTTAGCTGATCAGTGGTAAAGGGTATCACACAAGATAGCTTTGATAGATTCCTATTTAAGCATGAAGCTTGCATGATGAACAAATGGTTATTCACAAGTTTCCAAATGATTGATCTTGTAGCACATGAAACTGTAGGAATCCCACTGCATATATTGACTGGTGAATGTAGACTTTCAGTAGGTAGAGAACTCCGATTTCTCAACCAACTCATCAAGGAAAGAGAGATTGAAATAGAACAATCAAATAATGGTAAATTTGAACGAAGTTTGGAGTTACTAAGCTGTATAAATAAATTTTTTGCAAGTTGCAACTATTGCAAATCTGTTATGTATGTATTGGAAGAACACAAGGAGCAGGAAGTTATTGGGCATTCCATTGAAGAATGTGTTTCTCAAGATAACCAGAGATGTTAGCAACAGCAGGGCTGAGAGGGGATATCATGGCAACACTGTCTATTTGGGTGCACGCGGTGCAGTTGAAATGGAAATGTGAGTTGTTCAATTCATGAGTTGTGTCAAAACCGTTTCAGACATTAGTGGCACATCTAGATTGTCATATCATTGTCAAAGTGCAAATGCTTCGTCTCATTTTTAAGTTAAAAGAGCATCTACTTCTCCGCAGGATTTTTCAGTGCAGCATTTGTGTGTCAAAGTTCGGATATTAGGCTGTGCCCTCTTTTAAAAAATAAAGTCTCCAATTTTATAAAGGACTGCACAGCTTTTAGCTTCCAATCAGAGCTCCAAAGGATCCATTGCTATCTCTGAGCAGGTGACCCCAAGATATCAATTTGCAACCTTCTGCAAGTTGTGGCTTACATTTTGGGAAGCCCTGGGCTAAAGCTGGCAGATGATTTTCTGCATTGATTACACAGTGGTGTTGGCAACAGGTCATATGTTCATTCAACTGGAACTAAGGTGTTGAAGTAATCTTTTATAAAAATCATTTGGATTGTGAGGTTATTGAAATCTCTCGGGCTTTTCCAAAGTCTATTTCAGTGCTTATCCAGGAAAAACAGGCAATGAATGTGGCCTTGTCAGTGTTCTCAAATACCATAGGAAAAGTAATTAATACTTAAGAGGATTAACCATGATCTGGTTGAATGGCAGAGCAAGTTCGAGGGGCCAAATGGCCTATTCCTGTTCCTATTTCTTATGGTTTATGTGACCGTCTTAAATTGCTGATCTCACCCCATCCTCATTCAAACTGAACCCATAAATTGGCACGTTAAATCCTTGCTTGGAACAACTGTTCTGATATCCAATTACATTTCAGTCACTTGCTATTTATATTATTGAAGTCATCCTGTGCTGATAGAGATTTAATGGCAGTGATGTGATCTTCAAGATAAAACTGCCTTATAGCATTTGTTGGCATTTGTTGTCCTCTTCTCCTCCTCCATGCTGTCTCCCAGAAGATGTGAAAAAAGTGGTAAGTACCAAATGCCTTCCAAAGCTGTGGACAGTGCATGGCATTTTTTTTTAATACCAGAATGGGATACTTATTACTTGTGGATGTCTTTATTTGACTTTTGAGTTCAGAGGGAGCATCAAGTACCTAAAAATGTTCAATCAAATGTTCATCCTTATTAAGGACAAAAATATACTATTATGCAGATTTAATTTCAGTAGTGCAGTTACTAACTTTTTTATTTCAACTGTCAAGTCATTCACACATAGTTATTCTTAACTTGTTTTGTGGAAAAAGAATTTTATTTAGTCAAGTGTTAAACTTTTTTTTGTGGCCAGGAGCAGGAGCACTTCCACCTTTCTCTCTTCTCACCACCACCGCCCCTCTCCCATATAAAAGTCTTATTTTAAGTCTTGCGTCTCTTGACTCCACAACGAGATGGAATCCTTTACAGGTGTTTCTATTATTGCATCATGTTCTGTTGATTGTTTTGAGTATAACAGATGTTTGAGAGATATAGAACATCAAGAGTTGCTGACTTTCCTTTTTCTTTGCAGTGTATGCAAGACATGGGCAACACCAAAGCTCGACATTTCTATGAAGCAAACCTTCCTGAACATTTCCGGAGACCTCAGACTGACCAGTATCCTTGATGGCTGTTGAACAAAACAGATCTGGATATCATTTCATAAAGCATATAAATGTAAGAAGTAGATTCAGATCTTAAGAGAGGGATAGAACAACCATGGCTAACCAAGGAAGTTAAAGAGTGCATTAAGTTGAAAGAAAAAGTATGTAAGGAGGCCAAAGTCAGTGATGGTCCTGAAGACTCTGATAAATTCAGAATCCAGCAAAGGAAGACTAAAAAGATAATAAAGACAAAATAAGCTACAAGGACAAACTAGCAGGGTATAAAAACTGATAGTGAGAGCTCCTTTTAAACATAAGAAAAGGAAGAGAGAGGTCAAAATGAACAGACCCCTTAGAAAATGAATGTGGGGGGACAGTTATGGGGAACAAGAAATTGGTAAAGGAGATGAAGAGATATTTTACATCAGTCTTTAGGTGGAACATACTTCAAACATTCCTTTAATACTAAAGAATGTGGTGGGGTGGGGTAGGGGGGTGGGGTGGAATAAAGTGCCATCACCATGACTAGACAAGTGGTATTACACAAACTAACAGAGCTAAAGGCAGATAAGTCCTCTGGCCCTGATGGCTTGCATCTTAGGAAACTGAAAGAGGTGGCTACAGAGGTAGTGGATGCATTGTTTGTAATTTTCCAAAAATCCTTGAATTCTGGAGAAGTACTACAGGATTGGAAGACTGATAATTCAGAAAGGGAAAGAAGAAAAAAAAATCCCAGATGATTATAGGCAGATTAACATAACATTTGTTATTGGAAAATTGTTGGAATCAATCATTAAGGCAGTAATTGCATTACATTTGGAAAATGATAATCTAATCAAGCAGAGTCAGCATGGCTTCCTGAAAGGGACTTTGTGTCTGACTGGCTTATTAGTCTTTTGAGGAAGTCTCAACCAGAGTGGATAGAGGGGAAGAAGTAGATATGTTGTTGTTGGAATTCTAGAACGTGTTCGACAAGGTACCTCACAAAGGGTTAAGTCATAAGAGGTTGCATTGGTGGAGCCAGTGTATTGGCATGGATAGAGAATTGGCTAATGGGCAGGAAACAGTGAGAGGGGATAAGGAATTCTTTTTCAGATCGGCGACCTGTAACCAGTGGGGTTCCACAGTGATCAGTGCTAGTGCCACAACTGTTTAGAATATACATCAGTGACTTGGTGGAATGCATTGTAGCCAAATGTGCAGATGCAAAAACAGTATTGTGTGGAAAAACAGCAGAAAGTTGCAACAAGAAGGGACTTGGGGTTCTTGTGCATGAAATAAAAATCTAACACAAGGTACAGCAGTTAATCAGGAAGACTGATGGAATACTTGTCCTCTTTCGAGGGGTTGGGAATCAAAGAATCATAGAACCTCTACAGTGTGGAAACAGGCCATTTGGCCCAACAAGTCCACACCGCCCTTCTGAACAGCATCCCACTCAGACCCATTCCCTTACAATTGCCATGTCTAGCCCACCTAACCTAAACATCCCTGGGCACTATGGGCAATTTAGCGTAGCCAATCCACCTACCCTGCGCATTTTTGGACTATGGGAGGAAACCGGAGCACCTGGAGGAAACCCATGCAGACACAGGGAGAACGTGCAAACTCCACACAGACAGTTGCCCGAGGCTGGAATTGAACCCCGGTCCCTGGTGCTGTGAGGCAGCAGTGCTAACCACTGAGCCACCGTGCCACCCCAGTCTTAGTGCAACTGTACAAAGTGCTGGTGAGACCACATCTGCAGTACTGGTGAGCAGTTTTAGTCCTCTTATTTAAGGAAGGATATCATTTGATTGGAGGCAGTTCAGAGAAGGTTCAACAAGATGATTCCTGGTATGGAGGGACTGTCTATATGAACAAAGGCTAAACAGTATGGGACTCACTAGAGTTTAGAAGAATGAGAGGTGATTTCATTGAAGCATATAGGATCCTTAAGGGCTTGGCAAGGTAAAGGCTAAGAATGGGAGGCTCTCATGGGAGAATTTAATTCAAGGGGGCGAAACTAAGAATAAAGACATGCCAATTAAAGATTGAGGAGGAAAAATTCCGTTCCTTTAATTTAGAAAATTGGAGCTGGAATAGGCCATTGGGCTCTTTTGAACCTGTTCTGCCATTCAGTCTGATCATGGCTGATCATCCTACTTGGTTCCCTGGCCTTGCTTTCTCCCTATACTTTTTGATCCCTTTTAACCCCTAGGACTAATTCCTTCCTGAAAATGTTCAATGTTCTAGTCTCAACCACTTTCTGTGACAGAGAATTCCACAGGCTCACTACTCTCTGGGTGAAGAAATTTCTCCTCATCTCAGATGGCAAGATGGCAGCCGATAAGATGCTTCAGTTGGAACTCCTCTGCTCGCCAGTTCCTTTTCCATTTCCTTATTTTTCCCTCTTTGCATCATTTTTTCTTCCCCATCACCCACGACCCACCCCCAAAACCCAACTTTTAACTATTTAAACTACCCTAACCTACCTGGAGAATGGAGGTGAGGTGACTTGCAGTCGGAGCCCAGGTGGGCATGGGCTGAGTCATGGGCCGAGCCCTGGAGTGGCGGCAGAGCGAGCACAGGCCAAGATCAGGAGCAGCAGTAGAGCGAGTCTTGGACGGAGGCCAGCACGTGGAAGCAGTGTGGCCTGAAGTTTTTACCCCGGCAGGCATAAACTCATGTTGGAAAAGGACTAGAACTTGAGTACTTCATAGTCACTTTTTACTATCATTCTGGACTTCTTTAAATTGTGTATTCCCGTGCTAATTTTTTTTAACTATTTCAATTCTGTGACAACACTTAAAGTACCTGTACCTAAGTACTCTGTATCTAAGATGGCACCGACAGGGAACATTACAAACTTTTCACTGCACTCATTCGAGTGCACGTGACAATATAAATGCTATTGTACCCTATTCCTATATGGCCTACTCCTTATCTTTAAACTGTGACTCCTCATTCTGGTTTCCCTGGTCATTGGGAACATGCTTCCTGCATTTATCCTGTCTAGTCCTGTTAGGAATTTTTTTTTTGTTTTAAGTTTCTATGAGATATGCCCTCATTCTTCTAAATTCCAGTGGCAGTGAATATCGTAGTAACTGATCCAGTTTGTCTTGATACATTAGTCTTGCAGCCCTGGGAATCAGTCTGGTAATTGTTTATTGGACTCTCTGTACAGCCAGAACATCCGTCCTGAACTGCAGTACTGCAGGTGTGGTCTCACTAGAGCTCTGTACAATTGCGGTAAGACATCTCTGCACCCGTATTCTAATCCTCACGCTGTAAAGGCCAACGTACCATTTGTCTTCTTTACCATCTGCTGCACCTGCATGTTTACTTTCAGGACTGGTATACAAGGATACCCAGGTCTCACTGCACCTCCCCTTTCCCAAACTATCACCATTCAGGTTATAAAATACTTTGATTTTGCATCCTTCAATTTATCCACGTTATACTTCATCTGTTGTGCATTTGCTCATTTGGCCAACTTGCTTAAATCATACTGAAGCATTTCTGCATCCTCACAGGTCACTCTTCTATGCAGCTTTTTGTCATCTGGAAACTTGGAGATATTACATTTAGTTACCTAATCTAAATCATCTTTATATTATGTGACCATAAATGTAGGAGTATAATTAGGTCATTCGGCCTATTGCGTCTGCTCTGCCATTGGATCATGGCTGATGTGTTTCTCAACGCTATTCTCTTGGCTTCTCTCCATAAGCTTTGATCCCTGTACTAATATATCGTGAAGAGCCGGGGTCTCAGAACTGATTACTACGATATCCCACCAGTCACTGCCTGCCCCTCGGAAAACGGTCTGCTTGTTCCTGCTCTTGGCTTCCTGTCAACTAGTTCTCTAATCATGCCAGTACACGTCCCCCGTTCCAGTACCTTACTTGAAACTCTCCAAAAGTCCAAGTAAACCACATCCACTTGCTCCGACTTATCACTGTACTAGTTACCTGCTTAAAACATGCCAGAAGACTTGTTAAGCATGACTTTCTTTTCATGAACTCATACTGACTCTATCCGATCCAGTCACTGTTTGCCAAGTACTCTGTTGTTAAATCTTTAAAATGGATTCCAGCATTTTTTTCACTATCAAAGAGATATGCTCATTGCTAACTGCTGTATAATTCAAAACCGAAAGAACTACAGATGCTGGAAATCGGAAACAAAAACAGAAGTTGCTAGAAAAGCTCAGCAGGTCTGGCAGCATCTGTGAAATCAGAGTTGATTCATAGGATTCGTGGAATCCCTACAGTGTGGAAGCAGGCTATTTGGCCCATCGAGTCCACACCGACCCTCCGAGGAGCATCCCACCTAGACCCACCTTACCCTATTCCTGCATTTCCCACCCTAGACATTGTGGGCAATTTAGTATAGCCAATCCACCTAACCTGTACATCTTCAGACTGTGGGATGAAACTGGAGCACCTAGAAGAAACCCAGGCAGACATAGGGAAAACGTGCAAACGTCACACAGACAGTCGCCCTAGGCTGGAATCAAACCCAGGCCCCTGGCACTGTGTGGCAGCAGTGCTAGCCACTGAGTCATTATGCCGCCCAGAAATGAGGAAGAGTCACTGGACCCAAAACGTTAACTTTGATTTCTCTTCACAGATGCTGCCAGATCTGCTGGTCTATAATTCACTGTTTTCTCTCATCTCCTTGGTTAAATAGTGGGCTTAAATTAGTGACCCTCCAATCCATAGGAACTGTTCCACAATCTATAGAAACTTGAAAGTTGACCACCGATTCATCCACTATTTCTAGGACCACTTCCCTAAATACACTAGGCTATAGATCATCAGGCCCCAGGGATTTATTGGCCTTCAATCCCATCAATTTTGCCAACACCTCCATCCTAATACAGGTTTCTTGCAGATCCTCCTTTTGACTAGACTTTGCATTCCCCAATGTTATTGCAGCATTATTTGTGCCCTCTTTTGGGAAGAGAGAACAAAATATGTATTTAATTGTCATTTCTGCTATTTCTTTGTTCCCCATTATAAACTTCCTTGTTTGTGACAGTAAGGGCCCTTACATTTGTCTTCACTAATCTTTTTCGCTTCAGATACCACTAGAAGCTTTTACATTTAGTTTATATGGTCCCTGCAAGCTTACGTATTTTATTTTCCCTCTCTGAAATCAACCCTTTTGTTGAAATCCAAACTGCTTGCCAATCCTCAAGTCTGCTGCTTTTTTGGCAAATTTGTATGCCCCTCGCTTGGATTTGATACTATCCCTAAATTCCCTTGTTAGCCATGGTTGAGCCACCTTTCCCATTTTATGTTGTGCCAGACAGGAATGAACAATATGGTTCCTCCATATGCTCTTTAAACATTTGCCATTTCTTATCCAGCATCATTCCTTTAAGAAATGTTCCTCAATTTATCATAGCTAGCACCTCATACCTCATTGTTTCCTTTAATCAGATTAAGGATCTTAGTGTCAGAATCAACTGTGTCACTTTCTGTCTTAATGAATTATTCCTTTCTTATTGCACAATATCTAGTAAAAAGGATGGTCTGCTGTCTAGTTGGTTCCTCGCATGTTGATCCAGAAAACCATTTTATACATACTCCATAATTCCTTCTCTTTGGTATTGTTACTGATTTGATTTGATTTGACCAACGTATATGCAGATTAAAGTCACCCACAATTACAGCTTGACCTTTATTGTTTAATTCTATAATTTCCTATTTAATTACCACTACAGTTTGAGTGTTTGTATGCAAGCTCCACAATTGTTTTTGGCCCTTGGTATTTCTAAACTCTCGCCATACAGATTCCACTTCATCAAAACCAATATTCTTCCTCACTACTGCGTTTGATTTCTTCTTTAACTTGTAATGTTACTCTACTTCCTTTTCCATTTTGGTCAGGCAGAAAGAGAGACCGAACGCGCATGTGGGATGAGGAGTGCAGTTGAATTTGGTCTCGACGCATCATTCTTGCATCTATCACTACCCAAGACATGAATCAAATAGCAGATGTTCCTCTGCATTATATTTGCCTGTTTTACTGTTTTTCATTTACCAAGATTTATTTGTGCACTTGAAAAAACATGTTGTTTTTACAATTGTGGCAACTATCTAGATCCTCAAAAAAGACTTTGCAGTGTAAGGCAATAATCACTGTAAGAATTAATTCCTCATGTATTGGAGCCTAGTGCCAGTAACAGATGACTTACCTGGGCTCCTCTGTCTGCAAATCAATGCCACCAAGTCGTGGAAATACTGAGGCATACATTCAGATTGGTCTCCAGAGGATACTATTTTAATCTGGTACAGCCTCATCTCTGCCTGCAACTTAAAAAAAATGATCATGGCTATCCTTTCACATGAGCATGAAGTGCTCCAAGTCCACTTTGTTCTGAACAGAATACAGAAATAGTGCCTGGAACAGCCCAAAAATACAAACAACTTGGAATGGCTTCTCTGAAGATTGAGAAACTTTGAAACTCCTTGACACAGTGAGTTGTGGGGGCAGAATACTTGTGTATATTTAAGGCTGAGATAGATTCTTAATCAGTGGAAATCAAGGGCTGCAATAAATGCTGGAAATTCGATATGAGAAATGTAGGATTGGCCATGGCAGACCAGACTTGAGGGGCTGAACGGCCCACTACTTATGGCCTTATAAGGATTTGCCATTCAGACCTCAAACTTGCCCCACCATTTAAAATGAATAATGCCTGATCTTCCACCTGCATGCCATTTCCTTTTTTCCCTAATGTCTTCAGTATCTAGAAATCTATCAATCTCTGTTTTGAACCTTCTCAGATGAGAGTTTCAAAGATTCGCCACCCTCTGAGTCAAGAAGTTCTTCCTTGCCTTAGTCCTAAAAAGTTTACCTTTGTACTCTGAGTCTGTTCCCAATCCTTGGTTCTTAAACCTCTAGCCTTGGGAAGCATCCTTTGTGCATCTGTCCTTTCAAGTCCTGTAGAATTTTGCATGCCGCAGTGAGCTCACACTTCATTCTTCTAACCTATTAAGAATACAGTCTTTGTTTCCTCATAGAACAATTCATCAGCCCAAGATTCAGTCAGGTGAACCTCTGTTGTAGTTCTTCTTTAGCAAGTATATTCTTCCTTTGTGGTAAGATGACCAAAACTGTACATAATATTCCAGGTGTGGCCTCGCCAAAGGTCTACACAATTGTAGCAAGGCGTCTTTCCATTCTCGTACTCCAATCTCTGGCAGTAAAGGCCAACATAACATAGGTATTCCTAATTGCTTGCTGCAGCTGCATGTTACCATTCAGTGCTCAAGAACAAGAAAACCCAGCTCCCTTTGTATATCAACACTCCCCAGTTTCTCACCAGTAAAGAGATACTCTGCGTTAATAGAAAAAAACAAAAGGGACAACTTCACATTTGCCATGTTCTTACCCACTCACTTAGCTTGTCTATATTTCCTTGAAACCTCTTTACATCCTCCTCATAACTAATAAATGAACTAAAACGTTTCTGCTAGTCTTGGTATGAAGGATCGGTATAATGGATGTGATGTTTCTTTTCTGCAGTCTGTGGGGCACCAGCCTAATATTTCTATTTCAGGACACTGGGGAGAACTCTCCTCTTCAAAATAGTACCATGAGATATTTTACATCCACCCAAGCAGACAAACGGTTTAACTTGTCAGTCAAAAGACATCATCTCCAACAATGCAGATATCTGAAAAACTGTGTCTCTCCATAATTTGGTTTACACACAGAAACTGACTAAACAGGAAATTGCAAGTTCAAATTTATGCCCTTGCATTCTGGCACAGTGCTATAGAATTCTAATGTAATTTTCTACAACTCACTTTTTCTTTAGAAACAGATTTTAGAAGTTTGCCTATCTAAAGTATATGAGTTCATTGCTCAAAAGATTCAATGAGTTGAGGCATGATTGGTTCCAGCGAATGTTGTAAGTTAATTTCTGCTGTAAACAGCGATTTCGCATTTTTACCTGTAAAATTCTGGTAATGCAGCATAATCTTGTTCACTAGCACTTCAAGTATCCCATATATTTAACATCTTTAATCTATTACAATGGTGAACCAAAATAAAATGATTTACAAAAACTCAGAACCTACTAGATTTTTGCATTCAAAGCTTTATTTGTTCTTCCCTAAACTTTTGGAAATCTTACTGGAAATGCGGCATAAAAACGTTTAACATTTAGTTGGACAGCTTTAATGGCATATTCCTTGAAGCAGAAACTATTTTAGTATGAGCTTTTTTTAAAAACTCTTCGGGTACTCTTGAATTTGGCACATTAGACTGCTGACATTTAAATTTTGAATTATCCACTGCATCGAAACTACATTAATTTCTGTAGAAAGCTGTTGTACTGAATTTATGTGCTTATGAAGACTTAGCTGCGAAGAGTAGCTGGTGCAATTTGCTTGCTCTAATTCCAGAAGCTGCTTTCTAGCTGAATAATTAGGAAGATGCTAGTTAACTGTCTTCTAAATGCAGGTTATTTGGTGATCAGTTGCACTGGTTTAATGATGAATTTTCCTCTCCCCATCACAGCATTTTATTTGAACAGACTAATTAATTAGTTATGTCCTTTGGAGAACTATGATTTTATTGGTTTTGTTAGCTTAACTAAATTTCCTTGGTCTAACTTTGAGATTTCAACCGGTATTTTCTAGAAGGAGCAATGATTTGTTTCAATGGTAAACCATATTGTGCGAGATAGGTAACTCATTGGTAAAAGAATTCTAATTGTCTGCATTCACAGAAGATCTGAAATTAGTTTTGTCCTCTAATTTATTCTGCTTTTGTTGATTCTGGTAAAATCTGCAGTTGAGTTTGGAAAAGTTATTCCATTCAGCATAAACTTTTTTTTTACTGCTTTCAAAACTATTTGCTTATGTGCAGATGTTTTCAGTAATTTCAGTGCTGCATACGTTTGACTGAAGAAAAATTCATTGTTTAGCATTAAAGCTTCATTTCTGAGCCTGTTTGGAGATAGATGTTTTCAATTTTGAAGTGAAGGAACTGGTTCGGGTGAATGGATAAAGAACCTGGATTCTATAAAACCTAGAGTTAAATAGTTGAAAGTTCAACAATTAAAAGCGTAATATTGTAAGAGGGAGTGAAAAAGTAATTCTGACTGTGAAGCAAGCTGTCCACTTTTAAAAATCACTTCATTCATAGGCTTTTGCCGGTAAGTGATTTGTCAGTCTCATTAAGGTAATTTGTGAAAGTTGGTAAAATTATTTGGGAGGCTCCTATGTCTTATTTACTAGTACTTTCTGGCTTTTCACCTGCATGCTGTTATTGATTTTCTGTGGAGCTAGATCTCAGTGGAAATGGTTACAACCAAAGCATGTGTTCTGTACATTCAAGCTGGTATTGTAAATGGCTGCTTTCGAGAGAAATCAATGGTTGGGAGATCTGATGCATTGTGATTTGGAATTCTCATTCTCCTGCAATTGCTGAGCTGCTAGTCTGGAATACACTCCCTGCGTGCATCTCACATCTCTAGCCTAACTGAGTCTATTCAGATCTTTCCACGATGTAAATTAGGCTACTTCTCAGTCTTTGCAATTGTGCTTGAACTTTGGCAACAATACGCATCTTAGTCCGCATTTCCCTTAAGATTAATGAATGTAAATTTCTGACTGGCACAGCTGGTCTCTTAATTGATTTTCTTTTCAAAAAAATTCATTTCTTTGACGCTTAAGTCTTTTTACAAGTAACCACTAGTTTTTCATTCTCTGTTTACTTGTGGAATGCTGTCATGTCTTATTTGAATTTCTCTTGCTTATTTGTTACCTTTTTCACTAGTGTTTGACTGTCATAGCTTACCTGTGGATTGGATTCAACTTTTGCACAATTCAAAAGTCTGTAAAAACCACAGTAGTCTCTAGCCTTTTTAATTTCTACATTTGGCCAGAGTTTGTTTTCCAGTCATTATTATTCAATCTTCTATGCTTTTAATTGTTGTTGTAAAAAAGTTAATTTGAAAACATGTGTAGTTTAGTAAGCAAAAGCTAAGAAGAGGGAGGAATTTTGGACTCTGTTTTAGAGAACTTTCTTGATTAGTATGTTGTTAGCCCACGTGGAAAGGAGGTGGCACTGCATCTGGTGCTAGGAATGAAGTGGGCCGAGTGGAACAAGATTTTGTGGGAACATTTGGGTGAGAGCACATGTTTTATGACTGTTAGTGTAGAAGAGCAAGGAGAAATGAAATGTATTCTTTTAATCTGATAAGGAATCTAGTACAACAGCTAGGAGACCGAAATGGGCACTTGGGTAAAGGATCAAGGTTAATGTGAGGAACATCTTCGAAACCCATGATGTCTTCCATCTAAAAGGACAAAGGCAGCCGATACATGGAAGCAACACTAGCTGCAAATTCCCCTCCAAGCCATACTCTGTCCTGACTTTGAAAATACAACTGTTGCTTCACTGTCGCTAGGTCAAATTCCTGGAATTCCCTCCCAAATGGCATTGTGGGTCAACCCACAGCGGGTGGACCACAGTTGTACAGTAGGGCAGCTGGGGTGGGGGGCAATAACAGCTGGCCAGCCAGTGACACTGTCGTCCCATCAAAGATTAAAAACAATCAATTTTTTTACAGAGTAAGTACTGTTGACCTGGAATCCACTGCCTATGAAGGAGGTGGATGTGGATTCAATCAGTGATTTCAGAAGGATTTCAGATGGGCGCTTGAAGGGACTGCATGGATGGTATTTCCCACCAGCTAGTTGCTGCTGTCAGTCACCCCAGAGAGCTCACATAGACTTGATTGGACAATAGCCTTCTTCTGTGGCATAAATGACCGTGGACTGTAGTTTTGAGAGCAAGCCAAAATACAAAGACTGAAAAATTCAGTAATCCCAAAATCTTAACTGGTGCCATTTCACTCACCAATTGTGTACACTAAAGATCTATTAAAATTTACTAAGATTTAGCTATAATCTGGAGCACACACCTTTGGATCTGTTTTATGCTCATGTCACCACTAGACTTAAGCTGCTGAAGAAGGGTCTAGGCCCGAAACGTCAGCCTTCCTGCTCCTCTGATGCTGCTTGGCTTGCTGTGTTCATCCAGCTCTACACCTTGTTATCTCAGACTTAAGCTGCTGTTTGGTTTTCAGTTTTTCAATGCATTCATTTTAAAATTCTGGCCTCTGATCACATCATGGCTTCACTTCTCTGCTTTCTTGAACTTTATTCATTTCCCTTTTTGAGCTTAATCATCAAACTGCTCAGTCCCATGCGCTGATTTCTTTAAAGCCAGTTCCATAGAGTTATGTTCCAGGCTTGCACAGAAAAGAATAAAACCATAAAGTTTTGGTCACTTTAATGACAAATTTCATTGTTTTCTCAGGCATGTTTGAATATTGATGAAAAGAGGAAATCGTTGAAGGTTTCGTCTTGTATTTCTCAGGACAAATGTTTCCAAATTTCACATTATCACAGCAATTTAATGTACATGAGAAAAATGTGTTGATTAGCTAACGGGTTGCTGTGGAGAATGAAAATGGAAACTATAGGTGACTGAGTAGAACAGTGAAGGCACAAGGATTGAACATATTGCTGTTTTTTTTCCCGGAGATCAGGCAACGGTAAATGAACCATGTTATGAAACAGTGATCACATCTCCTTAAGTTTTAAGATAGCTATGAATAAGGATAAGTCAGGACTTTGTGCACTAAATGTGGGGAGGGCAAATTATGTCAGTATTAGGCAGGAGCTAGGGAGTGTTAATTGGGAGGAGCTGTTATCAGAGAAGTCCACATTTGACATGTAGGAATTGTTTAAAGACCTGTTGATGAGAGTTCAGGACCGCATGTTCCAATAAGGAGGAATGACAAAGATGGCAACGTAAGGGACCCTCGGATATGAGGGACGTTGTGAATTTAATCAAAAAGAAGAAAGAAGCATATGTAAGGTTTAGGAATCTTAAATTGGACAGGGCCCATGAAGAATATAAAGAAATCAGGAAAGAACTCAAGCGCGGAATTAGGAGAGCAAGAAGGGCCCACGAAATGATGTTGGCCCATAAGGTTAAAGAGAATCCTAAGGCATTTTATATGTACATTAAACGGAAGAGGATAAGTAGGGAGAAGGTAGGCCCACTCAAGGATAAAGGAGGGAACTTGTGCTTGGAGCCAGAGGATGTGGGCAAGATCCTAAATTTGAACTTTGCATCGGTATTTACCGAAGAGAAGGTTATGGAGGATAGTGAGATCTGTGTGGAACGTGCTAATATGCTAGGGCATTTTAGATCAAGAAGGAAATGGGTCTCTTGAAGAGCATTAAGTTGGATAAGTCCCCAGCGCCCCGATGGTATTTACCCCTAGTTACTGAGAGAGGCAAGAAAGGAAATTGCTGGGGCTTTGACCAAGATCTTTGTATCCTTGCTAGCTGCTGGAGAGATCCCGGGAGACTGCGAGTAGCTAATGTTGTTCCCCTGTTCAAGAAGAGAAATAGGGATAATCTAGGAAACTATAGGCTGTCTCATCGGTGGTTGGGAAGCTATTGAAGAAAATTCTTAGGGATAGCATTTATGTGCATTTGGAAAAGCATGGCCTAATTAGAGGCAGTCAGCACAGCTTTGTGCGGGGCAGGTCATGTCTCACTAACTTCACTGAATTTTTCGAGGAGGTGACGAAGGTGATCGATGAGGGAAGATCTGTGGATGTTGTTCATGTGGATTTTAATAAGGCTTTCGACAAGATCCCTTGTGGTAGGTGCACTCAGAAGATTAAGATGCATGGGATCCACGGTGACTTGGTGCGTGGATTCAGAATTGGCTTTCTCAATGAAGACAGAGGTTAGTGGTGGAAGGGTGTTTTTTGGGATGGAGGTCAGTGGCAAGTGGTGTTATGTGGGGATCCGAGCTGGGACCTCTGCTGTTCGTAATATATATATCTACGTGTGTGTATATATAAAATGATTTAGATGAAAATGTAGGTGGGTGGGTTAGTAAGCTTGCAGACCATACAAAGATCAGTGGAGTTGTGGGTAGTGTAGATGGTTGTAAAAGGATACAGCGGGATATAGATCAGTTGCAGATATAGGCAGAGAAATGGAGGATGGAGCTTAATCCAAGTAAGTGTGAGGTGCTGCACTTTGGGAGATCAAATGTTAAGGGAAAGTATACAGTTAATGGCAGAACCCTGAACAATGTTGATGTACAGAGGGATGTTGAGGTTCAATTTCTTAGTTCCCTGAAAGTTGCCACATAAGTAGATCCAGTGGTAAAGAAGCCATATGGCATGTTTGCCTTGTTTGGGGATTTGAATACAAGAGTCAGGATGTCACGTTGTAGCTTTATATAACTTTGGTTAGGCCACATTACAATACTGCATTCAATTCTGGTTGCCATATTACAGGAAGGATGTGGAGGCTTTGGAGAGGGTGCAGAAGAGATTCACTGGATGCTGCCTGGATAAGAGCGCATGAACTCAGGTTGTTTTCTCTGGAGTGGTGGAGGCTAAGGGGAGACTTGATAGAAGTGTATAAAATTGAGATACAAAAATAGGCTTGACAGTCGCAACCTTTATTCTAGAAGTGAAATGTCTCATACTAGGGGGCATATTTTTAAGGTGAGGGGGGAAAGTTTGTACACAGAGTGGTAGGAGTCTGGAACACGCTGCCAGGGGTGGTGATGGAGGTAGATACGACTGGGGCATTTAAGGGACTTTTAGTTAAGCACATGAATATTTCAAGGAATCGAGGGATATGGACCAAGAGCAGTCAGAAGGCGTTAGATTAATTTGGCGTCGTGTTCGACACAACATTGTGGGCTGAAGGGCCCATTCCTGTGCTGTACTGTTCTATGTTCAGTGTTATTTGCTGAGCCTCAGCTGCCCAGGCATTTCTCCTCTTTTAAGATATTCCTTAAACTTAGCTGTTTAACCAAGTCTTTGTTTGACTTCCCTAACATCTGTTTTAAACTTGGTGTTGCTTTATGTTCTCCTGTTAAGTGTTTTGGGATATTTTATCACATCAAAGATGTTGTATAATATTGTTGTGACCACCATTAAAATAAATGAGAAATCATTTGATTTTGTAACTGGAAATTCTAAGTCTGGAGCAAACATAGTTTTAAAAACTTTTTTTTGACCCTTTGTGGACTGAGGGATAATTCCAATAGAAAATAATCAAATTGTGACTAAAGTGAAAAGACAAATCTAGGTTAACAATTTTATTAGGTACTAAAGGGGCATTTTAAAAATAAGGGAATTCTGATTTCATGTTTGATTTGATTTTATTGTCACGTGTCCCGAAATACAGGAGAAGTTTTGTTTACAAGCAGTAGAGGCAGATCACAGCAAGTAAAGGCTGTACAGATCAAAAAAACTTAGAGGCATATAGGTTACATTGCAGTTTACATTATTTGAGGTTAGAGTCCATTCAACAGTCTGATTTTGCCCAGAAAGAAGCTGCTCCTGAATCTGCTTGTGCATGCGATCAAGTATCTTCTGCCTGATGGAAGAGATTGTAGGAGGTCGTAAAGTTGATTGAAAACACTTTTTGAGCATGTTACTAATTCAGCTGTGTTCAGAAATCTTTTTTACTATTGCATTCTATTGCAGGAAATGGAATGCTTTCTTTATTTAAAAACAAAATATTTTCCTTGATGGAGTATCTTCAGAGCTGTAGAATTTTTCATCAGGGACAAGTATGAGAAAAAGAAATATGTGGATAAAAATGCAAACAGTGGAATCACAGTAAGTACTGCGGCATGTCGTAGCTTGGGACTGTCTTTAACCTTAAATTCACTAGCTTTTAAAAAGGTTTTGTGTTTCACTGGAGGTACTATAGAAATTTCAGTCAGTTTTGCTGAGATTCATGCTTATATGGTAGAAATTACTAATACAATACTTTCTAACAGTGCCCCTGCTGGAGATCACAGGGCATTCAGTCATTATATAGCTGCCTGATTTCAACCTTTAATTCATAGACTCAGCTAGAGTGCACTGGATTTGCTGTTTTGAGCCCAATATGATACATCAGAACAGAAGACAGATGCAAAATTATGTTTTTTATGCTGTTGACTAGGGGGAGTGCGGTGGAACAGGTGGAGAAAGTACAGTGAACAAAAGACAAATTGAGTGCTAATAGAGGAGGGAAATGGATGCAAATAGCAGATATTTGGTCCATTCTACTGACAGTGTGCACATGCCAACAAGACAGTGGAGGGTGGTTGGGCCATGGTGGGGGTGCAGTGAGCTGAGGGGCTGTAATCAAAATGGCTGAGTGTTCATGCTGTGCTGTTGTTGAATGCAGTGCTCAGTCCTGAAGGCTGTAAAGTGCCTAAGTAGGAAATGAGCAAGTGAAAGGGAAGAATAAGATTAGGAAAAAATAAGCTCTGTGATAGATCAATAGAATCTCTACACAGTGGAAACAGGCCCTTCAGCCCAACAAGTCCACACTGAGCCCCAACGCATCCCACCCAGACACATCTCCCCATAACCCACTGGACTGGAAACTTTATAGTGGGAAGCCAAACGGATCATCCCAAGAAATATAGTATGTCAAGAGGAGGTGTGAATTGTAATCATGAATTGCTGTCATCTGAAAATAAAAAGGCTTTTTAAAAAAAAAACAGGAATAACAGAAGCCAAAATAAGCAAAGAAAAATGAAACAAAATGGGGACAGAGGTTGTAATTAAATTTATTGTATTTGGGCTGAGTACTGAAAAATGCAACATACACTCTTGGAAAGAATAAGCTGCTGTTCCTTCAGCTTGGTAGACAAACAGGAGGCTGGAAGAACACAGCAAGCCAGGCAGCATTTGGAGGAAAGGAGCAGTCAACATTTCAGGTATTACCCTTCTTCAGGACTGGATGGGGGTGTGAAAGGTGGAGGCAAATGGTGGTGATAGTTGGATACTGGTAGTAGATATGACCTGGTTGGTCGGTGGGAGGGATGAATCGGTTGTTGGCTAGAAGGAAGAGCAGAAGGTGGAATGGAAGAGAGGAGGTGGGGCTGGAAGGGAAGCTGGTGGGAAAGTTATTTGAAATTGGAGAACTCAATGCTGAGTCCTCCGGGCTGTCGGGTGCCCAGGCAGAAGATAAGGTGGTGTTCTTCAGATTTGTGTTCTGAGTCGCTGCAACACTGGAGGAGGCTGAGAACAGACATGTCGGAGGTGGAGTGAGGCGGGGAGTTGAAATAGGTGGTGACCGGGAGGTTTGGTTGGCGTTTGGGCCAGGCAAAGATGCTCAGCAAAACAGTCACGTAGTCTACATTTGGTCTCATTGACATAGAGAAGACTACATTAGGAGCACCGGATGCTATAGTCTAGATTGGAGGAGATGCAGGTGAAACTCTGTCTCACTTGGAAGGACTGTTTAGGGTCCTGAATGGAGGTGCGGGAGGTGGTGTGTAGGCAGGCATTGCATCTTTTATGTAAGAAGGGAAGGTACTGGTTGGGTTGGAGTGGTTGGTGGGGAGTGTGGTGTGAACTGAGGAGTGGCGTAGGGAATGATTCTTGCGGAAGGCAGAGATGGGTGGGGAGTGGAAGATGTTCCAGATGGTGGGGTCTAATTGGAGTTGGTATAAGTGTTTGAGGAGGATACAGTGGATGCGGAGGCTGGTGGCTGAGGACAAGGGGTCCCTGTCTTTATTATGTTTGGTGCGGATGTGGGTGGTGGTTCAGAGCTGTATAGCCCCTCCAGCTTATAGTCCCCCAGCCTGGTACTGCCTGGTTCTACCTGCTCCCCAAGATCCACAAGCCCAACTGCCCAGCCAACCCATTGTCTCCGCCTGCTCCTGCCCCACCAAATCTATCTCTTCCTACCTCGACTCCATTCTCTCCCCCTTGGTCCAGGCACTCCCCACCTACATCTGGGACACAAACCACACCCTCCACGCCTTTGGAAACTTCTAACTCCCTGGCTCCTGGTGCTTCATCTTTACTATAGATAATCAATCCCTGCACATGTCTGTACCTCACAAGGACAGCCTCTGAGCCCTCGGTTCTTTCCTCTCCATCATACCCATCTAGTCCGCTAACCCCGCCACCCCCACAATACCCTTCTCTGCCTCCCCGAACTAGTCCTCACCCTCAATAACTCTCTGCCTTTCGCAAGAACCATTCCCTATGCCACTCTTTAGTTCGTGCCACAGTCCCCACCAACCACTGCAACCTGACCGGTACCTTCCCCTGTAACTGTAAAAGATGCAACACCTGCCCACACACCACTTCCCTCACCTCCATTCAGGGCCCTTCCAAGTGAGTCAGCGCTTCACCTGTATCTCCTCCCCATTCAGGGCCCTTCCAAGTGAGACAGAGCTTCGCCTGCATCTCCTCCAAGCTAGTCTATTGCCTCCAGTGCACCCAATGTCTTCGGTGAGACTAATCGTAGACTAGGTGACTGTTTCACTGAGCACCTTTGCCTGGTCCTAACGGCTAATGCCCACTTCAACTCCCCGCCCCAGTTCCCCTCTGACATGTCCACCCTTGGCCTCTTCCAGTGTTGTGGCAATTCGGAACAGCACCTAATCTTCTGCCTGGGCATCCTACACGCAGAGGACTCAACCAGACTTATCACTCCCATTGACCATCCCAGGTCATACCTACTACCAGTGTCCACCTAACACCACCATTCCGCCTCCACACCTCTGATCCCACCCCCCGCCCCCTAATTTGTCTGCAGCTCCCCATGCCCCCACATCCAGTGCTGAAGAAGGGTAATACCCACAACATTGACTGTTCCTTCCCTCGAGATTCTGCCTGGATTGCTGTGTTCTTCCAGCCTCCTGTTTGTCTACCTTGGATTCCAGTATCTACAGTTTCTTTGTCTCTGTTCCTTGAGCTTCATTGGCTCACCGTAAGAGGCCAAGATCAGGATTCAGAATTAGTTGGACTATTAAAATGAGAGGTGACTGGAAGCTCAGAGTCACACTTACAAACTCGATGAAAGTATTTCACAAAATGGTCAGCCAATCAGTTTGGTTTCTCAAGTTCAATGCACATACATTGTAACCAGCTAAAAAATGTATTTAACTGAATAGTACAAGTGAATTACTGTTTCATCTGTTAATTATATTTGGAGCTTTGGATGGTGCTAACGTGGGAGGTCAAAGAGCAGGTGTTGTGTCTCCTGAGCTTGTGTGGAATGGTGCTGTTGGTCAGGGAGCGGCTGTTGGGGATGATTCAAGGCATTGCAATGGGTATGATCCCTTTCTGGAGTGCTAAAAATGAAGAAGGAAGATGTATTTTGTGGCAGAAAAGGCAGAAGGTGATGAGTTGAATATGGATATTGGAAGGTGAAGACAAGGCATCTAGAAATCAAACAAATACAGCTCACGCTCTTGACTCACCTTCCAGCAAGAAAGCAAAGAGATACTCTTTGTAAATCTAAATAGCTTTGAAAATCCAAAATGTAACAGTTGACAGAATTGTTAAAGAAATTGCTTGTAACCAATGTGCAACATTGTGACTTTGCATCTCAATTTCACTTCACTTGCTACAGCAATGCTTTTATTTCTGAATATCTCAATGTTTGACTTTTTTTCTTCTGAATACTTTTACTATGGTCATGTCATTGTCAGAAAAAATAGGATTGGCCTCCAGAGTTGGCATTAGGAAAGACGGAATTTGTGTGGGAGAATGCTTTTGCATGCAGCTATCGCACTTCAAATCATTTTGGTTAAGTAGATCAAAATGGAGCAGCCTCTTACTGACACTATTTTCCGAAGTGATTGAGAAGAATTTTATTTCTTACTGTTATGATAAAAGTGACATTGAGTGGAAAAATATGGCTGAAAGGCTTTCAAGAACAGCAGTAGGGGTAGACAGAAACACGATGGCAATTGCAAGTTAAACTTTTAGAGTCATTGTCCTGTGATAATAATCTGAGTCTTGACTGTTTAGTTGTTGTTTGTTTCTTCAGCAGCAGCAAAGTTTGCAGATTTCAGTTCTCAGTGAATAGTTGTTATTTCAAATTAGTCTGTAAGTGGGCACTTTTGAGGTTGAACAAGGGATGGGCAAATAGTGTTTTATCCAGAAATAGCTGTTGACAAAAAATCATGTATGTATTGAGTCTGGTCATTGTTTTTCCAAGCTGAATACTTTGCAGACAACTTTACATCTTGATATGTAACTTGTAGAAAGGTATGAATCAAGTGGGAGGTCAGATCTGAGTTTTGTTGCCCTGTATAACTTTGACTGATCATTGTGGGTGGTTTAATTAGGTTGGCTTAACTTGATCATGCGATCATAACAATCAGTTTGAATCATTTGTCATTTTGGAATAGTTTTTTAGTCCGTTATGAATGTTGATAATCCATTTTCACAGTTACAATAGAATAAAGAAATTAGTAGGAAAACAGCACGCTACTCTGAAGACCACATTCAAGAGTGTGGAAGTCATAAAAAAATTATACACAATTGAGAGATGTGAAATTGAGAGATGACAGTAGATGAATTTTAACTAATGAATAAGCTATGTTCTTTAGGATATATCTTGAGTTATTGGTTTCTCTGATCATCAAGGATATCAGCATTGACTATTTCAGTTCTGTGAAATGGATGTAAGCAAGTGTAAACAAATAGTTGGGAAATGTTCACTATGAAACGAATCAGTGCAAGAAGTGACAACTTTGAATCGAAGTGACAACTTTGAATCAAAGTTAACAATGCAGATTGGAAAACGGTTAAGTCAATTTAATAAAAAGCAATCTGGCTTAAGTTCATTAATGACATACTGCAAACAAATTTATAAATCAGCAGTGTTATAAATTCAGTTATAAAAGAGAGGATAACCATGAGTCTGAGTGAAGCACATAAAAGATGTGGTCTGTGGAGAAATTATTACTATTAAACAAACTTTAAAATGGAAAATTTTAAAAATTAGAACTAATGCAATAAAACATTGTGAATCTGGCATGTGATCAGAGGTTTTATAGAATGACAAAAGAGGAAAGCAGATAAAGTGGGGAGGAAGTGAGAGATCAGGGACAAGAGGTATCCTAATGCCAGAGTCTTTGAATGTTGAGCATTGCTTTTTATAAATGATGGAAATTCAATGATAAGTCTATCAGAAATGGAAGTCTTGGTAAACTTCTAAAATAAAATAATAGGATTAAGTCAATAACACAGCATGGAGCTGGAGGAACACAGCAGGTCAGGCAGCATCAGAGGAGCAGGAAAGTTGACGTTTTGTTTGGGACCCTTCATCAGGACTGGGCATCTGCAGTTGTTGCTATCTCCAAGTATAATAGGATTGACTTGATATGATACTAGGACTGACTGCATGTACACTAAACTATTGAAAGTTGTCAGAGAGAGCATAGCAGAGACACTGACCATAATTTGAAATGTTGAAATTTACTAATTGCTTCTGAATTAGAAAATATCTACTGTATCACTTAAGGATGCAGGATGGGGTAATTAGTTCAGTCTCAGGTCTTGAATCCATAATTTAGGAGGAATCACTGAGAATGGAGTAATGGATCTACTCCAGAATGCCTGGGAAAATACAATTGTAGGTGACCAGTCAGACAGAAATTCATTGAAAGTAAATGGTGAGGAACTGCTCTTCCAATCGCTGACAGGTCCACTAACATCAAGTAGAGAAGGGAACCAATCAGCAACAAATGTAGAATAGAAGTAACCAATGATAAAAAAAGCAGCCAATGATGGGAATAAGTAAGTCCCTATGGTGAGGGAGTAGAGGGTCGTCATGCAGCCAAGAAGTGTTTTTACCAAGGCTGGGACATGGGGAATGGCAGTAGTCATCATACTGTACCCAGGGAGTAACAAGAAGCTGTTTTCTTTTTTTGCTGAGGCAGTCATTTGCCAGAGAGTAATTGTGGTGGGGCGTTGGTGGAAGGGAGGCCGTGAGGATGAAGCTTGAAAGGATGTTGAGAGGGAGAGACAAGGGGCGTGGAGAGGTGGGGGAAATTGCAAGGGTATAAGGTGGGGGGGATGAAGCCACTTGAAGAAGGAGGAAAAAGATACTTAGGCTGAAAGCGAGGTTTACAAAGAAGAGTCTTATATACCTCTCAATAAATTAAAGACAAATCTAACTGAGAAAACTTGAAGTCACGAAGACAATAAATTAGATTTTTACGAATGTGGAATCTGTAGTTTGAGCATTACTAAAAGAAGGTAAGCAGTTTAAGCTTTTTGCTTTGCGCTCATCAGAGGTAGGATGGAAGAATCAGATTTGGGGCAAGAAAAGGAACAGCATTTTACATCTCATGTGAAGAGGCTGACTGGTTGGACAATCAATATAACTCTTCTTTCAACTGATTCAACCGATACAGTTTCCAGTTCAAAGAATCATTTGATGCGTCTGTTTGCAACTGTATCCAGTTGTCTGCAATTTGTTCCAGCAGAAGGCCAGGACTTCCAATAAGATCCAAATAATCTAGTGGAACGGCAGCTGTTTCCCATTGGGGTGGCACAGTGACCCAGTGTTTAGCATTGCTACCTCTCAGCACCAGAGACCCAGATTCGATTCTATCCTTAGGTGATTTTCTATGTGGAGTTTGCATTCTCTCCATTTCTGCGTGGATGGATCTGGGTGCGATGCTCTTTGAAGGGTCAGTGTGGACTAATCGGGCCGAATAGCCTGCTTCCACGTTGTAGGGATTCTATGTAAGTGTCAGTCATCCCAGTTATAGAGTTCAGCTGGTTAGCCAGGCATTTGGCTCCAGCAAGATTCAGACGGTCCTGAGTAAAACCAGTTAGGCAAGTGAGGATGCCAGTTGGTTTCAGTTATAATCTCCCATTATTCCAGTCATTGAGTTAAATTCAGTTGTGGCAAGTTAATTCTGGTAATAAATAAATCAGATCGTTTTAGTTAATTTCAACTAATGTTTTTCTAGTGTATTTGTACAGATTGTTGGCTAGATAACAGGTAAAATAGTGTACAGGAAACAAAGAATTGCAGATGCTGGAAATCAGAAACAAGACTGAAATTGCTGAAAAACTTAGCAGATCTAACCGCACCTGTGGTTAGAAAGGAGAGCTAATGTTTCGGGTCCAGTGACCTTTCTTCTGAACTGATTTTACCGAGGAAAAGATTGGTTACTATACTGAAGATGGAGAGGGAGTGAAGTAAACAATAGATGGAGATGGAGCCCAGATAGAGAAAATTAGTTGGTCAGTCGAAGGAACGGATGAAGGTCAGCCTGGCAGAATCAGCTGCTAATGGGGACAATAAGTGGCTGACAATGGGTTGTTTGTGATAGAAGCCCATGTGATGACAATATTTTGAGGCTGTGGAGTTCTATTCAGAAAGCAGCAGAGGCAGAGTCATTGAATTTACTCATGGCCATGTTGAGTAGATTTTGATGGGCTAGGGAGTTGAGGATTATTGGAGACACTCAAAAGTGGAATGAAGATAGCTGCAGCTATATTGAATGATGGAGTAGGTTCAAAGAGCCGACTGGCCTACTCTGCGCTGCTAAGTTGTATGATATATAAATCTCTCTGTATTGTTGTTAGGTAGTCTCCTACTGCTGAACAGAGCTGCCAGGAATACCTAACTATTTTGTAATGGCCTAAGAGAAATTTTCATTTCAAGTCTATTAAAGTTTGAGTCTTCTTGTAGATCTAATACATAAATTGGCAATTTGACATGAAATATTTGAAGCAGTTGTAGTACCAGTTGATGGTATTACTGGACAAGTTAAGTCCCAGACTGAAATAGAAACCTGGTTTGATGAATTATATTTCTTTGTTTTAATTAGATGATTCGTTTTACTGAAGCACAAACATGCAACGTATGTTGTTTTAGCAATAAAATTGAAGTTTATTCAACAAAAGAAATGAAGATGAGACAGAGTAAATCAAACAATTTATGTATTACAAATTTAAAATTTTAAACATATGGTAAAATACAATCTTATTCACCTTGTCACCATTTACAGTACTCACTTAGAGAATTCCCTTCTCTAACCAATCTATAGGTTTACTTAACTGATGCTTCAACTTCTACTCTTGAGAATCTGATAGCATCTTCCTTGAGTTTTCATATGACTGAGCATAAACTTTCTCAGCTTCAAATAACTCTTCGGGATTTCAGCCAAACAGGAAATGTTAGCAAGATGAAGGTGATAAAGCTAGCTGCATCAAATCTCTTCACGTCAAGCAATTGATTTTCTAGTTACTGTTGTAATATGGGAAAACTCCTACACCACTATAGTTCAAAGCTATTTCATTGACTGTAATGTATGTTTAGATAGTCATAAACAGCGTAATATAAATGCAAGGTATAGGTATTACATCCCCTCATGTTTGCACTGTTGTTTAATTAGATTATGGCTGAATTGTTTGTAACATCGAATCCACATGTTTGCTTTCTCCTAATAACCTTTCACCTCATGCTCATCAAGAATTTAGTCTTTTTTTTCTTTCAGTAGTATTTAGATATTCTGGTTTGTGGCAGCCACACAATGTACTGAATATGTATTGTGTTGAATTTGAAATTTCCAAGTGAAAGGCCTCAAAGGCATTCATGTTTATTAGCTCATTTCTATTACTGACATCTGCAAATAGAACAGTGTCTAAGGTGCTGTAAAATAACTCCAAAGAAAACTCATTGACAGTGTTCACTTTAAAATTGAGGCTTTAGCTTAATTTATCAGCTGAAGAATAGGTGATGTGCAACAGACTGTGCACTAATAGCTATTTGTTTTGAACAGTAATCATAATGTGAGAGAAGTGTTCAAAGAATCCCTGAAGTGTGGAAACAAGTCATTTGGCCCATCAAGTCCACACTGCCCCTCGAAGAACATCCCACCCAGCCCCATCCGCCTACCTTATCCATGTAACTCTGCATTTCCCATGGGCACTACGAGCAATTTGGCACAGCCAGTCTTGGACTGTGGGAGGAAACCAGAGCGCATGGCAGAAACCCTGGACTGTGGACAGGATTAGAATATCTTCATTTTAAGAGTTGAGATTGCACTGGTCCAAAAAATTGTAATCCTGAATTGAAGTTATGCAATTTGTCAAACAAGACGCTTCGAAAAAAAAATCCTTATCTCTGTTTTTCATTGGCTACAGATAAAGCTTGTGACATTTTAACTTTTAGGGTTTTTTTATGTTGTATAATTCATGCTAATGCTTGTTTTCTGTTTCCTATTTTGCTTCATGTGTCTGTTGTTCCTTTAATCTGTTCTATACAGATAACCACCTCTGATGTTGCTGCACCCTTGCCATCATCTCCCTCTTTATCAAATACTACTGAGAAGAGCAAACTAGAGGTATTATGTTCGAAAACTGTCGAAAACAATCAAGTGTTGATGGACACTGAGTATGGTGTATTTCCCTCTGCCTTGCATGATCTACCGATCAATTTTAGTAAAAAAAAACTTCCACGATGTGCTGGTAGGAAAGCAGATATCCTTTTGATAGGAGACAGAAGCTTTCTGGTGAGAAGCTGTTCTGTGTAAACCATGCACACTGACATTGTTCAGTTTAGACTGTTGGTATTCAGTGCCCATTATTTTTCCAAATGATTATTCACCTGTGATAATTGTGTTGATCTGTCATTTGACATGGTCAGCAGGGCCTTGGAAACTCTCAAAATTGTGTTTTTCGTTGCTGCACTGTCGACAAGACAAGGGAGAGGCAGCTCGTTTTGCCAATCTGATCCTCTTCAGTTTGATCTCCTCCAGTGAGTTCCTGTTGATGAAGTCTACTACTGTTAAAACCCAGGTCAGAAAAATGTCTTCTGGTTATTTTTCTGTCAACCCCATCTCCATCTCTGCCCCCAAACCAAAATCCTGGAATATTTTATTTCAATTGTAAAACTTACTCTTTTGAGGAATTCCATTTCACGAGGGGCTGTCTTCAGAGCTAGAGGCATTTTTGCAATCTTCACAGCCCGTACAATGTGCTTTATTATCTGTGGGAAGCCCAATTTTAAATAATTCAAAATTCTTGAAAAACACACCTTAGAACAATTTACTCTCTACATTGATGTGCAACAGTCAGTTTCTTCGTCATTTTGTTTTCATCATTTAAGATTTTTTTGAGACATTGTCTGTTTGTGTCTTTAAATTTTAAGAGCCTCCTGAAAAGCTTATAGACTTGCAAGGTTATTAATTTGATCAGGGGGTGAGGCTGGTTTCGTGGATTGTACTGGTTTCCAGTGCAAAGTTTTTTAAGCAAAGCTTTTGAGCTTCATGTTAAATGTAACTTGCGTATGAAATTCTGTGATCGTTTGATTTTATTGTTGTCACGTTTACCAAGATACAGCGAAAAGTGTTTTTTTGCGTGCTAGACAGCAGATTGTGCCATACAAAGTGCATCAGGGCAGCAAAACAGAGAAGGTACAGAAAGAGAGATCAGAATTAACATTTGAGAGGTCCATTCAAAAGTCTGATAACAGCGGGAAAGAAGCTATTATTGAATCTGTTTGTACATGTGTTCAAACTTTTATATCTTCTGCTGGATGGAAGAGGGTAGAAGAGAGTATAACGCAGGTTGAAGGGGTCTTTGATTATGTTGGTTGCTTTCCCAAGCAGTGGGAAGTATAGGTGGAGTCAATGTATGGAAGGCTGGTTTGTGCAATGGACTGGGCTGTGTTCATGGTTCTCTGTAGTTTCTTGTGGTCTTGGGAAGAGCAGTTGCCATACTATGCTGAGATGCATCCAGATAGGATGCTTTCTGTAGTGTATTTATCAAAATTGTCCATGTGGACATGCCGAATTTTCTTTAACCTTCTGAGGAAGTAGAGATAATGTTGTACTTTCTTGACTGTTGCGTCAATGTGGGTGGACTAGGACAAATTGTTGGTAATCATCACTACCAGGAACTTAATGCTCTCAACCATCTCCACCTCAGCATCATTGATGCAGACAGGGGCGTGCCCTGCACTCTGCTTCCTGAAGTCACTGACCAGATCCTTCATTTTACTGACGCTGATGGAGAGATTGTTGTCTTTACAGCATGCCCCTAGCATTCCATCTGTTTTCTGTATTCTGTCTCAATGTTATTTGAGAGCCGACCTACAATGGTGATGTAGTCAACAAACTAGTAAATGGAGTTGGATGCAGAATTTGGCCACACAGTTGTTAGTGTATAAGGCATTGTAGAGAAAATGTTAGTGGATAATAAGGGTAAACAGGATCTGGCAAAGATGACAGTTTGGAGAAACAAAGTTGTTAGTGTGAAGAAGAATAAAGATGGTATTAAGGAGTACCCTAGGGGGGCTGAGTTTGCAGCCTTACAGGGTTCCAGTGTTAAGGTTGATGATGGAGGGGGTGTTGACGCCTGTCATTTGTGATTGCAGTCTGTGGATCAAGAAGTTGAGAATCTAATTGCCAAGCATTGAGCCGAGACCTAGGTCTTGGAGTTTAGAGAGAGTTTGTTTGGAATTGTGGTGTTGAAGGCAGAACTGTAGTCAGTAAGTAGGAGCTTGACATAGGCATTCCTGTTATGCATATATTCCAGGAATGAGTGTAAGGCCAGGGAAATGGCATCTCCTGTGGACCTGTTGTGCTGGTAGGTGAATTTGTGAACGATCAAAGCAATTTGGTTGGGTGAAGTTCATGTAAGCCGTGACTACCCTGTTGAAGCACTCCGTAATTATGGAGGTCAGAGCCTCCTGGATGGTAGTCATTGAGGTGCACTACATGAGATTTCTTTGACACTGGGATGATGGTGGCCTTGTTGAAGCAGGGTGGGGACTTCGGATCATAGGTGCAGTTAAAGAAGTCTGCAAATAGTCCTGCCAGATGGCCCTCACACGATCTGAGTGAACAGCTAGGGACTCCATCTGGGCCAGTCGCTTTCTGTGGGTTCACACTCATCAAGGCTGATTTAACATCTGCTGCAGTGACTGTGGGTACAGGTGGATCCAAGGCTGTTGGGATAGGTGACATCGTTTCACCGACCTTCTGTTAAAAGCAAGCATAGAATACATTGAGCTTGTTGGGTGAGGATGTACTGTTGCCATATCCATTGATTCTGTTCGACCTTGCTTTGTAGCCCATTATGTTGTGTAATCCTCGCCACAACTGGCGGGTGTCCCTATGATTAGTCTGGGTCTCAAGCTTAGTTTGGTTTTGCCTCTTGGCATCTTTGATGTTATGGAGATCGTACCTGGATTTCCATCACAGGTCAGGATTGCCTGATTAGTATGCCTCAGACTTAGACTTAAGTAGGGAGTGGATCTCCTGGTTCGTCCTTGGTTTCTGGTTGGGGAACATTTGGGTTAACTTCTTCAGCACATATTCTATGAATATACTTACTAATGAAGTCTGTAATGGTAGTGACATGCTCATTTAGATTGGCCACTGATTCTTGAATATGGACTGGTCCACTGACTCTAAGCGGCCCTGTCGGAGCCCTTCTGTTGCCTCAATCCAACACTGCATCAGTTTTGGGCAACTTAAAAAATCAGCCAAACTTAGTAGGAATTCCATGCCAATATTTTTAATGCTTATTAAATTTATATTAATGGTAAGCTCTCTCCCTCCATCACCTATTGTTTTGAGCCCACACTAGATGAGTGGGATAGCCAAGAATTACTAACTTGTGAAATATAATTTACTGTTCTATAAGAGTGTTTGAAAGCTTTGGTCTCCATTCAACATCAAAAGTACCGAGTTCTTAATTTATACATGCATGCCAGTACTCCATTGGACATAAATAGGAATAAACTGGTGGAACAATTTAAACTGAAGATGAAAATTTTTCCAAGAAAATTGTCTTCACTCTTCATTAAGGTGAGTGAGAAATAAGCTGTAATTACAAAAACAGAAAATAGCATCTGATTGGAAACTCATTGCCTGCTTTGTTATGCTTTGAAATAAATATTAATGTAAATGTAGTGACAAAGAGTCTATGGTTGTACTTTTGATTAATGGGTTATAAAAGTCTAACGTGTGCTTGCAGAGAGAAAAGGACAGACGGAAAGATGAAAAGAAAAGGGGAAAATACCAAGAGAAACCTGTTGCTTTAGAAAAAACGAAAATGGTGAGTTCAATTCATTCTTTTTCAAATGGCTCTTAAGTGCATAAGTTGTGTGTCACTTACCACATTTGAAGCAGATAATGTTGTGGTATCTTTGTGTTGACACATCACAGTTGTAATGTAAAAACCGTTAGTTTTGGGAAGCCAGAAGACACTAATTTTCTTTACAGTACAGATGAGGGTCATGATTTTTACTGCATTGAATTAGCTTTTCAAATATGAATGTTTAAAGTCTCACGGAGTTGAGTGTTACATCAAATTGTCATAATCTGTCCTTTATGGCTCTGCATTATTGAACATCTCCATGTCAGATTGTCTACATTGAGTGAGCTGGTCTCTGTTGACGCGATAGCAGGTTGTAACAAGTAACTTGACTCATTCTGTACACACTAAACTGGTTCCTGCCTCCTAATGTTTAATCAAACTATTCCTGTGTAGGATTGTGGGTGGCTGTACTGACTTGAGTCCAACTCTTTGTCCCTTCGATTAACCTGACAATCATATTGAATAATAGTGATTTATCAAACAAAATTTGATACCAAGACACAAGGAGATATGTTGCCAGATTTCACAGTGGCAGGGCATCCAATTCATCTTTTTCTGAAGAAGGGTCCAGATCCGAAACATCAGCTTTCCTGCTGCTCTGATGCTGCCTGGCCTGCTGTGTTCATCCAGCTCTACACCTTGTTATCTCAATTCATCTGCCAAGTAGGTTTCCCACTGCATCCTTTGGCTTAAAATATTCTTGCTTGCAAAGTTGCTGAAAGTGTGACCTGATGAAAGCACAATGAAAGAAACAAGCCATCTGGAAACTGGACATCTCCTTAACCAATGAGGTTGAAGGGTTCAGACTCAAACTAGAGGACTTGGAACTAACTGTGCGTCAGAATTAAATACGGAAGTAGGAAAGAATGATTGAATTGTTTTTAAAAGCCTGAACAAAACAGACATGACACCAATATTTTAGTGCAAAAGAAAGTGATTAGCACTAGTTAACATATGTGAGCTTGTTTGAAATGGCAAGACTTGAATTTAGCTTGTCGCCTTAGTCCACATGAAGTAACATGGTTTTAAGTTAACAAAGAACTGCAGATGCTAGAAATCTGGCATGAATGCACAGTGCTGAAGAAAAAGCTCACTACATGAAAATGACATGCTGTCTGCACCACCATTGAAAAACATTAAAAATCATCAACAAAGTGCTGGAGAAACTCAGCAGATTTGGTAGCATCTGTGAAGAAAGAAACAGTTCATGTCTTGAATCTAGTGGCCTTTCTTCAGAACTAGTTGCCTGGAAAAGGGTCACTGGACTCAAAATGTTACCACTTCTCTCTCCACAGATGCTGCCAGACCTGCTGAGTTTCTGTAGCACTTTCTGTTGATTTTTTAATGCTCTTCAATGGTGGGGCAGACAGCATGATGTCATTTTCGTGAAGCAAGTCCTAGAGCAGCACAAATAACCTTTTGGTTGTTGATATTCAACTGTGCACCTGCTTCTTGACTGAAGTAGCTGTACCATTTAAATATAGATAACGGAAAATACTATTAGTCTCAATTATTGCAACAAAATTTGGCACAACAACACAGATAATCTTGGTGAGTTGCTGCAATTCACTTTATTCAGTGCTATCACTCAGTGTACTGGCTGTGGAGGGACTGAATTTTTGAGGTGGTAAATGGCCTACTGATCAAGTGGACTACTTTGTCCTGGATGCTGTTGAGGTTCTTGATTGTTGTTGGAGTTGGTTAAAGCTAATGGAGAGTATGCCATCACATTCTTGGAAGTGGAACTTGATCTTGTGGCTTAGCTCTGTTATCAACTGAGCCATGACTGACGCATTGAACAGGGGTGCAACAGACTGGCCAGCTGTTCTGATGAGTTGAAAGATGAGATAAGAAAGGGATCAGCTGTTCTGCCATATGAATATTACTATCTCAAAAATAGTCTAGTCTCTGAGGCAATGTTGTTGATCAATCTCTCCCATTGGTATTAATGGAATGACTAAAAAGAGCCCAAGGGTTTTTAAGGAGCCTAACAGTGTAAATGCTGAGAGAATGTTTACCTCATGGGAGAGTCTCCAGGTATACTCTCTGAGTAAAGGGACACCAATGTAATACTGAGGTGAGGATGAATTTCTTCTTTCAGAAGGTTGAGTCTCTTTGGGACTACTTGCCACAAAGAGCTGTGAGTGCAGAGTCCTTGCATATTTAAGGCTGAGATAGATTCTTCACCAGAAGGGGAAAATCAAGGATCATGGAAGAAATGTCATCAGATCAGCCATGATCCCATTGAAAGGTGAAGCAGGCTTGAAGGGCTAAATTGCCTTCTCCTGTTTCTGTTTCCTATAGCCATCCTTAAAACTTCAGTCCCTCCTCAGCCAGCACATAGTGACAGCAGTGTATAAGGTGAATTGCAGCAACTCACCAAGATTATCTGTGTTGTTGAGTCAAATTTTGTTGTAATAATTGAGAATAATGGTACTTTCCGTTATTTATGATTAAATGGTACAGCTACTTCAATCAAGAAGCAGGTGCACAGTTGAATATTGACAATGTAAGGGTTATTTGTGCTGCTCTAAGGCTTGCTTCATGAAAATGACATCATCAACAGAAAGTGTTGGAGAAACTCAGCAAGTCCAGCATCATCTGTGGAGAGAAAAGTGTTAATGTTTTGAGTCCAGTGACCCTTTTTCAGGCAACCAGTTCTGATGAAGGGCCACTAGATTCAAAATGTGAACTGTTTCCTTCTTCACAGATGCTACCAAATCTGCTGAGTTTTCGAGCACTTTCTGCTGATGATTTTTAGTGCTCTTCAATGGTGGGGCAGACAGCATAATGTCATTTTTATGAAGCAATCCTTTTCTTCAGCACTGTGTGTACCTTCCAGATCTGACAGAGTTTCACCTGCACTTCATCCAACCTGATCTATTGCATTTGTTGCTCCTGATGTGGCCTCCTCTATATCGGGGAGACGAAATGCAGACCTAGGGACCAGTTCGCAAAGCGTCAGCGCTCTGCGCGTGTCAACCAACCTGACCTTCTGGTTGCCATCAATTTTAATTCCCCCTCCCACTCCCATTCCCCTGATGACATGTCCACCCTTGGCCGCCTCCACTGTCAGTGTAAGGCCGAACGTAAACTGGAGGAACAACATCTGATGTTTCGCCTTGGGAGCTTGCAGCTCAATTGCTTTAATATTGACTTCACCGGCATCAAAACCCCTCCAGCCCCAGCGCCAAACATTACATTGGACAGACAGGAAGAAAATTGGCCACATGAACACCAACTTTCAACAAAAAGACACAACCAATACTCACTCATCTCCATTCACATGGATAAGGAGAACCACCCGTTTGATTGGGACAGCAGCAGGATCCTAGGAGATCCCAAACAGAGACAAGCACGGGAATTCCCAGAGGTCTGGTTCTCCACCAAGAAGACCATCAACAGACACATAGAAATAGACTCTATATATACACCACTGAGGAGGAAAACTGGAAACAAGGTAATCAAATCCAGTGGACTCCAGAGTTTAAATACTAGGCGGGAAAACACAACAGCGCTTCATTGGAGGCTGCACTGATGATGTTACCCAGCAGGATAATGAAACATCTGTGAACTAAAGAACCAGCTCTGTGAGCAAACCAACCACAGCACAGCACAGCCTTATCCCATGTCCACTCCTCTCCCTCCTCCTCCTCCCTCCTCCTCCTTCTTCTTTCCCTGACCAGACCTAACCTGTTTATCTTCGTACTCACCTATCTGCTCCACCCTCCCCATGGACCAATCATCATAACAATCTGCAGCCACCTATCACCATCTCTCCTACTCTTTCCCCAGCCCCTTCTCCTATTTATTTCTGGGCTCCCGTCCCCAATCCTGACAAAGGGTTTCGGCCTGAACCGTTGACTTTCCTGTTCCTCTGCTGTCTGATCTGCTGTGCTTTTCCAGCCTTACAGATATAGACTGTGGCTTCCAACATCTGCAGTCCTTATGGTCTCCATTTATGGTTCAAACCTCTCTGATAGGTATGAATCCTGTCAGTGGCAACTCTTCCCTTATTCCCATTGATTCCAGCAAGATTCCTGGATGCCATGCTCAGTCAAGTGCAGCCTTGACGTCAAGCGCTATCATTCCCACCATGCCTGTGGCATTCAGCTCCTTTGGTCATGTTTGAACAAAAGTGGACCTGGCAGAACCTAAATTGGGCATCAAAAAGTAGATTGTTGCTATTCAGATGCTTCTTGATAGCAATATTGATGCCACTTTCCATTATTTTGCTGATGATTGAGACCAGACTGATGGGATGTTAATTGCCTGGTATACATGTCCTGTCTTTTGCCCACAGGAAGAACCTGGACAGTTTCCCACACTTGTGCCATTGTTGTAGCTGTGAGAGAACACCTTTCAGCCTTTCCTCCATATCTCTTGATAATTTAAATGAAAATCTGTTTATTTTTGTTTTTGGAAATTTTAATTAACCCTGGTGTCCCCATAACCTTTTTAATGGAAGTATTATCTAACTACATTGATGTAGTTTGAGCACTAAGCAATATAAATTTTAAAATGAACAAATTTACCCCACCACAGGACCTTTAATCTCAACTCTGGACTTCTTGCTGATTTTCTCTTCTCCCAATTACTTCCAACCTTTACTAAACTCCAGTTATGTAAATTACTTTGTGACTAGTTGCCCAGGTCCATTCATGTGCGCAGTTTTGGCTGCTGCTGTGGGACCGAGCTTCATTTCCATTTATTTTTTAATCCCTTTTTAATTTTATTTCGTTCTTCCTCTTTTCTGTCATGATACATCCTCTTTTCTGTCATCAGACATCCTTTTAGTACTGGATGATCAAAAATTCATACAGATCTTGGAAAAGCAAAATACTTGACTTCTGTTTGCTGACCTAAACTGACTCCCTATTGAGCAGCAACTGTTAAAATTCTCTTTCTTGCCTCCAAATTCCCTTCATGGAATGGCACCTCCCTGTTTCTGTAATTTCCTCCACCATCACAATCATGTGCACCTCAAGTTTTGGCCTCTTAAGCATACTTGATTACAGATGTTCTGTTAGTGGTGCCAACGTCCTAATGTCAGGAATATGCCCCTAAACTTTTCAATCCCTCTTTGACCCTTTAAAAATGCCCCGGGAAGCTTTCCTTTTTGACCGAGTATTTAGGCATCTGCCCTAAATCATACTGTATTTTGTTATGCTCCTGTGAAGCATCTTGCCATTTTAAAGTTATAAATATTATCAATTCAATATGCATGTGGTGTTCTGCAATCCAGTACTTATTCCTCTTGCACACTGTGTGCACTTTTCTTTGATACTGCTCTTGCCCTTGCTTTGGATTTTTCTAGGCCCCAGTCTCCCACAGGCTTCTTGTGAGACATATCATTTAATATCAAAGGCAGTGATTTCATTGGCAGTTTTTCTGATTGTTATAGTTTAGGGTTGTTCCCCCTACAATTGTATGTCTTCCTACAGCACGAAGACTGCAATAGTTCATGAAGGCAGTTCATCAAAGGTAACTAGGAATGGGCAATAAATGGTGGCCCATTCAGCAACCCCACAAATGAATATATAAAAGTATGTGACTAGTATTTGTTCAGTTGTTGATCATTAATGTTCTCAGAGATTTGAATTCCTCAGTGCATATGTATATCCAAGTTAAATTAAAATGGAAGCCCTACCAAAAACCCTTTTTACTATTGCCCTGGCATGTCAGACTGACCAGTGAGCTGGCTGCAGAGTCACAATGTACCTTGCAGGCTTCTTACTGATTTCCCAGCTGGGGAAGAATTAAAATCAATCACCCTTCATCTGCCAAGATTCTACTGTGAATGGTGGCAGGTTGTGGAACCCAGAATCAGAGGATGGAGCTGCAGCTTGGGGCCACATTTTAGAAATGTATTAAGCCTTAATTTGGAGGCACTGTGGCTCTGTTTATTACTCCTTGCTCCGGAGGACCCAGGTTTGATTCCACCCTTGGAATCAAATGGAATCAAATCAAATCCTAAGTGGAGTCTGCACATTCTCCATGTGTCTGCGTGGCTTTCCTACAGGTGCTTCATTTTCTTCCTACAGTCCAAAGATGTGCAGGTTAAATGTATTGGCCATGCTAAATAGCCCATTCCCAGGGATGTTCCAGTTGAGTGGATTAGCCGTAGGAAATGCAGGATTACAGGGTAAGGGGGGTGGGTCTGATTGGGATGCTTTTCGGAGGGCCGGTGTGGACTGGATGTGCAGAGGGGCCTGCTTCTAGACTGTAGGGATTCTGTGTTTCTGATTCTTGCCACAAGGGGTCCAGTGTCTATCAGCCTTTTTTTGTTTAGCCTTGTCTAAGCTGATGCCGAAATTGATTGTATTCCCATTGAACGTTTTTCAGGTTTTTTAAAATATGAAGAACAAGACCAAATTTAGGTTATTAGGAATGTCTTATCAAGGAGGAAGGGAACAAACTAAATTACAAAAGATTGCTATTCAGAAGTGATACCTTGGCATTTCAACTTTGTCATTCATTTCCTTTATTTTTAAATGAACTGTGTGATGCATTGCTATTACATTCCAAGATTTCTTTAATTGACTGTCAATGTGTATTCTAACTGATCTCCTATGTGTTTAACACCTCTGAAATTGTTGGTACAGAGATATATAAATGAGTTCTGACCTTTTGTTTGACAGTCATTATTAAACTGTAGTTTTTCTTTTAATTACAAATTTAGATCACACATTACACTCAAAGTGATTTTAAATTAAATTGCTTTCAGGAATTATATTCTTCAAAGGGATAGAAGTATTATCAAGGCAGGGTATATTTATATGTATACAGTTTTATTGTTTTGTTTCAATACTTAATAAACAATAACAATAAAAATAACAATATTTTCTTTGGTTCCACATAGCAGGAATTTGTTGAAGCAGTGTATTGCCGAATATATCTGACAACTAGTATAACATATATGAGAGAATAAGTTGTCAAAGCTATAGTTCAGACAATAAGGTTTGTTTGTCCAGCAGGTATGAAGTTTTAATTCTAGACACTCGAGTGCACTGTTCAATGGTAATTTTCATTTACTGAATGTGCATTCAGGGATAAAGAGGAATACTTTGCAGTTAAGTCTGCATTTCAGATTTATAGGTTTTTTTTATTCATGAGGAAAACCTATTGAATATAATGTTTTATGAATCTCATGTTTAAGGCCCTTTTATTATTGCATGGGATTAGGATATTGTTGACAGGGCCAGCATTTATTGCCCATCCCTGATTAGTGTGAGTAGGTGAAAGTCAACCACATTATTGTGAGTCTGGAGTCACATAAGCCAGGCAGGGAAAAATGGCAGATTTCTGTCCATAACAGGTAATAGTGAATCAGATGGATTTCCATGGCAGTAATTATTGTTGACCTTTAGGCCAGCTTTTTATTCCAGATTTTTACTGAATTCAACTTTCACCATTTGCCATAGTGGGACTCAAACCCATTTCTCAGTATTGACTTGGAATTCTGGATTGCTAGTCCAGTGCCTTTCCTACAATGCCACGGTCTCCCCAATAAGTTAACAGGTGAGGTTCGTGAGCACATTTGGGTTTTGTCATTGTATTTTGCCAGGTGGTTGAGGGGCTAGGGTACCAGCTAGTGTCTAATGTGTTATATTAGCTGGGTTCCTTAGTTTTCCAAGGCCTGAAATGTCAACTGTCCTACTCCACTGAGCCTGACCTGCTGTATTCCTCCAGCACCACACTGTACCGACTCTGACTCTAGCTCTGCAGTCTTGCTATTTTCCAAGGGTATTTTCATTTCTCCCATAACAATTTGTTTTTATGTAGTGCCTTCAGTATAGTAAGACAAGGTACTTCAAACATAACTTGACACTGAGGCTCAATGCATATATTGCTTTCTTTGACAGGGAGGTAGCAGAATCTGTGAGGGAACAGCTGGTGCTGAGTTCAAAACAGTGGCATGACAGGGAAACTTGAGTTTATTGATTGGTAAACTGCTGTTAGAGGTTGCGTTCAATTTGCTGTAAATTTAAAAGCAAACAATTTTTAAACAAATATTTGCACTTGGATTTAACTGAGGATGTTACGCCCATTATGGTAAGGTAATAAAAGTGACGTAGGGAAGTAAAGTTAAGACTTGAGGCAAGGACTTTGCATTGCAGCATAATTATTTGGAGTGAAGTAAAGTCCCTAGCATAATTAGTATCCTTTAAAGGGAGTAACAAACAAGCCTCACCTAAAGAGAAATCATGGCAGTGGAACTTGCACCCATGATATGCTCCTCTAGGATTAAGTGGGAAATCCTTGACCTTCTAGTGTCCCTAGTTATCACATGCAGGAATTGTACTCAGCTGCAGCTAGTGGACAGTTTGAATTGGAGTGTCAGGTGAACTTGCTGTGGAGCTGTGCGATACTGAGATTGTTGTGGAGAGCAAGTCCAGTAAAGTAGTCACTGAAGTGGGAGGGGTTTTGCTGGTACTGTCAGGGAGGGTTTAAATTGACATGTTAAAGGGATAGAAACTTGTTTGGGAATATACGAGGGAGAAATGAGAATAGAAACAAAAGTCTTGAAAGATAAGAAGTAAATGTGGAAAGCAGTAAAAAACAAGTGTGAAGAGGTAACAGGTTGTCTGGTTATGGATGAATCAAGATAAGTAATATATTTGGAACCAAAAGATTTTTGATAAGGTACCATGCAGTAGACTACTTAACAAGTTGAGAACTTGTGGTTTTGATGGCACTGTATTAGTGTGGATAACTAATAAAGTTGGGCTAAAGTGGGTATTTTCAGGATAGCAACCTTTAACTAGTGGGATATCATGGTCAGCATTCTCTAAAGTCTCCCTGTGGACCTTGATGATTGGAAGTTCGCTCTGCAATGCCAGGCCAGGTTGGTGGAGGACCTTCGTCTTACTGATGTTCAGGCTGAGATCCAAGCTCTCATGCTCCATAATGGTGGTGATGCTGGACTGGAGTATGTACTCTTGAGATTATACATATGCAAGCAACATCTGCATACTGCAACTGGATGACACTGGTTGGGATAATTTTGATTTTGGCTTGAAGGTGGTGGAGAGTGAATAATTTCCTGCTGGTCCGTAAACTAATTCCATTTCAGCAGGGATCTTGTTGGTGGTGAGGTGAAGCATTGCAATGAGGTAGGTTGAAAGGAGTATTGAGGTGATGATGCAGCCCTGTTTGACACCAATTCAAACAGGAATGGGTTGGTGGTGGAGCCATTTGTCATTACCATAACTTCCATGCCATCATGGAGCAGGCGAAAGATGGTGACAAACTTCATGATGCAACCAAAGTGGAGAAGAGATGCTCCATAATGCTTCCTGGTTGATGGTGTCAAAAGCCTTTGTAAGATATAGAATATGAAAATGAAGTGTTGCAAGATATTCTAAAATTAAGGGCTGCAACTTCAGTTTTGTGCACACGTTTAGTTATTCTATAATGGGAAGAAGAGTAAAAGATGAAAAAGTGTAACTTTAATTTGCTGTGGTACTCCATGGAGGAGAGATTACAGTCATTGCATGAGATGAAAAGTCAAAATTACTTTGCAGGATCCAAGAGGGGTACTTCTGACGAGCTGTTGATGACTGTTATTCTTTTTTCTTCTGGTTAGCAAGACAGTGAAAGGGCAATTAATTTATAATAGTTAAGGCAGGAAGTATTCATAACAGCTAATTCTACAGTTGAGTCTCAAAACATTACCAAATCAGAATCCCATAGATAAGTTGAATATTTAATAGTTTAAAGATTTCTTGAGTGTTATGAAGAGTGAACGGGAGAATAGCTTAATCCAGGTAGCTCAACTGCAGAAAATCATTGGCGCAGATTATGCATTTCTTTCCTGATTTTAACGTGATTGAGAAAAGAACCAGAGATAGCGTGAGGTTACACTTTTTTTATTGGTTTTTTTATTAGTTGGGACCCGTCTGAAAGTATTGTGGAACTGTAAATAGTGTTGAAATGAAGAAAATTGGGTTAAATGCATGGAAGGAATAAAATTGCATGCAAGACAGTGGGGCTAATTGGACAACTGTGCTGCAAAGTAGGTACAGACACAGTGGTCTTACGTGACTTTCTAAGCGTTAAGATCTCATGCACAATTATAATTTCAGGTGATAAGCCTATCATGTTGGCTGCTGGTTTGCAGTTCAGCTGCAGTATTCTGCGGGAGCACTAAAGTGCTTTGTGAGTTCTAATGCCAATGTCAGCCCCTTCAGCAACAAAATGTAACTTGACCCAAATCAGATTAGTTCAGGCTTAAATAGTACATTTTTTTTTGTCTTTTGTCACTGTATCTGGCCTCCAATCATGCTTCTTACATGCACCTTTCTCACACTTCCTCAAGAAGCTCTTAATCTGTTTTAACCGTTGTTTTGTCTTGTCTTGTGATATGCCAGTGAAATTGCTTCACAAGAATTGTCAAGTCAAATTCAAATCATTCACGTCACATTGTTCAGTTTGTCAACTTGACAGGAGTCTAAGCAGCCAGTTAGCATAAAATTTTCAACTGGAACTAGTGACTCCAGACAGGAGAGAAAATATAAACAGTTCCTTTATCCTGGAAAAGTAATGTATGTGCGCATTTCTCAGTGATGAAAGAATGTGAATAAAAACAGTACACCGCAACACTTTAAAATTATACAATGACTTTGAAATAACAATGAGTATTTTATTCATCAATTTGCTGTTGGTTGTTCAATTGCTTTTTATTTACATTTAGTCAATTGAATATTTGTCAATTGAAATTAAGGTTTCCTCCCTTATTAACACAATGTTTTGGAACTGCAGCGCCAATAGGTGTAAGAATTTTAGCAAGGGACATCCTTTGAAGGTTTCAGTCTGAGCCATACAGTTTGGCTCTGTGCATAAATATGAGTTAGATGCAAACACTTGATTGTATCGACATTAGAAAATGTAATCTGCAGATTCGTATGTGAAATAATGCTGATAGTCAAGTTTGTTTTGAACAGTATTTGTGTTAAAAATGCAGTTAGAAGCTTGACCAGGTAAATTGGTCCAATTGAGGACTACATTCTGATGAAACAAATTGTATTTTCTTACACTTGATGAAAATTATGTTCTTGGGGGAGAATTTTTATCTTTTTTCTGAAGGAAGGAAGAAAGAATTAAAAGCAATAATCTATTGATGCATACAATTGCAATGAATTATTGGTTACTTTGGATGAGCCTTAAACTACCCGAGGGAAGGATAATTGATTAGATTGAGATATTTTCAAATATTATGCATTTTGATTGGCTCTCACAACTGCTTACCTTGTAACAAAACCAGAGAAAATTAATCCTTTATTTAGCTTTAATTTCAGGCAAACTGAACTGTTTGTTTTTAAGTTTCGGAGTAAAGTAATACTTTTGTAAGCATCTTATAAGGAAAGATCTCTAAGCCACGTCCAGAATTACATTTGGAATACAGTGAATGTTAAATTAATAATGGTAGCCACCTTGAAGTATGATGGCCGACCTTTTGTATTTCAGAAATTACAGACACTAATCTTTCCAGTTTTCAGACCAACTCTGAAGATTTTGTGTCTAAGGCCAAGAATACCCCAACATTTCAGTGGACTTTTAAGTGAATAGAATTAATCGATTTGATTTGATTGGATTTACTGTAGTCACATGTACCTAAGTACAGTGAAAAACTTAGTTTTGCGAACAGTTCAGGCAGATCATAAGCAAACAAGGACATATAGATGACAGGGTGCTTAGACAGAGAGGAATGCAAAGAGCTGCACAAAACAAGATTACTGTTAGCAAGATCAATATTATTTGAAGTTAGAGAGGTCAGTTCAGCAGTCTCATAACTGCAGGGAAGAAGCTTTTCTTGAACCAGTTGGTGCATTTGTTCAAGCACCTGTATCTTCTGCCTGATGGAAGAGGCTTGAAGACAGCGTTAGTAGGGTGGGAGGGGTCTTTGATGTTGGCAGCCTTTCTGCCACAACAAGAAGTATAAATGGAGTCAGTGGCTGGGCAGTTGGCTTCCCGTAGTTTCTTCAGGTCCCGGGCAGAGCCTTTGCTGTACCAGGCTGTAATGCAACTAGATAGAAAGCTTACAATGGTGCATCCATAGACGTTGGTGAGGGTTCTTATGGACATGCTGATTTTCCTAAGCCTCCTAGGAAGAAGAGGTATTGTTGTGCCTTATTGACTGTCATGTCTACATGGGAGGACCAGGACATATTGTCAGTTATAGTCACTCATGGGCACTTGACATTCCTGACCCTCTCCACCTCAGCTCCGTTGGTGTAGATGGGGGCATGTTCACTCCCCTTCTTTCTGACTTCAATGATCAGTTCTTTTGTTTTGCCAACATTGAGAGACAGGTTGTTGTCATTACACCATGTCTGTCTCCTTCCTGTATTCTGACTCATGATTGTTTTATATCCATTCTACGATGGTGGTGTCGTCAGCAAACTTGTAGATGACGTTCATTCGGAATCTGGCTACATAGTCGGTGGACAGGGAGTACAGTAGGGGGCTGAGAATGCATCCTTGCGGGGCATCAGTGTTGTTGTCTGTCTTCGCTGATTATAATTTGTGTGTCAAGAAGCTGAGGATCCAGTTGTAGAGGGTGCAGCCAAGACCAAGGTCTTGGAGTTTGGAGGTTAGTCTGGAAGGGGTTATGGTATTGAAGATGAAGCTGTAGTCAATGAGTAGGCTCCTGACGTAAGTGTCCTTGTTATCCAGGTGTTCCAAGGATGAGTGTAGAGCTGATGAAATGGTGTCTGCTGTGGACCTGTCTTTCCGGTAGGCAAATTGCAGGGGATTGAGGCAGACTGTGAAGCTAGAGTTGGTGTGGGCCATGACCAGCCTCCTAAAGCACTTTAAGATTATAGAGGACAGAGCCACTGGGCGGTAGTCATTCAGATAAGTTGCATGAGTTTTCTTTGGTACTTGGATGATGGTGGTCTTCTTTGGGTAAAAGTTTAAACATGCGGTTGATTAGCAATCCAATTCATTCTTGACAAGTGACAATTATTTTCTCAAATAAAGGCTGGTAGGAAAAATGAACTGATAAGTCACTAACTATTCAAATTGCTATATTTCAAAATAATCAATTGGGTATTTGCATGATGAAATGGATGAAAATGATTCTGATAACTTAATCCAGTAATGATTGCCATGTAAAAGCTGTAGCTTCTCATTGAAGTTCTAAAATTTGGAACTCAATCCCTTTTCTTAGCCTTACTGTAAACAGCAACCTCTTTTGATATTTTTGGTGTTATTTGCGTATAGTAAATGCCCACTTTCAAGTGACACTCCAGTGCTGATCCTGCCATTTTTCAACCCTTCCAAATTTGTGGTTATCTCTCCTCACTCTGTTGCTACATTTATATATGTGTTCACATTATGCATTTGAACTAATCTGCACGCAGACCTTATTTTATAACTTAGGCCTGGGTTATTTATCCCTATTTCCTACCCCTTTTGTCCTATTTCATAGCTTCCGTTCTATCCCCCAACTTCATGGCTTGAAGAATTAATTTCTGTTCTCTACTTAAAACTTTAGAAACCCATTATTCACAAGTCTTCCCACTGCCTCATGACCGTACCTTTTCCTCCCATCTCCACTAAACCCCAGACCAGAGGTAATATATCCCTACTCTTAGCTAGTTGACAGCATCTTTTCTCTCTTCCAAGATCCCATGTTCTAATCTTCTTATTCTCCCTCATCAATCCAACCCCTCCACATATCTGCTTTTCATCTCTCCCTCAAAGCCAGACTGAGCAAAGCTAATACAACCCATATTGCATCTTAAAATCAGTTTCTTCCTTCTTTTTTCTCTTCCTTCTGGGCTTGCAAGGCTGTTTTTATCACATACACCTTTCTCCTCCTCTCCATCTTCTGACTGCTTTTTATCTCTCGCTCTCTGTCTCTTTTCACGTCCTTTTTGCTTATCCCCTCTTCTCCAAACTAGTGTGCATCATGCAGCATCTAACTATATAAACAGCTCGAAAGAAGACAAGGGTAGACATTCGATACATCAGAGAAAGCAAACTGCTAAGATGTTAGAGACCTACAGAAAGAATGTTTGTTTTTTTGGTCAGAAGGAAATGAAAACACAGTGAACACATAACTCAAACCTATTTTGAGTGCTGGAAACTCATTAAAGATATAGCTGTAGTTATGGGTGACTTTCATTTGCGTGTAGACAAATCAGTAGCAAACCATAAGAGGAAGAATTCCTGGAGTGTGTATAGAGTGGTTTCCTGGCTCAATATGTTGAGGAACCAACTAGAGAAGAGGCCATCCTAGACTGAGTGTTGTATAATGAGAGAGAAATAATTGGCATTCCAGTTGTGCTAGCCTCTTTGGGTAAGAGTGACCATAATTTGGTAGAATTCTTCATTAAGAGAAGTCTTCATTTATGGAGAGTAGTGTGGGTGATTCTGAGACTTGGGTCTGAATCTGAATCTGAATCTGAATAAAGGAAACTATAATTGTATGAGATGCAAAATGGCTATGATAAATTGGGGAATGTTTCTTAAAGAGGTGACAGTGAATAGGCAATAGCAAAGGAGCTGCAACAGTCATTCATTCATTCCTGTCAGAAATGTAATGGCTAATGAAGGAAATTAGGAGTGGTATTGGATCCAAGGAAGAGGATTACAAATTACCAAAAAATAAAGCAGCAGACCTGAAGATTAGGAACAATTTAGAATACAGCAAAGAAGGAGCAGATAAAGTGTGAGAGTAAACTTGTGGGCAGCATAAAGACTGATTTTGAAAACTTCTATAAGTATGTGAAGAGAAAAAGATTAGTGAGGACAACTATCTTACAGTCAGAAACAGGGGAAGTTATAATGGAGCACAACAAGGCAGTGGACCAATTAAGTGCATATTTTGGATCTGGCTTCACAAAGGACCCAATAATATTCCAAAAATATTGGGCAACAGGATCTGTTGATGGGGAGGAAATTAGTTTTAGCAGGGAAATTGATGTGATTAAAGGTTGGTAAATCCCAGGGCCCAATAATCTCCATCCCAGAATATTTCAGGAAGTTGCCCTAGAAATACTAGATGCACTGATGGTCATCTTTCAAGATTCTGTAGTCTCTGAACACTTCCTATGGATTGAACAGTAGCTTTGGTAACCCCGTTCTTTAAAATAAAAAGGTAGAGAGAAAACAGAGAATTGCCCCAGACTGGTTAGCTTGACATCGGTAGTAAGGAAAATGGTAGCATCTATTATAAAAGATTTAATAGCAGAGCACTTGGGAGACAGTGACAGGATCATTCAGAGTCAGCATGAATTTACAGAACGGAAGTTGAGCTTGACAAATAGAATTAGGGCCATAAAGGTCTACAGCACTGAAAACTGTGCTGGCCATTTAGGACTGGACACAGAACATAGAACATTACAGCACAGTACAGGCCCTTCGGCCCACAATGTTGTGCCGACTTAATACCCTCCTCTAAGATCAAACTACCCTGCATACCCTACATTTTACTATCATCCATGTGCCTATCCAAGAGTTGTTTGAATGTCCCTAACCTATCCGACTCCACTACCACTGCTGGCGGCGCATTCCACATACCCACCACTCTCTGTGTAAAGAACCTACCTTTAACATCTCCCCTATACTTTCCTCCAATCATCTTAAAATTATGCCCCCTTGTAATAGTCATTTCCACCCTTGGAAGAAGTCTCTGGCTATTCACGCCATCTATGCCTCTCATCGCCTTGTGCACTGCTATCAAGTCACCTCTCACCCTTCTTCGCTCCAATGAGAAAAGCCCTAGCTCCCTCAACCTTTCCTCATAAGACCTGCCATCCATTTCAGGCAGCATCCTAGTAGATTTCCTCTCCACTCTCTCTAAAGCTTCCACATCCTTCCCATAATGAGACAACCAGAACTGAACACAATATTCCAAGTGTGGTCTAACCAGGGCTTTATAGAGCTGCATCACAATCTCGCGGCTCTTAAAACTCAGTCCCCCTGCCAGTGAAAGCCAACACACCGTACGCCTTCTTAACAATCCTATCAACTTGGGTAGCAACTTTGAGGGATCTATGGATGTGGACCCCAAGATCCCTCTGTTCCTCCACACTGCCAAGACTCCTGCCATTAACCCTGTATTCTGCATTGAAATTCAACCTTCCAAAATGAATCACTTTACACTTTCCTGGGTTGAATTCCATCTGCCACTTCTTTGCCCAGCTCTGCATCCTGTCAATGTCCCATTGCCATCTACAACAACCCTCCACACTATCCACAACTCCACCAACCTTCGTGTCATCGGCAGACTTACTAACCCACCCTTCCACTTCCTCATCCAAGTCATTTATAAAGATCACAAAGAGCAGAGGTCCTAGAACAGATCCCTGCAGAATACCACTGGTCACTGAGCTCCAGGCTGAATACTTTCCATCTACTGCCACCCTCTGTCTTCTATTGGACAGCCAATTCTGTATCCAGACAGCCAAATCTCCCTGAATCCCATGCTTCCTTACTTTCTGAATGAGCTTACCATGGGGAACCTTTTCAAATGCCTTGCTAAAATCCATATACACCACATTCACTGCTCGACCTTCATCAATGCGTTTTGTCACATCCTCAAAGAATTCAATAAGGCTTGTGAGGCATGACCTGCCCCTCTCAAAGCCATGCTGACTATTTCTAATCAAACTGTGCTTTTCCAAATAATCGTAAATACTATCTCTCAGAATCCTCTCCAATAATTTTCCCACCACAGAAGTAAGACTGACCGGTCTGTAATTCCCACGATTATCCCTACTCCCTGTCTTGAACAATGGAATAACATCCGCCACCCTCCAATCATCTGGTACTTCTCCAGTGCAAAGATCATCACCAAAGGGGTAGCAATCTCTTCCCTCGCTTCCCATAGTAACCTTGGCCCAGGGGACTTACCTATCCTCATGTTTTTCAAAATTTCAAGCATGTCCTAAGATAAGGAAAAAATTCTTCATCCAAAGTGTGACGAACTGTGGAATCCTGTGATGAAGAAAGTGGTTGAGGCCAGAACATTGAATGGTTCCATGAAGGAGTTTGGATATGGGGCTTTCTTTCTTAGGGTGAAAGAGATCAAAAGGGTATTGGGAAAAAATGAGAACGGGGTACAGTTGTGATCATACTGAATTAGAATTAGAATCCCTACAGTGTGGAAACAGCCCCTTTGGCCCAACAAGTCCACACTGACTCCTGGAACATCCCACCCAGACCCATCCCCCTATAACCCACACACCCCTGAACACTATGGGCAATCTAGCACGGCCAATCCACCTAGCCTGCACATATTTGGACTGTGGGAGGAAACTGACATAGACACGGGGAGAATGTGCAAACTCCACACAGATGGTCACCTGGGGCTGGAATCGAACCCGGGACCCTGGTGCTGTGAGGCTGCAGTGCTAACCACTGAGCCACCATGCCGCCCACAAATGAATGGCGGAGCAGGCTAGAAGGGCTGAATGGCCTACTGTCATCATCTATATTTCACTGTTTCTGTGGTATGCAATGAGGTGGAAAAGGGGCAGTAGGGCTCAAATAGGGTCCATCGTAAAAGGAAGTGGGATGTGATTTCTTTTTATATGACGCAGTCCACGATGTCACAACACGATGTTAAATGTTGTGGCTTTTATAAAATGGTGGACTGTCTGAGAAGTGAATCTGTTGATTCTCTGCCATTTGAAACAAATAAAGTATGTTCAACCCACATTGAATAAGTTGAAATTAGTGCTGTAACTAAGACTGTATCAGAAAATTCCCAATATACTCAATTGTCAAGGTATTGTAAGTTGGTAAATTGTTTATGCCATTTCATGTTAGACATTGTGTATTAAGCTTATTCAGTGTAGAATTCTTGATCTTTACTGTCTGAAAGTGTTAAACAATTCAGGAGTCCATATTCATGAAAAATGATTTATTATATAGTGTCTGTATTGTCACACTGTTCTTGGGGAAAACCTCACAACTGATGTTTGTTTTGTAATGGGAGTGAATTGTCTAGGTTCCTGTCCAAACATTTGATCCATTCCATGTACAGTAAAAGCTAATTTTTTCCAAGATCTTACTGGAAAAATTGGTTACTTAAGTATACGAAATATTTCAAAACAACCCTTTATAAGGCTGTCCAGAATGCAATTATTCTAGCAGCAATTAATGCACTCTGTTAAGCACAAAGACCGTTGACATTTGCACGTGTACACTTTCTAGTCCAGGAAATAAGTGCATTAAGCCATGGACTGTTTTGATTGTCAGTTCTTTAACCTTCATTTAAGCGCTGTTTAAATTTTTTGACTTCTTCCCAAGTTTTAATCAGTTGTTCTTCTGAATATTGTGGATAAGTGTATATTAGAGCCATAATTTGTATGGATAGAAAAATTTGCGAATGGCAGCTTTACTTCTCATGTTGTTGTTCAAGTCCCTCCAGAGGTTTGTAATAGCATCTGTGAGCAAGTCGATTGGAAAATATCCAAAGAAGTTGCAGATGAATGTCGGTAGATTACGTGAACTGACAAAAGTCTGGACAGTGGAGTATAATGTGGGAAAGTATGAAGTTGTTCACTTTGGCAGGAAGAGTGAAAAAGCAGAATATTACTTAAGTGGAGAATGACTGCAGAATTGAAGTGAAAAAGGTTATGCATGTTCTGGTGCAGAAGATACAGGGTTGGGCTGTAGGTACAGCACATAATCAAGAAGGCTAACGGGATGCTGTGCTTTAATATGAGAGGAATTAAACAAATGTAAGAATGTTAAGCAGGCAATATCTTGAATACTGTCCACAGATTTAGTCTCCTACTTTGAGAGGGTGTGAATGCATGGGAGGCAGTTCAGAAGTTTTAATAGAATAATGCTTGGAATTAATGGGTTGCACTATGAAGATTGGTTGACAGGCTGGACCTTTTATTCCTCCAGAGTTTAGAAGCATGAGGGTTAAATTGATTGAAGTGTATAACATCCTGAATATGAAAAGATGCACATTTCCACAATGAATCAGTCTGGAACTAAGGGGCACTGTTTTAGACATCAAAGTGTTGGGGGTAGTATGTTAGCAGGGGTTAGTTAGCTCAGTTGGCTGAATAGCTGGTTTATGGTGCAGAGCAATGCCAGCAGTATCGGTTTAATTCCTGTTAATTCCTGCTAAGGTTACCATGAAAGATTTTCCTGAAACTCTTCCCTTCGCCTTATGACCTCCAGTTAAAACCACAATCAGTCATCTGTCTGTAATGAGAGAGCAGCCCAGTGGTCTGGTAGAACATTAGAGACTTTACCCTTTTATATATTAGCATGAATAGAGGATTGGCTAATAATAATAATAATTGGAATAAAGAAGGGCATTTTCAGGATGGAGTGCCACAGGAATCTGTGCTGGTGCCTCAATTATATGCAATATATGTAAATGATTTGGATGATGGAACTGAATCTGCTATTGCCAGATATGCTGCTGATACAGAATAGGTGGGAAAGCATGTAGTGTGGATGACAGAATCTACAGAAGGAAGTTGGTTAAGTGAGTGGGAAAAAATCTTGCAGATGCATTTTAGCTGGAAGAATAGATGAGCTGAGAATTATTTAAATAGGAAAAGCTTGCAGAAAACTGCAACATAGAGGGATTTGGAGACCCCTGTGGATGAACCACAGAAGCTAACAATAAAGTTCAGTGGGTAATGGGGGAGGCATATGGATTGTTGGCCGCACAAATGCCAGGTAATGGCTGTCTCCAACAAGAGAGAATCTAACCATTGCCCTTAATATTCAATCATTCATTGCCGTCACTGAATCCCATATGATCAAGACATGGGGTTTATCATTGACTGGAAACTAAACTCGACTTGTTATGTAAGTCAGAGGTAGTAAGGAACTGCCGATGCTGGAGTTTGAGATAACAAGGTGCAGAGCTGGATGAACACAGCAGGCCAGACAGCATCAGAGGAGCAGGAAAGCTGACATTTCAGGTCTGGACCCTTCTTCAGAAATGGGGGAGGGGAAGCGGGCTCTGAAATAAATAGAGAGAGGGGAAGGCGATGATGGAAGGTGGATAGAGGAGCAGATAGGTGGAGAGAAGACGGACAGTAAAGGTGAGTGTAGGTAGGGAGTCGAGATGGGGGTTGGTCAGTGAGGAGGGAAGGACGGGTAGGTGGGAGGGAAGACAGACAGGTCAAGAAGGCGGGGATGCAGCTAGTAGGTAGGAAGTGGGGGTGGGGGTTGGTCAATGAGGTGGGAGGAGTGGATAGGGGGAGAAAAGATGGATAGGTCAAGGAGATGGGGATGAGATGGGTTGGTCTTGGGAGGAGGTCGTTGATGGGGAAATTTTGAAGATTGTGAAGTCCACATTGAGACTATTGGGCTGCAGGGTTCCCAAGCAGAATATGAGGTGCTGTTCCTCCAGCCTTTGGGTGGCACCGTTGTGGCACTGGAGGAGGCCCAGGATGGACATGTCGTCTAAGGACTGGGAGGGGGAGTTGAAGCGGTTTGCGACTGGTAGGTGTTGTCGTTTGTCATGAACTGAGTGTAGGTGATCCACAAAGCGGTCTCCAAGCCTCCGCTTGGTTTCCCTGATGTAGAGGAGGCCATATCGGGAATAGCGGATACAACGTACCACATTAGCAGATGTGCAGGTGAACATCTGTTTAATGTGGAAGGTTTTCTTGGGGCCTGGGATGGAGTCGAGGGGGGAGGTGTAGGGGCAGGTGTAGCACTTCCTGCAGTTGCAGGGAAAAGTGCCGGGAGTGGTAAACTTTCATTCATCGGACGGGGAATTGAGTACAAGAGTTGGTAGGTCAAGTTACAGTTGTATAGGACTTTGGTTCGACCACATTTGGAATACTGTGTACAGTTCTGGCCGCCACATTACCAAAAGGATGTGGATGCTTTGGAGAGGGTGCAGAGGAGGTTCACCAGGATGTTGCCTGATATGGAGGATGCTAGCTATGAAGAGAAGTTGAGTAGATTAGGATTATTTACATTTGAAAGATGGAAGTTGAGGGGGGACCTGATTGAGGTCTACAAAATCATGAGAGGTATAGACAGGGTGAATAGCAAGAAGCTTTTTCCCAGAGTGGGGGACTCAATTACTAGGGGTCACGATTTCAAGGTGAGAGGGGAAAAGTTTAAGGGAGATATGCATGGAAAGATCTTTACGCAGAGGGTGGTGGGTGCCTGGAACGCGTTGCCAGCGGAGGTGGTAGAGGCAGGCATGATAGCGTCATTTAAGATGTATCTAGACAGATACATGAATGGGCAGGGGGCAGAGGGATTGGAAAATAGACGACAGGTTTAGATAGAGGATCTGGATTGGCGCAGGCTTGGAGGGCTGAAGGGCCTGTTCCTGTGCTGTAATTTTCTTTGTTTTTTCTTTGTTCTTCTTTGGTAGGGCTAGTGGGGAGTGTGGATGTTAATACTGTGGCTTCAAGAACACGTCAGAAGCTGGGAATCCTGCAGCGTGTAACTCTCCTCCTGACTCCCCAAAGCATGTCCTCCATCTACAAAGCACAAATCAGGAGTGTAGTCGAATACTTCCCACTTGCCTGGAAGAATGCAGTTTAAATAATATTCAAAGCTTGACACAGCATAGGACAAAACAGCCTGCTTGATTGGCACCACTTGTACAGAACATCTGCCACTGATGCTCAGTAACAGCAGTGTGTCTACAAGATTCACTGCAGAAATTCACCAAGGCTCCTTAAATGGCACATTCGAAACCAATGACCACTACTGCCTAGAAGAACAAGGGCAGCACAGATATGGAACACTGCCACAAGTTCCCCTCCAAATTGTTCACTATCCTGACTTCAAAATATATCATTGTTCATTCAGTGTTCCTGGGTCAAAATCCTGGAACTCCTCCCTGCAACAGCATTGTAGGTCCAGCTCCAGCACATGGACTGCAGCGGTTCAAGAAGGCAACACACCACCATTTTCTCGAGAGCAGTTAGGGATGGGTAATAAACACTGGCCTAGCCAATTCCATGAATGAATAAATCTCAAAACATTCCCCTGAATGGTGTGGCTACCTCAGGCATTTCCAAAGGCCAGTTAAGAATCAACTTCTTACTGTGAATCTGGAATCACATGTTGGCCAGACTGGGTAAGGATACCAGATTTCATTCCCTAAAGAGCACTGATGAACCAGATGGATCTTATGTTAATGCATAGTTTCATGGTCACCATTACAGAGATGAGCTTTCAATATGAGATATATTCATTGAATTTAAATTATTTTAGCAGCCATGATTGGGTCTCAGTCCACATTGGCAGAATATTAGCCTAGGCCTTTTGTTACTAGTCCAGTGACATTATCGCTAACTTACTGTTTCCTAAAAGTTATGCCCCCTTGTTCTAAATTCTGCAGACAAGGGAGACAATAGGCCAGATTTTCAGAGATTTCCAGACTATCATCCTTTCTTAAAAAAAAACAATGGCAAATGGGACCTGGATGTGTGATTACTGCCTCCCATTTAGCTTTAGATTTTCTTGTCACATGTACTCAAATACAGGAATACAGTGAAAAGTGTACAATGTCGCCATTCCTGGCGCAAGCTTAAATACAAAGGTACAAAGGTACCAAGGTACAAAATCTCGAGTACAAAGAAGAAAAATAAGGAAGTATAATTAAAAGTTCAATATTAAAATTGTTCTCTGTGTAAAAGTAGAAAAATCAAGAAATAAAGTTAAAAGTTAACATTGCAGTCCTTTAAGTGCTTAGCCATGCTGGGCTCTCACTCTCCATAATCTCTGTGCTGGACTTGATCTCCCTGCGCTCAATTCCTCCGCTGTTGCTGGGAGACCTCAGGCTCCCTGTCCCTGCTGCATCACAGTTGGCGGTAGACCTCAGGCTGCCTGTCCTCACTGCAGTTGCATGGAGACCTTGGGCTGCCTGTTGCTGCTACCACCACAGTTGCCTGGAGACATTGGCTGAATGCCCCCACCGCCACCACAGTTGCCGGAAGATCTCGGGCTGCTGATCTTGCCGTTGCAGCAGTTTCTGGGACATCTCAATTACCATAGTGCTGGGCTCGATCTTCCCCATGCTGGGCTCACTGTCTAGCTTTCCCTTGTGCTGGCTTGTACTCTGTGTTACTCACTCTCTCTCCCTGATGCTCTCTCACTCTCCTCCACATTGGGCTCACTCTCCTCAGCATTGGGCTCACTCTCTCGCTCTCCCTCACACTTTCTCACTGACTCCTATGCTGGCTCAGTCTCTCCACAGAAGGTAAGTAGATTAAAGTAAAAAAAGCTGTGAAGGAAGGAAAACAAAAGTAAAAGCAGATGAGCTCTGGGCAAGAGCCCACAAGCTGCAGTGCTGGTCCACTGCCATCTTGAACTAATCTCCACTGCCACTGGATTAAACCAATTTTTACTGATGGTGGAATAGGTTTAGGGAGGGTCATTATTCTCTCAGAAGTAAAACCCAAATATAGCAGACCATTTAAAGTAATCACTGAGATTGAAAAGATGCCATTTTGGCTGTTGCAAGTGCTTTAACCTGCAGTGTTAGAGCCACAAATTAATGAAGTAGATATGAATGCTCTTGAACAGTTGATGAGGTCTTTATAATTATCATGATCGGAAGATTTATTTAAAAATACATTCTTGCTTGTACTTGTATTCCTTGTATGAGTACACCCAAATCTTTCTGAACGTTGTAACATAGAAAATAAGAGTAGACTATCTGACTCTTTGGGCCTTCTCCACCATTCAGTATGATCATGGCTGATCATCCAACTCCGTACCCTGTTCTTGCTTTCCCCCCATTTCTTTTAGCCCTAAGAACTGTTTCTAACTCCTTCTTGAAAATATTCATTGTTTTGGCCTCAACTGCCCGCTGTGGCAGGCAATTCCACAGGCTGTGAGGAAATGAAGAAATTTCTCCTCATTTCAGTATAAATGGCCTACCTGTATCCTTAACCTATGACCCTGGTTCTGGAAATGAACATGAATACTTTCAGGTTTCAAGACTCTGAAAAAAATATTCTGCATTTCTGTTCTTACAACTAACGTGCATAACTTATGTTCCCACATTACACTCCATTTGCTACCTATAGTGCATTTGTCTACATCTGTTTGAAGTCTCTTTGTATCCTACTCATAGGTTATAATCCCACCTAGTCTTATATCACTAAATGTAGGTGTATTACTCCCGACTTTTTAAATAAGTCCTTAAGCATATTGTAAGTAGCTGAAACCCAGCACTGATCTTTGTGCCAGCCCTCTAGTCATAGTCTCTGAATTTGAAAATGCCTCATTTATGCCAACTCTTTGCTTCCTGTTTGTTAATCGGTCTTCTGTTCATCCTAATGTATCATCCACAGCCCCATGAACCTTTGTGTGGGGATCTTAGGAAATGCTTTTTTGGAAATCCAAAGATATCAACTTGTTCCCTTTATCTACGTTGTAAAACGTTGTAATTATACCAGCGTTCACCACCTCTGGCAGGTCATTCTGTACACACACTACCATCAGTGTGAAAAAGTTGCCCTTGGGTCCCTTTTAAATGTTTCCCCTCTCACTTTAAACGTAAGCCCTTTAGTTTTGGACTCCCCCACCCTGGGGAAAAGACCTTGGCTATTCACCCAATCCATGCCCCTCGTGATTTTATAAACTTGTATAAGGTCACCCCTCAGCCTCTGAAGCTCCAAGGAAAATAGCCCTACCCTGTTCAGCCTCTCCCTATAGCTCAAACTCTTCAACCCTGGCGACATCCTTGTAAATCTTTTCTGAACCCTTTCAAGTTTCACAACATCTTTCCTATAGCAGGGAGACTAGAATTGAACACAGTATTCCAAAAGTAGTCTAATCAATGTCCTGTACAGCCGCAACATGACCTCCTGTATTCAATGCACTGATCAATAAAGGCAAGTGTACCAAACACCACCTGCATTACTGTCTGCCTGTGACTCCACTTTCAAGGAGTTATGAACCTTGATGGGGAGCACTCCCCAGGACCTTGCCGTGAAGCGTATAAGCCCTGTCCTGATTTGCATTGCCAAAATGCAGCGCCTCACATTTATCTAAATTAAGCTCCATCTGCCACTCCTTGGCCTATTCACCCATCTGATCAAAATCCCGTTGTACTCTGAGATAACCATCTTCGTTGTCTCCTACAGTATCAAGTTTAGTGTCCTCTGCAAACTTACTAACCGTACCTCTTATGTTCACATCCAAATCACTTATATAAGTGACAAAAAGCAGTGGACCCAGCACCGATCCTTGCAGCACACCACTGGTCACAGGCCTCTGATCCAAAAAGCAATCCTCCACTGCCACCCTCTGCCTCCTACCTTCAAGCCAATTTGCATCCGAATTGATATCTCTCCCTGAATTCCATGTGATCTAACCTTGCTAACCAGTCTACCATGCACAACGTTGTTGTTGCTGAAGTTTTTTTTTCTCACTTGCCTTTCTTGAAAAGCACTGTTGTACTAGCTAACTTCAAACTTGATGGGAACATTCCAGAATCAAGGGACATTTGGAAAATCATAGCACCCACCATTTCTATAGTTCTGTCTTTTATATTTTGACTGCATGAGAGGACAGTAGTGGTTTGCAGCTCTCTCCTCCCATACTGTATAATTATTGACTTTCCCTTTCTGTTGGTGGTATTGTGAATTGTCCTGATGAGTGCAAGATGAAACAATTTGACAAGATGTCTCTTCCTGGAGATTTGTCGGAGTTTAATTCCTTGAGCTTCCCCTAGTATTTGTTCTCTGCTGGTACCAATTAATTTTCTCATTCCTATCAGCCCCCTGACTACCCCTGTTTTCTGATATGTGGCCTGTTTGTGTTAAATATGTTCCATGTTTTTGACATTTTCTCATTCTCAATGAAACACATTTCTGTCTGTCCTTTTAAATCACTTACTAGCTATTTTCTGTATCACCTGCCTAATTTACTGTTGATTTCTACTTCTACCCTTTACGTCAACTTTTTGGTGGCTAGCAACTAAAACATTCCTAATCTACGGGCTTTCCCTATTCTTTGCGAAGTTACAAGCCCTTTTTTAATAAATAAAATAATACTATCCTTAATCCCCTTAGTAAGCTATGGATCTGGCTCGCTCAATTTCTATTTTAGGATATATTTTTGAATATTTTGTCTTGTTTCTTCAGATACTTTCCTTTTTTTAATCACTGAAGTTCTTCGTCTGTTTACTCACTCACCTGTAACCAACTTTGTTTTCATATCTATGTAATTGGCTCCTTGTTTGTAGACAGTTATTGTGATTAGGAAAGGCAGGTAGATAGATCCAGAGGTAGCAATGGAGCAGCAATTATCTGACAAATTCGAAATGCTTTCTGCTTGAGTGAACAAGAGCAGGGAATGCAAGGAGAATGACCAGACTGATCATCACATCATGGTGCAATATTTCCTTCAGGGAAGGAGACTACTATCCTTGCCTGGTTTGGCCTACATGTGACTCCAGTTCCACAGCCATGTTGTTCAGCCTTAATTGCTGTTAGGAATAGGAATAAATGCTGGCCTATCCAGCTATGCCTTCATCTCATGAATTAATTTTTAAAATGTTATTCAAGTGGGAGGACCCAATTGTTGCAGTTATAGGTAGTAACTTTGGAAGGTTAGACACTGCTCTCTGCAGCCAAGATCATGAGTCTTAAAAGCTGTGTTAGTTCCCCAGTGCCAAAATTAAGTACATCTAGGAATTGGAGAGGATCTTGGAGTAGGAGATTACAGATCGTGTTATCATGGTACTTGACATAAATAGGACTGAGAAAGAGGTTCTGCTCAGTATGAGCAGCTAGGATCAAATTGATGTAGGATAAATAAGGTCAGAGTTGAATTTGTGACTCTAAGATTGATTTGGGATATTGGCACCTGTACTGTGGACTAGATTGTTAGGCCGATTTTAGGCTGAAGCATAACAGAAATTGCTGGAGAAACTCAGCAGGTCCAGCATTACGTGGGAAGAAAGCAGAATTAACATTTTGAATCAAGTGACTCTTCATCAGAACTGCTGCTACTAAGAAGGAAAAATTGGTACTTATGCTGAGGTTGAAGTGGGTGAGGTGAGGGTTCATGGAGAGAATGGGGTTGGGACGTGAGTGGATAGGCAGAGATGGAGCCCAGAGAGAGAGAGATATGAAAAAGGTTAGTAAATGAGGATATTATGGATGCAGGCCAGGACAGAAGAAAAATTGAACACGAGATAATAAGATCTAAAAGTGAGAAAATGGATTCGCTGTGCAGAATATAACCCATATGTGATAACGAGCCTAGAATTCTGTGGGAATGGCATAACAGGATAGGGTATTCGGTGGATAAAAAGCATGGAAGGATGGAATCAAGCTCTAAAGTTATTGAACTCAGTTTGAGTCATAGAGGTTGCAAGTGTCCCCATTTGGAAAATAAGATGTTCTTCGAGCTTGCGCTGAGGATTGCTGGAGCATTGCATTGGCTTTGTAAGAGAAATGTTGCATAGGGAACATGGTGTCTTGAAGTGTTCTGGAAGTTTGGGGACATTTTTGTGAACGGAATGTAGGTGTTCTGTAAAGTGTTTTGTCTCCCCATTGTAAAGGGGACGACATTGTGAACAGTGAATACAGTAGACTAGATTGAGTGACGTACAAGTAGTCACTACTTCACCTGGAAGGTATGTCAAGGCGTCCTTGGATGGTTGGGAGGGAGAACTTAAAAAGGCAGGTATTATACCTACTATGATTTTGTGGGAAGATACTGTGGGAGTATGAGGAGATATTGGGAATGGAGGAGGGGTGTACCAGAGTGTCCTGGAGTGGACAGTCCCTGTGGAATGCTGACAGGTGGAATATGTGTCTGATCGTGGCATCCTGTTGGAGGTGACGGAAATGGCGGCTTACAGTTCTTTAGATGCAGACGCTGGCATTGTGGTAAGTGAGGACCAGACAGACCCTATTATTACTCTGGAAGGGAGGAGAAGGGGTGATGGCGGAAGTGTGGGAGATGGGTCGGACATGACTAAGGGCCTTGTCGACCATCCTTGGTTGAGGGAAAAGATATAATTTCTGAGAGGAGTTAAAGGAGAAGTTGTTCAAAGTGATACCAACTTTGCATAGATGGAGGAGGGTGGTGGTGGTTGTGGACAGCTCAGGAGTTCTTGCCAGGTAGAAGTGGAGAGCCTTGAGAACATCCTGATTGGGGAATGGATGTGTAACGGGATTGCACATTGATAGTGAAGAGGAGGCAATGTTGCCTGCCAGATGGGAATTTTGAAACTTTTGTAAAGCGTCAGAAGATTTATGGATGTAAGTGGGGAGGGACTGGACAGCGGAAGGAAAAATACAGTTGAGAAGAAGTAAGTTCTGTGGGGGCTGGAATAGGCAGGAACAGTGGGTCTGGGCAGTCCTGTTTGTGGATTTTGGGAATAAAGTAGAAGTGGGCTGTATGGGATTGGGAACTGTGAGCTGGGAGGGTGCCCTGGGACATCCCCAGGTGAGATGAGGTTGGTGACAGTTGTGGACACAATAACCTGATGCTCAGTACTCAAGGGTGGGGTTGTTGTTCCGGGGGAAGATAGGAGAACATGTCCAAAAAGCTTGTGCCCAGCCTGTGCAAAGTAAATGCCACCCTCATGAAATGCTATCCGGTAAATCATGGTTTTTTTGTCTTGGCTTTGAATTGTTTGTCCACAAATGCTATTTCCCTTGGTTAGCTGAAGAGGTTGAGATGACACATTGGAGGTGATGATTAATTTCATTACCTGCCTACCTTTGTTGAGAGGATGTTCTCAAAACCTGCACTTTTAAAAGCTGGTGAATCACAGTAGGGATCATCTTTACAATTTCTCACAATAGTAATGATTGCTCAGTTTGGTTCAAGAGGAATTCAGGAGAATTTGTTTCCATGTACCGTTTTTTAACTTGGAGAAGTCACTTAAGTATTAACCATGCAGGTTTATTTGCTAGAGCTCTCACCCAGTATGTGTGTTACAAAAGGAATCATTTATTTTCTCAACTTATTTCTTTTCCCAGAAACGGCTAGTTTCATTTCTGCTGTCTTGTTGTTCTCATGCCCCCTTCGTTTTTGATTCTTACTCAACCATGTCAGCCGTCTCCTTCTATCCCACTTTGCTTCTCCCCTCCTATTTCTGTCGTAAGTACTCCATTCCCAACAAATTCGGTGGTTTAAATACATTTCTGTCAATTTCAGTTTGTTTTTTACATGATTGCAAACTAGCTATATTGAGATGGAGGTGCTGGTGTTGGATTCGAGTGGACAAAATCAGGAGTCACACAACACCAGGTTATGGGCCAACAAGTTTATTTGAAATTACGAGCTTTCGGAGCACTGCTCCTTCGTCAGTTGGTAGCTGCGGTTCGCAATCTTGTGATTTCGAATAAGCCTGTTGGACTACAACCTGGCATCATGTGACTTCTGATTTTAATTATATTGAGAACAGTTGAATGTCTTTATTTTGAATGGGCGCTGAACTAAGCATGCAGCAGTATCATCCTATGGATATATTGAAATTGCAGGATACTTGATGTGTTGTAGGAATTGTAACCTTCTGATAACAGTGGCGTGGGAGTGTATTGAAGAACTAATCATTTTGACAGGAGGACTCTGAAAGAACTTCAGTTAAAAGAGCAAGTCATTTTTCACAGTTTGTTTCATTACTAATCTCTTACAATGTCAACAAAGAATTATGCATCAAATGGATAAATATAGATGAAGAAGAATGACACAGTGTAAAAGCATCAAGAAATTACACTTATTCCCAAATAACTGAAGGCTTTTTGCCTCTGTAACCTACTTGAAACAATTGCAAATACTGGTCACTCATTAAGTATTCACTGACATATGGACCTCTCTTGTTTCCAGTCTCCTCCGCATGCTGTGATTTTGCCTCCAAGTATCCTCAACCTAACTGGAGAAGACCATCATACAGAGAAGGAATGCGTTGTTTCTGAAGCTGTAGTAAGTATTATTTTTGCTAGAATGTCAATTTAAATGTGTCTCTGTGTATCACACTAGCTAGAAATGCTGTTTCACACCATCAAGTGAATTGTCTTGAAACTGAACCTTATAGGTCCAGGTGGTAAGGTTTCCGTGTGATGCCAAATCAGCTACCTCTGCTGGCTGGTGATTGGGGAGCTACAATTACATTCCACGCTCCAGAATTCAAGGACGGATAATTGACGGCACGGTGGCTCAGTGTTTAGCACTGCTGCCTCCCAGCGCCAGGGACCCGAGTTCAATTCCAGCCTTGGGCGACTGTCTGTGTGGGGCTTGCATGTTCTCCCCGTGTCTGTGTGGATTTCCTCCAGGTGCTCCAGTTTCCTCCCACAGTCCAAAAATGTGCAGGTTAGGTGAATTGGCCGTGCTAAATTGCTCATAAGTTAGGTGGTTTCATAGGAAATACAGGGGAATGGGTCTGGGTGGGGTGCTGTTCGGAGGGGCGGTGTGGATTTATTGGGCCGAATGGCCTGTGTCCACACTAAAAAAAAGAGCTGGAGTGAAGAATTAGCTATGTTTGCGTTCTTGATTACTGTCCAGTGAGCTCTTTATCATGCCTGGATATAGTATTGCAGCTTAAAAATGCCTTGAGACATCTCTCAAAATGATGAAGAATTACAGTGTAGGACAAGTAGACCAGTTTGAGATTTTGACAAAGCTCTCCATTTAGAGTCATGAATATCTACTTTCTGATATCTGTGGAATAGAGTTTCTGCAACTGCAGTTGATTACAGAGAATAGCCCTTAATTTTAAAGTTTAGGCTGGTGAAGTGAAATGTTAATTTTTTTTTCCTAATTAGCAGACCAAATAGAAGAGCTTTAGCTTCTTGCACTTCTTCAATGCATTATAGTCACTGAAGTTTTGAAGAGTAGTTTCAGTTTGTAACCAAGTGGAAAAAGCTCCATGAAGTCAATTAATGGTTCAGGTAGTTGTTTTTGGTTTAAGTTGATGAAAAATGTTAACCAATTTTCTGCTTTTCTTGGAATCGTGCTATCCGTCCCTTCATGTTCAACAAAACAAGCAGATGTTATCTTGGCTCAGGAATCTTTTGATGCATTATTTAGTACCCCGTCAGTGTTGCAGTGTTGGCCTAGATTTCCCAAGGCTTTGTCTCCGTTTGAACTCCTAATTCGCAAAGATGTAGTCACTTTTTCCATGATGAACTTGTCAGTCTTGGCCAGGCTGCTGTGCTGTGTTCAGTAAAAAAAGGTATATGTTCTCAGGGAGAGCTAAATGTTTTGGAAGTTTCATTAGTTCAGCTGATCTTACTCTTTAAATGTGGATGTGTGACACTGCTTGCTTATTGGAAAGTGTCACAATCAGGTGGAGTGGGGTTGATCAACTCCTGCTTTTTTCCCCTCCTTGTTTGATCACAACGGGGATTTGAATAGGAGGATATTCTTGCCAATTAATTGTTTGAATGTTTGTGTGTCTTTTTTGTTAACACTAATCAGACAGATTTTCTTGAATTTTGACAGAATCTGGATAGCTTTAATTGTACTTGCTTAAGTAATGTAAACATTGGTTGGCACGGTGGCTCAGTAGTTAGGACTGTTGCCTCACAGCACTCGGGACCCAGGTCTGATTGTAGCATCAAATGACTGCCCCAGTTTGGCCAGATCAATGTTATTGAAGTATTGTTTTCATTCTTTTCCTATTTCACTTTGAGATGTACTGACTGTTTGATTTGCTGCCATGTACATGGGTATTGAAAATAGTCACTGTTTGCAAGTCAGTTGAGGCATAACTCTTTCAGCTGTTCATTTGTCAGTCTTACTCTATAAGACTCCATAATTATCCAATTAAAGCCTCATCATATATTGTCTCATTGTCATTATATTCCAACTTGTTTCTCGAGTCAATTTTAAAAAAGAGATACCATTTTAGTACCAGAACCAATTAAACGTTCATAGGACAACCTGGAACTTTTAACTAAAATTAAATTCAAATGCTAAATAGAACTTAGATTTTTTACAAGAAGGCATTGTTACAAATTGATTACTTTTTGAAATATTTTTGTTAGTTTTTTAAACAGTAAATTTTAAGAAGCTTTCAGTGATCAGCCCAAAAATTGGCTACACCTGCAGGTTTGCAGTATTGCATGAACTGTTTGTGTCAAAATGTTAATGAGCCACACAGCAATGTAAATCATTACCACAAAAATCTATTCCATAATTTTCATTACGTCATGCCAAGTTACAAACTTTTTTATTGGCTTCAGCCTAAATTACCTTTCTCATTATACATATAGTAAAGTATTGGGGGTCAGCCATATGCCTTTAATATTGTTGATGTACTTCTGAAGGAACCAGTCTGTCATCAAGCTTAATAGTTTCTATTTATCTGATTAAACTGATAGTGACTTAATAACATTGCTTCTTTTGCATTTGTAATTTCTAGACTATTTGTTAGTTTGGAGAATTTACATTTCTGGAGGGAAAACAGTAAATTTGGATAGAAAAGAGTATTGTAGCTTAAATTTAATTTTAATTTATGAAATGTGGGTTTGTTCCCATTTTCTAAATGAGCTGAAAGTTAATGATTCCAAGCATAGATTGCAATAGAAAATAAAGACACGATCAACTGGAATTAAGTTTAGGAAGAATTTTAAGTTTACAAGTACTTTAACTTTAATCAAAACTGTTGCAATGTCGCAAATTGTTTGAAATGGATCTTTGTAGTTGCAATAAAAACAAAGTGTTGGAAATAGTCAACAGGGCAGATAGTCATCATGGAAAATGTGAAGAGATGTAACACATTTTAAGCAACTGCAGAGAGTTAGACGAACTTCTTGTAGCTGAGCTTTTTCTTTGCCACCCACACCTGAAATTTCACAGCTTAGAAGAGCAGTGACTGGGTTGCAGTTATTTACGTTGGTTAGTTTAATGCGAGAATCTGAATAGTCTTTTTGACTTGATGTGTAATGCAATTTAGTTTGAATTGTAAATATTCAGCATTCCCCTGGCCTCTGTTACCAGGCGTACCTTGCAACTTCATAGTAAGATAGAGGAAATATGGATGAGTGATACAAGCTAATATGTGCTGTTTTTATTATGACAGTCGTGTTGTAGAAAGGCTGCGGTTCAACTGAAACTGCCTTTCATTTCAGGGATAACAAGCATGGGGCTGGATGAACACAGCAGGTCAAGCAGCATGATAGGAGCAGGAAAACTTGACGTTTCGGGCCTAAACCCTTCATCAGAAATCATTTCTGATGAAGGG
>JAHRHZ010000231.1:251816-272206 GCA_024137785.1 Ginglymostoma cirratum
TTTCTGAAGAAGGGTCTAGGCCCGAAACGTCAGCTTTCCTGCTCCTCTGATGCTGCTTGGCCTGCTGTGTTCATCCAGCTCTACACCTTGTTACCGCTGATGAATAGTGGATGCTGTTTGGTTTACGTGAATTTACTACTGTACAGTATAACGATTTTCTATTGTGATTTCCCTATAACGCGATTTTCTATAGCGCAAAGTCACACAAGAATGCAACTATCTTGTTATAGAAGAAATACCTGTATGTAAACGAGGTTGATTCTGAAATTTGAGGTATATTTGTCAAAATTGAGGTGGCACTAATTAGAGGGAACAGTCTAACTTAACTGTAGCCAAGAAATGGCAAAAGGCTTTGATTATATTTATAAAAGAATTATGGCAGATGAAAACCCAGTGCAGATTGTAGTGCATGATGTCACATAATCAAAAACAAAATCTTTAAAGCAGTGTGCTTGTCTGGCATGAGGTGATTTGGTGAGTCGCTGAAAGATTGACAAGTGGTTGCACAGAATGAGCATGAACTACACTCTCATTTCAACTGTTTAAAAATCAGTCTGAATGCTAACATTGAACTGTACAGCACAGTACAGGCGCTTTGGCCCACGATGTTGTGCTGAACTTTTACCCTAAACCTAAGGTCTATCTAACCTCCACCCCTACCCTATACCATCATCCATATGCCTATCTAATAGCTGCTTAAATGCCCCTAATGGGGCTGACTCCACTACCCTCTCCCGCAATGCATTCCACGCCCCTACCGCTCTCTGAGTAAGGAACCTACCTCCGACATCTCCCCTATATCTACCTCCACTCACTTTAAAACTATGCCCCCTCGTAATAGCTACCTCCACCCAAGGAAAATGTCTCTGGCTGTCCACTCTATCTATACCTCTGATTATTTGGTACACCTCTATCAAGTCACCTCTCATCCTTCGACGTTCTAAAGAGAAAAGCCCTATCTCTGTCAACCTTTCCTTGTAAGACCTTCCCTCCATTCCAGGCAACATCCTGGTAAATCTCCTCTGCACCTTTTCCAATGCTTCCACATCTTTCCTGTAATGAGGCGACCAGAACTGGACACAATAGTCCAGATATGGCCGAACCAGGGTTTTGTATAGCTGGAGCATAACTTCACGGGTCTTGAACTCACTCCCTCAATAAATGAAAGCTAACACACCATACGTCTTCTTAACAACTGTGTCCACCTGGGTGGCAGCTTTCAGTGAACTGTGGACATGAACCCCAAGATCCCTCTGCTCTTTCACACTGCCAAGAATCTTTCTGTTAACCCTGTATTCTGCTTTCAAGTTTGCTCTTCCAAAATGAATCACCTCACACTTTTCGGGGTTAAACTCGATGTGTCACTTCTCAGTCTAGCTCTGCATCCTATCAGTGTCCCTTTGTAGCCTAGAACAGCCCTCCGCACTATCCACAACTCGACTCACCTTCGTATCGTACCTTTGAAAATGTCTGGTAAGGCCTGTTTTGAAATTTTCATTGACCTCGACTGCCAAGATATGCATAAAGAGCTTGAAACTGAGAGAGAAGATTGAGATACATTTCTACAAGTTGATCATGTGCATTTCAAATGGAAATTGATGAACACAGAAAAAATAGTAAAGGGAATAGATGATTCCATAGTGAAGCTAGATCTGGTTGAGGGTGATGATCTCTGTTATTATTGTAGAATGTAGAGAACGGTGTGCATTGTAGATGGTTCTGCCAGAAGCTAAATGTCAATGCTAACTACTGCTTACAACCCAAACTGAATTATAGAATAGTGACAAAGCAGGAGGAGACCTTTCAGCCTGTTGGCTGTGCTAGCTCTCTGCAAGAACACTTAACCTAGTGTCACACATGCATCGTTCCCCAGAACCTTGCAAATATTTCCTCTTTGGATAATTACTCAATCTCTTTTGAAAGCCATTATTGAATCAGCTTCCACCACTCCGTCAGGCAATGGATTCATATCCTAGCCACTGGGTATGTAGAAAGATTTCCCTTATGTCACCTTTGCTTCTTTTGCCAGATACTTTAAATCTGTCTTGTCTGTTTCTTGATACTTCTCCTGATGGGAACGTTATTTTTCCCTGCCTAATCTGGTCAAACCTCTTATCGCTTGGACAATGCCGCTCACGTCTCATCCTATCAGTCTCTTCCACAGAGGAGACAAGTCTCAGCTGGTCCAACTGCTTCTGTAACTGAAATTCTCTTCATGGAACTATTCTGTGAACTTTTCTTCTGCACCCTCTGTAATGCCCTCACAATCTTCCTGAGGTATGGTGCCCAAAACTGAATGCAGCACTCCAGTCAAGGCTGAACTAGAGTTTCTATTAATTTGGCATGGCTTTCTTGGCTGTACTCCTGTTTACAAAACACACGATCCCTTTTGTTTATTAATCTGCACTCTTCAGTCCCCTGCCACCTTCAATGATTTGTGAGCACGTCCCCAGGCTTCGCTGTTTCTGCACCTTGCTCTTCCACTAAATTGAATGACTTCAGACTTCTTCTCTGCAATCAAATTTCATCTGCAGTTGTCTACTCCTTTCACCAACTTGTCAATGAAATCTGGAATCCTAAGTGTTCTTGCAAAAAAAATCTACGATTGAAGCTGATATCAAGTCATGAGATATTTTTCACTTGATTGATTGTGAAAATTTTCCTGTACAAATAAAATGAAGCAGCTTTTAGTGATGACAGTTTTTTAAATATTATCGTCAGTATCTGTGAAAGGATCTTTCCTTGGGTGAATCTCACAAGGTCTGTTTTGATGCTTACCTTTTAGATTAAATCAGCAAAATTGCTCAGTTCCAGAAGCAGAACATTGCTAATTTGAATAAAGTTGGAGTAGAAATTAAATGCTTATTACGCAAAATATCATAAGTTTGCTAAACTATTGATATGATTGTAGTTTGCTTCTGTTGCATGTGTATATTTGTCAGGTTTAATCCTGGCTAGTATCTGGCAGCATTTCTGGAAAGTATGTACAAGTTCGGCATAAATATTACAAGGAAAAGTTGGTTGTAGTTATGGTCTGATTGAGCTGTTGAGTCTGCTTTCACAAGCTTTGAGGAACAAAATGGAAAGAATGAAGTAACATTGAATAGGCGCAGCAGGATAGTTTGATGCGTAAATTGGATATATAACTTGCTATGTAAACTCATAGATAATTCTTGGATGATAACAATTCTGGTAATTTGAGAGAACCTCTACATATAACTTGGAGGCAATTGCATTTTGTGAAAATTATCTACTTCAGCATGACCTAATTTTCACTGACCCACAACTGGTTTCTTTTTACGGAAATTTGAATTTTGTTTGTGGCCACTTTACTGGCAGTCTCAAAAACCTGAAAGCCCTTGTGATGTTCTGACATCATGTACAATATCCATAATTACAGGACACTAATGTTGACAAGGTCTGTGGACAACGTTAAAGGCTTTGAATTCACAATAACAATAGGTTTTAGGGACCCTGATAAGTCACAGAAATCAGTAAATGGTAGTTTTTCAGACAGAAGGAAAGTTTAGAATAGAATCATACAATTCCTACAAAGCAGGTAGAGTCTATTTGGCCTATTGAGTCTGCACTGACTGTCTGAAGAGCATCCCACCTACACCCACCCTCTACCCTATCCCTGTAACCCCACGTTTGCCATGGCTAATCCTCCTGGCCTGCACATCCCTGGACACTACGAGGCAATTTAGTATAGTCAATCCATCTAACCTACATGTCTTTGGATATGCAGTATTAAGATCAGTGCTCCGTACTAATGACGGCTACTTGTATATACAGGGTTCGAGGCTTCCAGTTTGGGGTTCTATTCTGAATGTTGAAGTGATGCCTGTTCTTGTCTCTGGTAGTTTGTGGTTGTAATGGCCCTGTTGTCTGACTTGACAACATTGTATTTAATACTGTTGTCCAAGTACATCTGTCACTAGTACAGCCTGTTCTGTCCTTTCTTCACAGTCTGTTCTAAATGACTGCTGATATCTTTGTTATATCATGATTTGCTTTATACTGCAATAATTGTCAAGTTTACAGATAACACAAACCTTGGAAATGTAGTAATCAGTTAGGAAGATTGCCCCCTTCACCCTTGCCTGCTCTTGTTGTCTCTCTTCCTTGTACACTCGCTAGCTACGGCAGCACCTTCTCTCACTGTTGTCTGTGTCCGCCTGCGTGCTCTTGCTCACATTCTCTCAAAAAATAGAGAGAGTTTACTGAGAGTTGGAGACTTGTATCACTCTGACTTCACTTCTCTAAACCCACCACTGTAAAGCCTTATACGTATACTCAGACCTGACAACTTATGGAGGGTTGTTGAATCAGCTAACAGACAGTTTATTTCATAGCTATGCCTTACCTTATGTCTATGAGTGTCAACCACTTCTCTCATTTCAAGCCTTTTGTTCCTCTAATTGGTTTCCTCTCCATTTAAAGTAAAGCTTTCAGTTTTGTAACCCAGCTTTTGGAACTCCCTTTCTAAATCACTCCACAACATTTTCTCTGTCCCTTTTGTGGATGATCAAAGGTGTGTTGGTTAGATATTCTGCAGCTGACCAAAAGACTTCTGCTTGTCTCTGCAAAAATTCCCCCTTAAAATCGGGTTCTGTTTCTTACACTCCTCAAGGCACTTTTGATTTTTTGTTCCTGTTTAAAGGTACTGTATGAATGCAACTTTATTGTACCAGTATGCTTGATGGTAGATTATGGGTTCACTCCTCAGGAGCAAGAGGACTGGGGATCGCTGTGCTGACAGTCAAGAAAGAATTAACAAAGATGTAGAACAAAGAACGGGATGATTACACGTGAATAAAAGAAGATGGTGATGGGAATGATCTTTCAGTGGCTGTAATAGTTTAAGATTATTTTAATGAACTGTATTAATTCATTTCTTCTTTTAATGATAGAAGAAAGACCAAGTGGATACTAGAATGAGCCCTCACAAGGTAGCACAGTCGACCATCGATCTGTTAGGGCTGGGTAAGTAACGGATATTTAAGTGGGTTTTATTTTACGCCTGTGTAAGACATATCACACTTTTGTTGAAATGAAAATGCCTGTAACAATTATTCTCAGCATAGTAGTCATTGCTGGCTAAACTTGAAATGGCGGTGGCAGTCTTTAGAGAGCTTATTCAGTAAGACACTGGTACATAACTCACTCTGCGGCTTAGCAGTATAAGTAATGAACTCCTAAGGGAAGGAATTTCTACTGGAGTGTTCTCTAAAGATACATTGTGTGTGATCTTTCAACATTTACAATCCAAAGAGTTTTAGCAAGGCTTATGTAAGACATTGTGTTTTAGCTCTGTATATGCAGTATCTTCCTCATGATTTGAATTACGTTTTGGCCCCATCTGGTGAAAGTGCAAGTTTATTTTTATCTTGAATGCATATATTTCATGCTGTCAATTATTTGTCTTGATTTTCAACTTTGCATTGCTTTTGCTTGAAACCATAATTGGCATTCTTTATTGAATGGTTATTTTACCTCCACTTGCTATTTCTGAAGTTCAGCACATTGTCTAACAGAAATCTTAAAACATCTGGCTCTAAATGATGACTACACTCCAAAACAAATTAAGGGTGAGCTTGGCCAAATTGGCCATTCAGTTCCCTTGAAGGAAGAGACGTTTCGTGTATTTAAGATTCTATAATAAATAATGTGATTGTTTTTAAAGTTTTTTTAATTAAAGAAAGAATGTGAATTTTTGAATTTCACTGAAATTCAGTGACTTCAAAATAAACCTTCTAGGAGTGGTGAACAAATATTAACTTTGAAAATGTCAAGCTGCTATTTTTCTGTAGATTGATTAAATCATCTACAATTTGTTATGCAATTGTTGTCTCCACCATTAACTAAAAGCTTAGTGAATTTTTTTAACCTTAGCTCACTAAGAATTTTGCCTCATTTCAACTTCAGTTGAATCTGTCTAATTGCCATTGCAATTTTAATTCATTCTATTCAGTGAAACCTTTCAAGTGAGTTGTGTTGAAAATGTTCTTGTAAATGCAGCTGACATTTGAATATTTTCTCCTTTGCAAAAGCTCATCTCCCCTTGGAGTATAGACTTAAGTTGAGCAGCTTTGGGGGCACCATGTGCTTTATCATGAACATAAAGAAAACACTGCAATTAAGTGGTGTCTATAAGGTGAAAGTTGCTTTTACCTGAGGTTATTAATTGCTCAAATTCGACCTTTTTCAAAAGTTGGTGGGACAGTACCTCCAGCCATTCGCTGAATACTTTGAATTAGACTGATATAATTGTGAAATTTTATTATGTAATCTAGCTAGGACAGATCATTATCAACAAATTTTTCCAAGAACTTTTGATGTTGCTATCTTTCAGTCTGGCTACCCAACGAACCTACATAACAATGTATGTAGTTTCTTTCATGACCTCAGGAACATATCAAATGTTTTACAGCCAGTGAAGTATTTTTCATGGATAGTCCTGCACTAATTAAGGGAAGCACAGCAGGCAATATTTACATAGCAAGATCTAATCAAACAGCAGTGAGGTAAGAACAGAATAATCTGGTGACCTTAATTGAGAAATGAGTGTAAGCAAGAATAGCATTTTCTTCTAAACTTGGTTGAATGGACCAAAGTAGTCTGTCCCTCAGTGGTACCCTGATCTGCTCCTAACACTCCTCACCCCATCCCAAAAAATATGGCACCTTACATGCAACTGATAAACACTTGCCCTTTCACTTTCCTCATCCTCACTACTCAAAGCCCTAAATCAACCTTCTAGGTGAAGTAGCATTTTATTTGTACTACTTTTAATCTAGCCTACTGCATTCACTGGTCACAGTCTGGTCTCCTTTACAATGGCGCAACCAAATGCAGACTGAGTGGCCACTTTGCAGAACACCTCCACACTGTAAGAATGACCCAGACCTTCCAGTTGCTTTCCATTTCTCTTAAACCATCTTGCTCCCATGCTAGTATTCCCACTTTGGGCTTGCTGCAGTGTTCCAGCAAAGTTCACTGCAAGAGTTCAGTGCATGCTCTCTGCCCTTTGTTTCGTTATACTATTTTACCCTGGCTGTGTCTTATTAGAAACATAGAAGATAGGAGAAGGAGGAGGCCATTTGGCCATCGAACCTGCTCTGTCATTCATCACAATCATGGCTGATCATGCAACTCATTAGCCTAATCCTACTTTCTCTCCATAATTTTTGATCCCATTCACCCCAAGTGCTATATTTAGCCACATCTTCAATACATTCAATGTTTTGGCATCAACTACTTCCTGTGCTAATGAATTCCACAGGCTCACCACTCTGATCCAAATGGTCTACCCCAAATCCTCAGACTGTGACCCCTGGTCTGGACACACCCACCATTGGGAACATTCTCCCTGCATCTACCCTGTCTAGTCCTTTTAGAATTTTATAAGTCTCTATGAGATCCCCCACTCATTCGTCTGAACTCGAGTGAAAACAATCCTACCTTGTCAATCTCTCCTCATATATAAGTCCCGCCATCCCTGGAATCAGCCTGGTAAACCTTCGTTGAACTGCCTTGAGAGCAAGAGCATCTATTCTTCCTCAGAAAAGGAGACCAAAACTGCTCACAATATTCTAGGTGTGGCCTCACCAAGGTCCTGTATAACTGCAACAACACTTCCCTGCTCCTGTACTCAAAGTCTCTTGCAATGAAGGCCAACATACCATTTGCCTTCTTTACCGCCTGCTGTACCTGCACCTGCATGCTTACCTTCAGCGACTGGTGCACAAGGACCCCCAGGTCCTCCTAAACACTCCCCTGTCCCATTTTACAGCCATTAAAGTAGTATCTGCTGCCTTGTCTTTGCTTCCAAAGTGAATAACCTCACATTTATTCAAATTATGCTGTGACTGCCATTGATCTGTCCACTCACCCAACCTGTCCAGATCTTGTTGAAGGATCTCTGCATCTTTGTCACAGTTCACCCTCTGTCCCTACTTGGTATCATCTGCAAACTTTGAGATGTTACATTTTGTTCCCTCATCCAGATCATCAATATAGATTGTGAATAGCTTTGTGTTAGCTTTGCTCTGTGCAGAGCAGATCCATTTTCTCCTTTTCACGTTAACTGTTTCTGTCTCCACAGATGCTGCTAGACCTGCTGGGTTTTTCTAGCGCTTTTTTTTATTTGATAACCCAACTATCTGATGAGGTTGCAAGTATAATTTAGGTCTGATTTTGGTCAGTTGAAGATCTAACTGGAGGTGAGTGAGCACAATATCCACGTTTAGAGTGGTTAGGAATTGGAGCTGTTTGTGCATTCAGATAACTGCCTGAATTTCTCTATGAAGACAGACTCTGTCAGGCGGAAACTTAGGCAGTTCTCCCTTTTTAATGTTTCCCATCCTATGAAAACTTAAACATGTACCCTAGCAATACCTTATAATATAATCAGTGATCCTAATAACAAGCGGTAGTTGCAAATCTCCCAATGAGTAGAATCAGGATCCTGATGCTGTGTAGAAAGTACTTTTTTTCAGTCTTATTAAATCTTCAACTGCTAGGAGTGGTATCTGCAAACTCTTTTTGAGTATATTTTGTTTCATATTCTAATGGGCACATTTTGAGACGTGCTGTAGGTGTCAATTTCCGGTTTTTGTTTTGAGAGGCATATTTGTGGAACAGACTGAGATCACTTGGTTTATTGAGTCTCTGCCAGCTGTCTGCAGAGCAACCCAGTCAGAAGTATTTCTCCACTCAATCCCAATGGCCCTGAAATTTTATTTCCTTCAAGTGCCTTCCAGATTTCATGTAGGCCATGTCAACTTACGCAGCCTTTGAGGGCATACAGTTTCAAACCAATAAAATTTGCTGTACAATAAAACTTCTTCCTTATATCCTCCACATATCTCCTGCCAAAAAGCTTAATCAGTGGCCCCCAGTCATTGTAAGATCACCTAATGAAAACATTGTCTCTTTGTCTACTTTATCTAAGCCGACATACACTCGTATGGAGCTTTCAAATCTCCCGTCAAGTATTGTGTGCTCCAAGGAGAGCAACCCCAGCTTCTTCAACCTGAACTCATAACTAAAACATCCCCATTCCTGGAACCAGTGTAGTAACTCTTCTCAGCACTTCTGGGGAACTTCTCAATCATCTTAAAATGTGCCCACCAGAACTGGATGCAGTTCTGTCACTGTGGCCTACCCAGGAATTTTTGGAGCTTCAATGTGACCTTTCTGCTTTCCTCTCTTTCCCTACGTAGCTCAGCTTCCTATATGCTTTGCTAATTGCTCTATCAATATGTTCTAACATCTTCAAAGCACGAAGCACAGGCACTCCAGATACCACTTTCTGCACAATATTTCAAACTATGTCAAAGATTGTATATTGCCTCTCCCATACTCATCTGTCAAAATCTATCACTTCGTATTTCTCTGTATTAAGTTCTGTCTGCCCCATTTTTGTTTTAGTTGATCATCCTTTGCATTTGCCACACTTCCCAGTTTGGTATCATTAGCAAACTTTTCAATTTTATGTATTGTATTCCAATACCCAAAAGCCAGTCATCCTTCTGGAACACACAAGATGGCCTGGCCACTGACAACAATATCTCCTGAAGAATACTTTTTAAATAAAACACTTTACCATCCTCCAGTGTGGAAAAATGGCCAACAGTTAGTTGGTTCCTTGGGTTTGAAAGTTACAAGGAAACCCAATGATGACACAGCAGATAAATCATAGAACAGAATCAAAGAATTCCTACAGTGCAGAAATGGGGAACTAAATACATCTTTTGTTACTATTACTAGGAATGGCAGCCAGGAGGCTGGTGAAGAGTCACTTCCACCTCTTGCTTTCCAGTGTCCCTCAGTCAGATTCTGGTTGACCCATGCAGGAGCAATCCTTGTAAATTTACCAGAATGTCGAGGCATGCACCAACATACCAGCTCCTGTGGTGCACCAGTTCTGACAAATTAAGCCCATTGTCTTGTAATCACACACACACACACACACACACACACACATTTCAAACTTGCTGTTACATTGATATGTTTCACCGCTGTTTGGTTAGACACATGGTTAAAAAAGGACAAGATTGTTTGCCTGGTGCAGTCATATTCCTTTGTCAAACTCTGCATTTCATGGGTTCACAATTCCAGAACTGGAATATTGGGAAATTTCAATCTATTTTTCAAGTTAAGATGAATTGGCGCAATCTTTTGTATTTCATGTAAGACTGTGCAGTGCTGCTTAAACAGAAGGTCACGACTGTACTGTGTGCACGTGTTCAAGTCACCATGTCCTAAAGGAAGTTCTGTTTGGCAGCACATATACTAAAATTGGAACGATACAGAGAAAATTAGCCCCTGTACAAAGATGGCACACAAATTTGTGAACCCTTCCATATTTTCAAAGGGCCCCTCTTGTGGTGCAGTGGTAGTACCCCTACCTTTGGACTAGCAGGCCAAGTTCAAGTCCCACCTGCTGCAGAGGTGTGTAACAGCACCCCTGAACAGGTTCGTTAGACAGATGGGTTAAATTAATTAAAGGAACAAGATGATGATTTGGCCCCTTGATCAAGAATCTATCTATCACTGCCTTAAATATATAGAAGTACTCTGCATCCACTGCTGTCTGTGGCAAGGAGTTCTAAAGTTACTCAACCCTCTCAGAAGAAATTCCTCATTGTCTCAGTCTTAAATTAGTACCTCTTTATTCTGAGACTATGCCCTCCAGCCCTAAACTCTTCCATGACGGGAGCGTTCTCTCAGCATTCACTGTGTGAAACCCTTTAAGAATCCTGTATGCTTCAATGAGATCACCTCTGATTCTCCTAAACTCCAGAACCTAAAAATTGGTCTTACATTGCCAGGAGGACAAATGCAATTCAATATCATATCTTCCTAGTGGAAGTTTTCAATGATTTGCACATATAGGACACCCTGTCACTAAGTAAACATAAGGTTGTCTTTTAATGAAATGGAAGTGTTACTTTTAGGTTTGAAAAGGAACAATTGTGAAATTGTGGCAGTTCTGGATCTGGATTCCTATTAAAGTGAAATAAAAACTGTTTGCATTTATCTGGTGCCTTTAATTCAATTTTACCTCTTAAAATGCTACACAAAGGTCGTACAAACAGAATTTGACACCACATCAAATAAAATTATTATTGAAGAACAACAGCTGGGTCAAAGAATTTTAAAGGATGAGAGAGTGAAATTCAGGATGGGAATTCCAGGACTTGGGACCCAGACAACTATTGGCATTACTGCCAGTAACGGAGAGCCAGGAATGTGCAAGAGGCTAGAACAGCTGACAGTATTCTTGGACGGTCGTAGGCCAAGAGACCTTACAAAGGTAGTGTGGGCTGATGCCAGAGAGAAATTTGGAATGGGTGAATATAATTTTTTCCGTGAAGATTTGTTATTTTGTGAGACGTGCACAAAAGTAGTGGACGAACAGGATTCAGTTTTGGTTTTGGATTTGGATGGCAGAGTTTTGATTGAGCTCCAATGAAATTAGGGTGCAAGGTAGCAAGCCAGCTAGGAGCGTGTTAGAATAGTCAGCCGTAGCAAAAACCAGCATGTGGGTTTCAACAGCATTCGAACTGAGTGGTGAAGACACCATACCGACGTTGCTTGTAATATCAAAATGGCTGAAGTCAACGGGATTTGAGGTTGTAGCCTTGCTCGCCAAGCCGGTGTGTTTGATTGCAGACATTTTGTCACCCTGCTAGGTAACATCGTCAGTGCGCTTCCAGTGAAGCATTGGTGCTCTGTCCTGCTTGTAATTTATATGCCTCGGTTTGCTGGGGTGGTTGGCAGCACTTCCGGTTCTGTTTTTCAGTGATTTGTATATTGGGTCCGTTTCAATGTGTGTGTTGATGAAGTTCCAGTTGGAATGCCAGGCCTCCACAAATTCCCTGGCATGTCTCTGTTTGGTTTGTGCTATTATGGATGTGTTGTTTCAGTTGAATTTGTGTCCTTCTTTGTCCGTGTGTATTCAGGCCAGTGAGAATTGGTTGTGTCTCTTGGTGGCTAGTTGGTGTTTGTGTATCCTTGCTGTCAGTTTTCTTCCAGTTTGGCCTATGCAATGTTTCTCACAGTCCTTGCATGGTATTTTGTACATTATGTTAGTTTTATTCGTTGTGGGTATGGGATCCTTTACGTTTGCCGGTGGCTGTTGCAGGGTTGTTGTTGGTTAGTGGGCTACCCTGATACCTAGGGGTCTGAGTAGTCTTATGGTCATCTCTGATATGTCTCTGATGTACAGTAGGGTGACTAGTGTGTTTGGTGGTATTGTGTCTTGTTGTGGTCTGTTGTGGAGGTAAAGGCGGATTGTGCTTTTTGGGTATCCATTCCTTTTAAAAACTCCACAGAAGTGCTCCTGTTCTGCTTTGTGCAGTTCCGGGTTGCTGCAGTGTGTTGTGGCCCGTTTGAATAATATCCCGATGCAGCTCTGTTTATGGGTGTTGGGGCGGGGTATCTGGTCCGTATGTATGGTCTTTCTGTATACATAATTCCCCATTGTTCTTAACGTTCTAGCATTATCTCAAGGGTGGCACAATGACTCAGTGGTTAGCACTGCAGCCTCACAGCGCCAGGGACCTGGGTTCGACTGCACCCTCTGGCAACTGCCTGTGTACAGTTTGCATATTCTCCCCGTGCCTGCGTGGGTTTCATCCGGGTGCTCTAGTTTCCTCCCACAGTCCAAAAATTTGCAGGTTAGTTGGATTGACCATGCTAAATTACCTGTAGTGTCCAGGGGTGTGTAACTTAGGTGGGTTAGACATGGGGAATGCCAGGTTGTAGAGGAATGGGTCTGGGTGGGACGCACCTTGGAGGGGCAGCGTGGACTTGTTGGGCCGAATGGCCTGTTTCCACACTGTCGGGATTCTATGATCTATGAAGGGTAGCCAGTTATTGTTGTCTTCTTCTTTTGTAAGTTTTATTGTGAGGATGTTGTTTACGTGTTGGTTGGGTTTCTGCTGGTCTTGTGCATTTGATAATCACGAAGGTGTCATCTACATAGTGGACCCAGACAATGGGTTGTATAGTGGGGAGGCTGTCTGTTCAAACCTCTGCATTACCGCTTCTGCAATCAGTCCTGATGTTGGGGATCCTATTGCTGTTTCATTGATTTGTTTGAATATACGGTCATTGAAGGTGAAGTGCGTTGTGAGGCACAGATCCAGCAGTTTCAGGGTGCTGTCCTTGTTGATGCTGTTGGGTGTCGTGGGGTGCCTGCCTTTCTGATTTGTCCAGCAGTGTGACAATTGTCTCTTTGGCTAGGTCGATATTTATGGATGTAAATAGTGCTGTTACGTCGAAGGATATCATCTCATTCTCTCCTATTCTGTGTCCTTGATGATGTTGAGGAATTCACAGGGGGAGTGGATGAAGTGGGTAGTATTGTCAACTAAGTATTTCCGTTTCTATTGTAGTTCTTTGGCTAGTTTGTATTTTGTCGTGTCTAGCAGTGAGACAACGGGTCTGAGGGGGCCAATGGCTTGTGTACCTTAGGGAGTCCATAGAAGTGGGGTGCATTGGATCCCTCTGCCTTCAGTTTTTGGTAGTCTGTTTTGCCGATATCTCCTGAATTGTGTAATTTCATCAGGTTTCTTTTAATCTGGTTCTGACTATGGTGTTGTGCCTTCTCAAAAACGTCAATGGAATTTGTCTGAGCATTTCAGGTTTGTTTCCTTAATGTATAGAAATGTATAGTTCATAATAAATGAATAAATATCTACATAAAATGTAAACTTCTGCAAATATTTTAAATGCAACAAACGATAAACCCCTCCAATTACAAGTTACATATTAGAAAATCTAATATACTCTTGATTCAGGAGAAGTTTTTGAATCAAGAGAACAGGTTGATGGGGCAACTCCATTTCCACTTGCTCATTGTTACTTGTCTTATGTTTGTTGTTTTCTATTTGTCATTGCACGCAATTTATAGTCTGCTTCTGTGAGTGAAACTTTGTTCATTTGTATTTATTGGAGGTCATTGGTCATCTTTCTATATCCAAATATAACTGACTGAATACAAGATAATGAGCTCCTCCTGGTGCTTGACTGCATAGAACATAGAACAATACAGCGCTGGAACAGGCCCTTCAGCCCACGATGTTGGGCCGAACACAACGTCAAGTTAAACTGATCCACTCTGTCTGCCCAGGTCCATATCCCTACATTCCTTGCTTATTCATGTGCTTGTCTAAAAGTCCCTTAAGTACCCCTATTGTATCTGCCTGCATCACCAACTGTGGTAGCATGTTCCAGGCACCTACGATACAGCTTTCAAAAAAACTTGCCCCTCACAACTCCTTTGAACTTACCCCTCTTATCTTAAATGCAGCCCTCTAGTATTAGACATTTCAACTCTGAAGAAAGATTCTGACTGTCAACCCTATGCCTCTGATTATTTTATAAACTTCTGTCAGGTCTCCCTTCAGCTTCTGCAGCTCCAGAGAAAACAACCCAAGTTTGCCAACCTCTCCTGGTTGTTCATAGCCTTTAATCCAGGCAGCATCCTGGTGAACCTCGTCTGCACCCTCTCCAAACCCCCACGCCCTTCGTGTAGTATGGCAACTGGAATTGAATGCAATCCTCTAAGTTCAGCCCAAGCAAACTTTTATAAAGTTGCAAGATCACTTCCTGACTCTTGTACTCAATGTCCTGATCAAGGCATGCCATATACCTTCTTTGCCATTCTCTGTACATGTGTGCCACTTTTGGAGAGCTGTGGACTAGGACCCCAAAGTAGATATAGTCTTTTCTGGACAGTGTATCTGCTTCTCTGATTGAATTATCTTCCAGAATGCCAATGGATCTCTTAATATATTATTGTCCTTAAAGGCTAAGAGTCTGGAGTTAATATATTATGGAGGTTTTTTGGACACAATTGAGGTGATGACTATCTCTGGCAGATTTTGCAGAGATGGAAATCTTTCTTTGCCCTGTGGATAGGCTTTGGTTGTCATTTCCATTCAAGTGCATCTCATTTTTAGCTGAAAATACTTCGTATGAGCAAAAACTACAACATTGTTGATTCTGACTGCTATTCACCTTGCTCTGTTAAATATTAGACTTTGGTGCATTCACTTTTACTGATACCATTTCTCATAACTGTGAAGATGTGCAACTCTTTACTGATGTTTCTTCCATTGTAATCTAAATGGATCAATAATCCATTAAGAGTTTGACTTCCTTTTGTGTGCCTCTGGTCTGTTACTGTTGAGAGTTGCAATGATGAAAGCCAATGGCCTTTAAACCTGTTATGCTAATCTGTACAAATTCAGTTCAAGGATTAATTACATGTGGGTTGCAGAGAGCTAAGATTACAAGATAAGCTTGATCACACTCTTCTGACACCTATCCTGATGATTTTCCAGCACCCAAGGAGATTGCACAAATGTTTCTCAATGTCTTCCCCCACACAAATCCTCTTTTTGAATGATCATCTTTGTTTAGGAGAACACAACTTTCAACCACTTATTGGGCAGTCTATCTAAGTTATTTTCAGATAGTGTTACCATCATTTTTGTGTACAAGGAGCATAGATTTCTGAGGGTGAATTCAGTGAGTGGCTAGTTAGCCAGCCAACAAAACAATTGAGCACTGGAAATGGTGTTTGATTTTGTCATAACCAGAAGGAATTGGATTGGTTTTTGGCTTCACCTGTTGAGGGACTAAGCTCATATAAAAATACTTGTGCCTAAGAATGCAAGGATAAATTGGACTTTATATTTGCTCATTCGATGAGGAATCAGCAAGGTAATTGAGCCAACCTTGGATTGTTGTTTGAAAAGGTTCTCTTTCTCCTTCTTTACCTTTCTATGGGATTGCAAGGTCACAGTTTATGATGGATTATGATAGGTATTCTAGTTTCCTGTTTGCCTATACATCTTATGGATTTTTGTTATGTGTATTTAAGTTTATGGTAATGTTATGATTCTTATTTCACAATCTGTAATTCATAATAAAGGGATTCAGATTATTCCAAATTAAAACCTGCTGACTGCGAAGGCTAACATCACAATTTTGAAATTACATAGAACAATACAGTACAGGAACAGGCATTTCAGTCCACCATGTCTATGTTGACCATGATACCATTCTAAACTAATCCCATCTGCCTGTATGTGGTCTGAATCCCTCTATTCCCTGCTTGTCTTATCTAATCTGCCCGTTAAACGTTGCTATTGTATCTGGTTCTACCACCTCCCCAGCAACACTTTCCAGTGCCTACATCCTCTGTTTAAAAAAAACTTGCCTTGCATACCTCCTTTAAACTTTTCCCCTCTCACCTTTAAACCTATGCCTTCTAGTATTTTGACATTTCCATTCTTGGAAAAAGACCGTAACCTTGCCTCTCATAGTTTTATATATAATTCTATCAGTTTGCCCCTCAGCCTCCAATGCTCTAAACAATCCAAGTTTGTCAATCTCTCCTCATAGCTAACACATTGCAATCCAGGCAACATCCTGGTAAACCTGCTTTGTTCCCTCTCCAAAGCCTCCACATCCTTTCTATAATGTGGCAACCAGAACTGTGCACATTGTTCCAAATGTGGCCTAACTAAAGACTTATACAGCTACAACATGATGAAATTGTACAAATCAAATAAATTATGTAAAATTGCAACTTAAATTAACCGAAGATTTGGAATATGTACTCTTTTGTTTTAAGCAATTTATCAGTGAGTGAAAGAACTATTAATTTTGATTGAAACTTGTTTGATTCAGAACAGCAGTGTGTCATGCAATTCAGGTTCTAGACAAAGTCCAATCGAAGCCACGGGCAGCTATCCAGAGAAACTGCAGATTTATAATTTGACCATTCTCTTCCTCCGAAGTCCTAGAAATGGACTTCAAATTGAAGTTGTTGAAGTATCCATCATATGGAAATCAGTAATCAACATTACTTTCAGTCTGTTATATACGCAGTTTTGCAGGTAACCTAGTGGCAGATCTAGTACAAAAGGCCAGTAAACACGCTAGAAATGATCTAAATATTAGCTGAGGCTCGGTGGCCATCCTCTCTCCTCTAAGTCAGGAACTTGGGGAATTGTATTGAGTCCCGTTTCGAGGCAAAAGCACATAACCCTGAATATATGCCAGCTGTAGATATGCAGTCCCTCCAAAGAGACTTTATACAGAGTTTGCCCTCTCGGGAGGATGTATAACATTCCATGATGATATTTGAAGTGGCCAATATTTTGCTCTTAACCATTTTGGTCAAGCACATTATCTGGTTCTCTTCATTTGCTGTTTGAGGTAACAAAGCTCAGCATAAGCTGGAAGAACAGCACCTCATTTTCTGTTTAGGCACCCTGCAGCCTTCTGGACTCAATATCGTCTTCAATAACTTTAGGGCGGGAGCTCTCCCATTTTGTGCATTACAACACTAACAACACATCAAAAATACTTAGTGACTCTAAAACACTTAATTACTTTAAAACACTTAAGGTTAATCTGCTCTTGTGACAGGGCATTTTAATGCATTATCTTTCTTCTGAGATCATGTCAGAGCAGGTTTAGTTCTGTGGTGCTGAGTACCTGCTTTGTCCATTAAAGGAGAAATTTGAGAGGAGGTTGCAACAGATGTCCATGAACCAAAGAAACCTTTCAACAATTTTTGTAGGGAGGGTCAGAATATTCTCTTCAAATAATCAAATTTGTTATATAGCATAAATCAATGAATCCAAGGCTCTTACATAGTTTCCAAGTTGCTGAGATGGATGACAAGTTCGTCAAGAAACTGATATTTCAGATATCACTTCTCCACATGGCCTCAGACAGTGAAATTATGTCTTAAATCTAAATAGACATGACTTTACATGTGTAATTGAGCCAGTTTCCATTGTAAAAGAATGAGCTCAGAAGGAAAGAAATAATGCCAGTTTCAATTGTTATACATTGTATTTGGATGTTGCATCTATTCTGTCTATTTAGTACTCTTCAATATGACAATATGAGGTGAACTTTGCTTGTTTTTCTATGCTATATTCTTACTGCGTGTCTAATGAGATTTTTTTGTAAATAAGGCAACTAGTACACTACTGTGAAATGCAAAACATCGAAAGGACCAATTGTTAAAACTGTACCCAAAATATAAACACGAGAATTTCATGTTATGTATGTAACATGAAATGTATAAATTTCTTTACACCTTGGAGAGTGCTTTTGGCTCACCAATAACTGATGCAGATTAATAGCTTTCGTCGTTTACTGAGAAAAAACAGTAATCATTTATTACAAACTGTGTTTGTAATAGACGTTTTCTTTGGTGCAGAAGTTAAATATTCTGAATTTCAGTTCATTGGGTATGTTTATGTTTATAAAGAAAGTTTGAAAAACAAGTTGAATTAATTGCAAAATACAGTTTTCGTCATGTTGGGACTTCTTGTGCTTTGCATTTCAGATGTGTAATCTGTGTTAGTCATTTTGTATCAGAGAATCCCCACAATGTGGAAACAGGGCATTCAGCCCAACAAGTCCACACCAACCCTCTGAAGAACATCCCACCTAGACCCATCCCCCTACCATATCCCTGTAACCCTACATTTCCCGTGGCTAATGCACCTACGGGAAGAACGTGCAAACTCCACATAGACAGTCACCTGAGGTTGGAACTGAACCTGGGTCACTGGCACAGTGAAGCAGCAGTGCTAACCACTGAGCTACCACATAACCCCATATCTGGGCAATGACACTCTAGTTAAAATGAAACGAAGAACTTTTGATTCTAAGAAGTTTGTAGCTTCAAAATTAGAATTGTAGCATATTCTGAATTCACAAAAGTAATTCTGTCTTCTGTTTGAAATTCTGAGCTGTTTTACCTGCTTGTATGATAGCAAGAAATACATTTGTGGATGGGATTTAAGGTTTTGTGCTTAATATCACAAGGGTTGTAGGGTTGTATTTATTAAAAATAAGTAACTTCTGCTTTCAAACTGTATCTGCTCAATATGTTTTAATCACTGATTGGGAAAATCAGTTTACTTGTACACATTTTATTATATCCACTGAGTGTTCAGGCTATTAAATTTCGAGGTAATACTTATCTGTGCATGGAAGGAAGACTTTTAATTCCATTGAAGTAGAATTTCCATTATCACATTCTGGTGATCTCTGTCTCTCATCTTTGCCTTGTAGTTGTTTAAGGACAGTAGTGGGAAGTTGTGTGTGGAGTCCAAAGAGATAGGAGTATTTGAGCTAAATGAGTATTTTTCATCAGTATTCACACACGAAAAAGCCAATGTTGTCGAGGAGAATACTGAGATACAGGCTATTAGACTAGACGGAATTGAGGTTCATAAGGAGGAGGTGTTAGCAATCGCGGAAAGTCTGAGAATAGATAAGTCCCCTGGGCCGGATGGGATCTATCCTAGGATTCTTTGGGAAGCGAGGGAGGAGATTGCAGAGCCTTTGGCTTTGATCTTTATGTCGTCATTGTCTACAAGAATAGTGCCAGAAGACTGAAGGATAGCAAATGTTGTCCCCTTGTTCAAGAAGGGGAATAGAGACAAGCCTGGTAATTATAGACCAGTGCGCCTTACTTCGGTTGTGGGTAAAGTGTTGGAAATGATTAAAGAGATAGGATTTATAATCATCGAGAAAGGAATAATTTTGATTAGGGATAGTCAACACGGTTTTGTGAAGGGTAGGCCGTGCCTCACAAACCTCATTGAGTTCTTTGAGAAGGTGACTAAACAGGTGGATGAGGGTAAAGTGGTTGCTGTGGTGTATATGGCTTTCAATAAAGTGTTTGATAAGGTTCCCCACAGTAGGCAATTGCAGAAAATTCAGAGGCATGGGATTGAGGGTGATTTAGCGGATTGGATCAGAAATTGGCTAGCTGTAAGAAGACAGAGGATAGTGGTTGATGGGAAATGTTCATCCTGGAGTTCAGTTACTACTGGTGTACCGCAAGGATCTGTTTTGGGGCCACTCCTGTTTGTCATTTTCATAAATGACCTGGATGAGGGCATAGAAGGATGGGTTAGTAAATTTGTGGATGACACTAAAGTCGATGGAGTTGTGGATAGTGCGGAAGGATGTTGCAGGCTACAGAGGGACATAGATAAGCTGCAGACCTGGGCTGAGAGGTGGCAAATGGAGTTTAATGCGGAAAAGTGTGAGGTGATTCACTTTGGAAGGAGTAACAGGAATACAGAGTACAGGGCTAATGGTAAGATTCTTGGTAGTGTGGACGAGCAGAGAGATCTGTGTCCATGTGCATAGATCCCTGAAAGTTGCCACCCAGGTTGATAGGGTTGTTAAGAAGGCATACGGTGTGTTAGGTTTTATTGGTAGAGGGATTGAGTTTCGGAGCTGTGAGGTCATGTTGCAGCTGTACAAAACTCTGGTGCGGCCGCACTTGGAGTATTGCGTACAGTTCTGGTTGCTGCGTTATA
>JAHRHZ010000231.1:277206-330158 GCA_024137785.1 Ginglymostoma cirratum
GTTGTGGCTTCCTCTACATCGGGGAAACCAAGCGGAGGCTTGGGGACCGCTTTGCAGAACACCTGCGCTCAGTTCGCAACAAACAACTGCACCTCCCAGTCGCGAACCATTTCAACTCCCCCTCCCATTCCTCAGATGACATGTCCATCCTTGGCCTCCTACAATGCCACAGTGATGCCACCCGAAGGCTGCAGGAACAGCAAATCATATTCAGCCTGGGAACCCTGCAGCCCAATGGCATCAATGTGGATTTCACAAGCTTCAAAATCTCCCCTCCCCCAACCGCATCCCAAAACCAGCCCAGCTCATCTCCACCTCCCTAACCTGTTTGTCCTCTCACCTCAAGCCACACCCCTATCCCCTATCTACTAACATCATCCCGCCCCCTTGACCTGTCCGTCCTCCCTGGACTGACCTATCTCCTCCCTACCCCCCTACCTACACTCACCTTTACTGGCTCCATCCCCGCCTCTTCGACTTGTCTGCCTCCTCTTCACCTATCCTCTCCTCTATCCGCCTCCCCCTCTCTCCCTATTTATTTCAGAACCCTCTTCCCCTCCCCCATTTCTGATGAAGGGTTTAGGCCCGAAACGTCAAGTTTTCCTGCTCCTGTGATGCTGCTTGGCCTGCTGTGTTCATCCAGCCCCATGCTTGTTATCTCGAATTCTCCAGCATCTGCAGTACCTTTTATCTCTTATCACGGAAGTTGATTTGTTGTTTTCTTCTTCCCTTGTGAATTTAATCCCTGCGAATACACTGCTGATGTGGTGGTAGGTCTCTTCTAATTTGTTCAATATTGATGAATGTGTCATCTACATACCAGACCCACAGTTAGGCTGAATGCACGGGAGGGTGGTATGTTCTAGTCTTCGCATGACTGCTTCTGCAATGAGTCCTGAGATGGGTGACCCCATTGGTGTACCATTAATCTGTTTGTATACTTGACCATTAAAAATGAAGTGTGTGGTGAGGCACAGGTGTAGTAGTTTAGCTATGTTGTCATTGCTGATAGAGCTGCTGGTCTGCGTTTCTGCTTCCTCTAGTAATGTGGCCATTGTTTCTTTGACTAGTGGGATGTTGAATGATGTGAATAAAGCTGTGTCATCAAAGGATATCATAACCTCATTGTTGCTAATTTTTATGTTCTTGAGGGTATTAAGGAAATCTTGGGTTGAGTGGATGGAATGAGGTGGTCGCCTAGGTGTTTCAATCTCTGTTGTAGGTCCTTGGCCAGTTTGTGTGAAGGTGTGTCTGGTAGGGAAACAATGGGTCTGAGGGGGATGTCTGCTTTGGGTACTTTAGGAAGCCCATAGAAGTGGGGGTGTTTGTGCCTTCTGGTTTCATTCTCATTCTTCATTCACACTGCATCAAGAACATATCGGAACTGACAGCAAGACTCCTTAGACCACTAGGAATCATGGTAGCCCACAGCCCCTTCATGACAACCACTCACAAGAATTAAAGATCCCATTCCCACAACATGCAGAACCAATGTGGTTTACAAAATACCATGCAACGACTGCCACAAACATTACATTGGACAGACAGGAAGCGGCAGAGCCTGCACTGAGAGGAATTCTGGGAGACGGCACTGCGGTCACTGTGACCAGTCTTAATATCTCGGTGGAACTGGTGTCAAGGAATGTCTCACCAACCTGATTGAATTTTTTGAAGAGGTAACAAGGATAATTGATGAGGGAAGGGTTGTGGATGTAGTTTATACGGACTTTAGTAAGGTATTTGTTAAAGTCCCACATGGCCAGTTGGTACGAAAACTAAAATCACATGGGATTCGGGGTGGCCTGGTTAGATGGATAGAAAACAAGCTTGGTCATAGAAGACAGAGGGTAGGCGTGGAAGGATGCTTTTCAGAAGGGAGACTGGTAACTAGTAGTGTTCCACAGGGGTCAGTCTTAGGTCCTTTGTTGTTTGTAGTATATATAAATGGAGGAAAATGTGGGTGGTCTGATAAGCAAGTTTGCTGATGACACGAAGATTGGTGGAGTTGCTGATAATGCCACCGATTGTAAATGTATACAACAGTTTATAGATAGATTGGCAACTTGGGCATAGAAATAGCAGATGGACCTTAAAGCAAGCTAAATGCGAGGTGATGCATTTTGGAGGATCAAATTTAGGTGTGAATTATATTGTAAATGGCAGACCCCTTAGGAACACTAACATTCAGAAGGACCTGGGTGTACAGATCCACAGCTCCCTGAAAGTGGCAACTTGGGTAGCCAAGGTGATTAAGAAGGCATATGGCACGCTTGCCTTCATCGGCCAGGTGTGAGTTACAAGAGTTAGCAAAACATGTTGCAGCTACGTTGTTGTTAGGCCGCATTTGGAGTATTGTGTGCAGTTTTGGTCACCACCCTACTAGAAGGATGTGGCAGCTTTGGAGACAGTACAGAGAAGGTTCACCAGGGTGTTGCCTGGTCTCCAGGGCATTGACTATGAGGAAAGGTTAAAAGGACTACAATTGTTTTCACTGGAAAGATGGTGGATGAGAGCAGATCTGCTAGAGGTCTATAAAATTATGAGAGACATAGATAGGATGGGTAGTCAGAGACTTTTTCCTAGGGTTGAAGTTTCAGTTACAAGGGGGCACAGGTTCAAGGTCAGAGGGGGAAAGTTTAAGGGAGATATGTGAGGAAAGTTTTTCACGCAGAGTGGTAGCAGCCTAAAATGCACTAACAGAAGAGGTAGCGGAAGTGGGCACATTGAAGACATTTAAGAGGCACCTGGATGGGTACATGAATAGGGAGGGAATAGAGGGATACGGATCAAAAAATGTCAGGTTTGTTTTTAGATTAATTAAGGCATGATGGCCGGCACAGGCTTGAAGAGCCAAAGGGCCTGTTCCTGTACAGCACTACTTCATTTGTTCATTCACTGGTTCAACTTCTGAGTTTACTGGGCTTTTTTTTCCCTTCCCCCTTTGGAGGTCTCCACTTAGAATCATAGTGTTATAGAATCCCCACAGTGCGGTATGTGGCCGTTCAGTCCATCAAGTTTTCACCAACCCTCCGAAGAGCATCCCACCACACCTTATCTAATCCCTGTCACCCTGTGTATACCATGGCTAATCCACCTCGCCTGCACAGCACTGGACACTACAGATCAATTTTTAGCATGGCCAGTCCACCTAACCTGTATGCATTTGGACCTTGTGAGGAAACTGGAGCACCCAGCGGAAACCCACGCAGACACGTGCGAACGCCGAACAATCACCCAAGGCTGGAATTGAACTCAGGTCCCTGGTGCTGTGAGATAATAGTGCTGGCCACTGAGCCACCAAGTCACCGTGCCACCCTTGTATAATGGAGAAAAGATCATTGGTATGGCTTGCCATAGGACACTAGGAATATCTGTTGTGATAGCCCAAGACTGAGATGATTGCTGTCCAACAACAATCATATTGCCTTGCGTCACACATAACTAACCACTAGAGAATCTCCTCCCCTGACACCTCCAATCTCTACTGGCTTTTGTGCCTTGATGTCAAATTCGGTTGTTCTGAAATCACCTTTGGAAATTCAGCTGATCCTTACAGTTCAGTCGAAGGCACTGTTGTGATCTAAAGTCATATTAGTTTGGAAGAACCCAAACTGAGCTATCAGCCATTGATTAGTAATTTAGCACTATTTGATTTGGGAAATTTGTTGATTCCTTCCATCGCTTTTTGCTGGTTGGAAGTAGACCAAGTTGAATTTGGAGAGTTGATGCCATGATAGTAATGTAACTGGGTCAGTAACTAAAGGGTCCCAGTTAATGATCTGGGGATACTACAGCAGCTGTTGAAATTTATACTCAGTTGACAAATGTGGAGTGCAACGGTGACATGAAGTTTTTTCTTAAAAGCCGACCTACTTGAATAATGTCCTTTAGAGAAGGAACTCTATCATCTTACCTGGTTTGGCCTACATGTGACTCCAATAATGCGATTAATTGTCAATTACCTCCCGAAATGTCTTCCCAAGCCAATCAACTCAAGTGCAATTTGGGATGGACAATAAATTCTAGTTTTGCTAGGTATACCACATTGATTGAAGGAGTGAATGATAAAAGGATGTCTTTTGTTTTTGTGAATGTGACATAGCTAAGAACATATATGCATTGTTGGAATACTCTGTAGTCAGTAATACTGTAGTCATGAATAAAATGTGAAACAAACCAAAAAATTAGTCATGAAGTGATGCAGTAAAATTGCTTTCTTACCCATTTATATCAAATAAATGAGAAGCAGACGCTCTTGAGCACAGATTAGTTTCTAATTTACAAGGGTACTGACAGTATCATTTTCATTTCAAATGTGGTACTTGTATTTGTAAACGGAATTGTGAATAAAGGAGAAAGTTTTGAGAAATAGCATTGAAATTGTTGAAAGCTAAGAGTTGAGATGAATAACGGCAAATTGTACAAAGAACAAAAAGAACAAAAGAAAATTACAGCACAGGAACAGGCCCTTCAGCCCTCCAAGCCTGCGCCGATCCAGATCCTCTATCTAAACCTGTTGCCTATTTTCCAAGGATCTGTATCCCTCTGTTCCCTGCCCTTTCATGTATCTGTCTAGATACACCTTAAATGACGCTGTCGTGCCCCACCTCTACCACCTCCACTGGCAATGCGTTCCAGGCACCCACCACCCTCTGCGTAAAGATCTTTCCACGCATATCTCCCTTAAACTTTTCCCCTCCCACCTTGGAATCGTGGCCCCTAATAATTGAGTCCCCCACTCTGGGAAAAAGCTTCTTGTTATCTACCCTGCCTGTACCTCTCATGATTTTGTAGACCTCAATCAGGTCCCCCCTCAACCTCCATCTTTCTAATGTAAATAACCCTAATCTACTCAACTTCTCTTCATAGCTAGCGCCCTCCATACCAGGCAACATCCTGGTGAACCTCCTCTGCACCCTCTCCAAAGCATCCACATCCTTTTTGTAATGTGGCGAACAGAACTGTACGCAGTATTCCAAATGTGGTTGAACCAAAATCCTATACCGCTGACCTATACATGACGTACCAACTCTTGTACTCAATACCCTGTCCGATAAATAAAAGCATGCGTATACCTTCTTGACCACTCTATCGACCTGCGTTGCCACCTTCAGGGTACAATGGACCTGAACAACCAGATCTCTCTGGGGAAAACTGACGCACAGGCTTTTCCATTTACTGTATAGTTCACTCTTGAATTGAATCTTCCTAAATGCATCACCTCGCATTTGCCTGGATTGAACTCCATTTGCCATTTCTCTGCCCAACTCTCCAATCTATCTATATTCTGCTGCATTCTCCGACAGTCCCCTTCACTATCTGCTACTCCACCTATCTTAGTGTCACCTGCAAACTTGCTAATCAGACCATTTATACCTCCCTCCAGATCATTTATGTATATCACAAACTACAGTGGTCTCAACACGGATCCCTGTGGAACATCACTGGTCACAGTTCTCCATTTTGAGAAACTCCCTTCCGCTACAACTCTCTGTCTCCTGTTGCCCAGCCAGTTCTCTACCCATCTAGCTAGTACACCCTGGACCCCATGCGACTTCACTTTCTCCATCAGCCTACCATGGGGAACCTTATCAAATGCCTTACTGAAGTCCATGTATATGACATCCACAGCCCTTCCCTCATCTATCAACTTTGTCACTTCAACAATACAAATTAAAATACTTAATTCATGTTTGGCCAGCGCAGCCTTTTACGTAGATCACGTGTAACCAAAGTCTTAGGTCACAGTCTTGATTACAGTCTTGTTGCGGTGATGTCCAAGGGGTCAGTTTTTCGTATAAATAGTCTACCTGACATTTCAATATTTGTGACAAAGACGGATGTGGTGAAATCCTGTTTTTTTCGCTGATTAGATTTTGGGATTAAGCATGGAAACACATTTTCCAGATGGTGAAAACTCCCATAAAACATTGTTTCTTGTGTCTGCTGTGATGGAACACATGGAATTTATATAACACCTTGTATAACCACTGAAGGTTTCAAATACATTACAACAGACTAAATCTCATGGTTATTACATAGGAAACATGACATCCAATTAGCACATATCAGGTTCCCACAACAGTATGTGGTAATGACCAGGTAAACATTTTTCTGATGTTGATTGAGAGGTAGGTTTGAGGAGAACTTGCCTGTTCTTCAGAGTAGTAGCATGGGATCTTTATTTTCAACTGTTTGGGCTGATGTGTTTAACTTTTCACCTGAAAGATGGCAACCCCTCAGTATTGTACTGGTGTCTCATTTCTTGTGGCACTGTGGTAGTGTCCTTGTCGTTGAGCCAGGAAGCCCAGGTTCAAGTCCCACCTGCTCCACAGGTGTGTAATAACATCACTCAACAGGTTGACTGGAAAATTTTAAAATGATTGTGTACTGATCCTGAAAAGGAATCTAAAACTAAACTAGTGACTCGGACATGAAAGAGCTAACAACTGACCTACACTATTTTCAGAGTTCTGAGAAGTTTGTAAGTAGTTTTGAACATTGAGTTGCTAGCCTGCAAATGAGTTGAATTTCTGAGGGTAATTTTTAAGCCAATCATTTCTGGTTTTGCATGCTAGAAACCTTGTAAAGTACAAATACCTGATTTAACTGCTCATACAGATTTAGTTTTGATAAATTTGAATTCCTTAAAGAGGCTACCAATGATGCTGGTTTGATCAGCACCAATGCACTTATTGCAGGTTTTGTTTTGCCTAGAGCAGCTTTGCATCCCTTATTTCCAAACAGTTGAAATTCTGTGTCACAATGTAATTGATCTATTCCACAAGCAGTTTTCCATCTTCAGCATGGTGATTTGTTTCTGCCACCTAAGCCACCAGCCTTATTTAAGGTTGAAAAATTAGAGCTTTCTTGCCAAAGGAACCATACCACCACCCATTTAAAAAAAGGCCAAGGAGGAAATGAGGAGCAGTACAGCACAGGAATAGGCCCTTCGGCCTATCAAGAATGCATTGACACATGACGCCTTTCTAAGCTAAAAAACCTTTTTGCCTTGATGCAATCCGTATCCCTCTTATTCCCTGCCTATTCATATATCTATCAAGATACCTACAGTATCTGCCTCCACCACCTCCTCTGGCAGCGCATTCCACCACCCTCTGTGTAAAAGAACTTGCCTTGCACACGTCCTTTTAACTTACCTCCTTTTACATTAAATCTGTGTCCCCTGGTAACTGACATTTCTACCCTCGAAAAAAGATTCAGACTATCCATTCTATCCACGCATCTCATAATTTTAAAAACTTTTATCAGGACAAACAGTCTGTCCTCATAGCTAATACTCTCCAAACCAGATAAAATCCTGGTAAACTATTTCTGTACTCTCTCCATAGCCTTCACATTCTTCTTGAAGAATTGTGACCAGAACTGTACACAATGTTTAATTGTGGCCTAACTAAAGCCCTGTAAAGGTGCAACATGACTTGCCAATTTTTATACTCTATTCCCTGACTGATGAAGGCAAACTATGCCTTGTAGACCACCTTATCGACTTGTGTTGCCACTTTCAGGGAACTGTGGGTCTAGATCCCTCTGTATGATGATGCTGCTAAGGGTTTTGCCATTTACTGTATTATTCCCTACAGCAAGTAGATTTCCCAAAATGCATTGCTTCATATTTGTCTGGATTCAACTCCATCTGTCATTTTTCCACCAGGTCTCCAGCATATCTATGTCCTACTGTATCTTCTGGAAATTCTCACTATCTGCAGCTTCCCCAATCTCTGTGTTGGTCTGCAAACTTACTAATCAGGTCACCTATATTCTCCTCCAAATATTTATATATGTATTACCACCAACAGTGGTCCTAGCGCTGATCCCTGCGGAACACCACTGCTTGCTGATCTCCAGTCTGAAAAACACTCTTCCACTGTTAATCTGTCTTACATGATCAGTTCTGTATCCATCTTACAATCTGATCCCATGTGACTTCACCTTTTGTATCAGCCAGCCATGGGGGATCTTGTCAAAAGCCTCGATAAAGGCCATATAAACAACATCTAAAACTTTATCACTTAGAACAACATAGAACAGTACAGCACAGGAACAGGCCCTTTGGCCCACAATGTTATGCTAAACATGGCACCAAGTTAAACTTGTCCCTTCTGCCTCCCCTTGGTTCATGCCCCTACATATCTTGCATATTCATGTGCTTGTCTAAAAGTCCCTTAAATGCCCCTGTCCTATTTGTCTCCACGTCTACTCCTACCAGACTCATTCCACTCTCTATGTAAAAAAAGTTGCCCCTCACATCTCCTTTGGACTTTGCCTGTCTTACCTTAAATGCATGCCCCCTAGCATCAGACATTTCAACTCTGGGGAGAAAGATTCTGATCATCAACCCCGTCTTTCCACCTCAGAATTTTACAGACTTCTATCAGTGTCCCTCAGCCTCTGCTGCTGCAGAGGAAGCAACCCGAGTTTTTCTAGCCTCTGCTTAAAGCTCATACCCTCTAATCCAGGCAGCATCCTGGTAAACCTTTTCTGCTCCCTCTCCAAAGCTTCCTGTAATATGGTGACGAGAATTGAATGTAATACTCTTAAGTGTGGGCCCAACCAAAGTTTTATAAAGCTGCAACATGTCATCCTGAAGCTTGTACTCAATTCATCGACCAATAAAGGCAAGCATGCCATATGCCTTCTTTACCAACTTCTCCATTTGTCTGGCCACTTTCGGGGAGCTATCGACTTGAGCCCCAGATTGCTCTGTTACATCAGTTCAGGGTCCTGCCATTAACTGTATATTTTTCCTTAACATTTGATCTCCCATAGTGCAGCACCTCCCACTTACGCAGATCAAACTCTATCTGCCATTTCTCCACCCATATCTGCAACTGATCTATATCCAACTGTATCATTTGACAACCTTCTACACTGTCCACAACACCCCCAATCTTTGTGTTGTCTGCAAACTTGCTAACCCACCCATGTACATTTTCATCCAAGTCATTTATATATATATGTATCACAATCAGCAGAGGTCCCAGTACAGATCCCTGCAGAACACCATGAGCCTCCATGAGCCTGAAAAACACACTTCCACCGCCACCCTCTGCCTTCTGTGGGCAAGTCAATTCTGAATCCAAGTGGCCAGGTCGCTTGTGGATCCCATGCACCTTAATCTTCTGGATGAGCCTACCATGAGGGACCTCGTCGAAAGCTTTACTAAAATCCATGTAGACATGGATGTAGACCACTGTGATCACCTTTGTCACCTCCTCAAAAGTTTGTTAGACATAGTCACCCCAGTCTAAGCCACACTGTCTGTCCCTAATTAGGCCATGCTTTTCTAAATGTGCGTAAATCCTATTGCTAAGAATTCTATCCAATAGCTTCCCAACCAACGATGTGAGACTCATTAGTCTATAGTTTCCTGGATTATCCCTATTTCCCTTCTTGAACAGAGGAACAACTTCAGCTACTCTTCAGCCCTCTAGGACCACTGCAATGGTTAGTGAGGATACAGAGATCTTAGTCAAGGCCCCAAGAATCTCCTGTCTTGCCTCTCTCAGTGAGCTGGGGTAGATCCCATCGGTTCTGGGGCTTATCCACCTTAATGCTCCTCAAGAGACCCAACACTACTTCTTTCTTGTACTCAAAATGCCCAAGTATGTTAGCATGCTCTACACTAATCTCACCATCCTGGATTTATACAAGGAAAATTGTCTCACAAACTTGATTAAGTTTTTTGAGGAAGTTACCAAAAAGATTGAAAAGGACACAGCAGTAGATATTGTTTACTTGGACTTTAGTGAAGCCTTTGATAAACCACATAGTAGATTTATTAGTAAAGTTAGGTCACATGGGATTCAGGGTGAGCTTGTCACTTGAATACGTATTTGGCTTAACGACAGGAGACAGAATGGTGGAGGAAGTTTGATTTTCTTACTGAAGGCCTATCACCAGCGGTGCTCCAACAGAGATCGGTTCTGGGTCCTTTTTTGTTTGCCATTTATATAAATGATTTGGATGATAAAACAGAAGGCATGGTTAGTAAGTTTCCAGACAATGTTACGGAGGGGGAAATGGCCAAACCCCTCTGATAATTAAACCAGAACACAAGCCCCAATCTGTTATGGTGGGAGTAAGGGTTTCCCTCAAAACAGCCAGATTATGAGGGGAAAGGTGAGATTCTCTATTAAGAGTGGCTAAAAGAAAGAAAATCCCTGATCTTCAGTTTACAAGTTACATGAAACAATTTATTTGTTTAACCCAACAATGAACTAACAGAGTTACTAACTTACTAACAAACTGACAATTCCCCCTTTGACGACTAACTACTTCTTAACTGTTCTAAATCATACTGGAATACGGTTCAAATAAACACAAGTCTGACTAAATAAATCTAATTAATAAGAGAACAACGAATTATTACTTAACCTCTCCAAGTTCGCACAGGCTGTCTTCTGGAATATTCTGTCATTTCTGCTCTCTTCACAAATGTCTTTCATCCGCTAATTCTGCTGTCAGAGATGTTTTATCTCTATAATTTCTTCAGTGAGGCCTTTGAACAAAAATACTGTGGTACTTTTGATTAATTAGAAGGGATTTGTGGTGCTAACTTTGGCAGGTGACGGATAGCTCTGCCCGATTTTCCAAATGCTCTCATCTTCCATGCCCGTAATGACACAATCACTTTCTTACAATATGATTGGTTTCAGGTTGTCAACACCATCAGATTTAAATTCAGTTGCCTTTCTGTATCTAGGACCTTGGTTAAAATTAATTGACCAAATTCAAACTTGTTGTCTTGGAAAAAATTATACTTGTCTGTTCTATACATTTGGACACTCTCTGTGCACCTACATTTATAAACTTCCAAGCACAGGTAAAGCACAAGCTCTTAAAGGGACCCTGGCATTCTTTCCCACGACCATTTTTATTCAAAACATTCGAACTTCCTGCCTTCCAATTTATGAGTACTCTACCCAACTTTGTAACAACAACACCAAAATTGGGGGGCATGAAGAAGATTTTCTAAGATTGAAAGGGATCTTGATGAAATGGGTCAATGGATTCGAAAACGATACATGGAGTTCATTCTGGATAAATGCGAGGTTTTGCATTGTGGTTCAACAAACAATGGTAGTGCTTATACAATTAATGGTAGGGCCTTGGGTAGTACAAAGAACAAAAGAACAAAGAAAATTACAGCACAGGAACAGGTCCTTCCGCCCTCCAAGCCTGCACCGACATGCTGCTCATCACAACTAACATCCCTTACCCATCCGGGGACCATATTTCCACTATTTCCATCCTATTCATGTATTTGTCAAGATGCCCTTTAAAAGTCACTGTTGTATCTCCTTCCACTACCTCCCCTGGCAGCGAGTTCCAGGCACCCACCACCTTCTGTGTAAAAAAAACTTGCCTTGTATGTCACCTTTAGACCTAGCCCATCCCACCTTAAACCTATGCCCCCTAGTAACTGACTCTTCCACCCTGTGAAAAAGCTTCTGACTGTCCACTGCTCTTCTTAGTCTTGTAGAATTCTATCAGTTCACCCCTCAACCTCCATCATTCCAGTAAGAACAACTCAAGTTTCTCCAATCTCTCCTCGTAGCTGATGCCCTGCATACCAGGCAACATCCTGGTAAATCTTTTCTGTACCCCCTCCAAAGCCACCACATCCACCTGCTAGTGTGGCGACCAGAATTGAACACAGTATTCCAAATGTGGTCTAACCAGGGTTCTTTCAAGCTGCAACATTAACTGCCAATGTTTATACTCGCTGCCCCGCCCATTAAGGCACGCATGCCATGTGCCTTGTTGGCTACCTACTCCACCTGCATTGCCATTTTCAGTGACCTGTGTACCTGTACACCCAGATCCCTCTGCCTATCAGTACTGTTAAGGATTCTGCCATTTACTGTATATTTTTCATCTGGATTAGACCTTCCAAAATGCATTACCTCACATTTTTCCAGATTAAGCTCCATCTGCCATCTCTCTGCCCAAGTCACCAACCGATGTATATCCAGCTATATCCTTTGATGGTCCTTATCTCTATCCGCAATTACACCAACCTTTGTGTCATCCGCAAACTTACTAATCAAACCAGTTACACTTTCCTTCAAATCATTTATATATATATTACAAATAGCAAAGATCCCAGCAGTGATCCCTGAGGAATGCCACTAGTCACAGTCACTATGGGCAGCACAGTGAACAGTGGTTAGCACTGCTGCCTCACAGCACCAGGGACATGGGTTCGATTCCACCCTCAGGCGACTGTGTGGAGTTTGCACATTCTCCCTGTGTCTGCGTGGGTATCCTCCGGGTGCTCTGGTTTCCTCCCATAGTCCAAAGATGTGCAGGCTAGGTGGATTGGCCATGCTAAATTGCCTGTAGTGTTCAGGGATGTGGCCCCGAGGGACCTTGTCAAAGGCCTTACTGAAGTCCATGTAGTCAACATCCACTGCCCAACCCTCATCGATCATCTTCGTCACTTCCTCAAAAAACTCGATCAAGTTAGTGAGACGCAACTTCCCCTTCACAAAACCATTGTTGCCTTTCGATAATATGGCCACTTATTTCCAAATGAAAGTATATCCTGTCCTGAAGAATCCTCTCCAACAATTTCCTTACAACTGACATAAAGGTTCACCGGCCTGTAATTAGCTGGATTATCCATGCCACCCTTCTCAAACAAAGGAACAACATTGTCTATTCTCCAATCCTCTGGGATCTTCCCTGTAGCCAGTGAGGATACAAAGATTTCTCTCGGCCCCAGCAATTTCCTTCCTTGTCTCTCTTAGTATTTTGGGGTATATCCCATCAGGCCCTGGGGACTTGTCTACCTTAACATTTTTCAAGACCCCCAATACCTCCTCTCTTTTGATCTCAACATGACCCATACTATCTACACACCCTTCCCCAGACTTATCATCTACCAAGTCCTTCTCTATGGTGAATACTGACGCAAAGCACTCATTTAATACCTCGCCCATTTCCTCTGGCTCAACACACAAATTCCCTTTCCTGTCCTTGAGTGAACCAACCGTCTCCCTGGTTTCCCTCTTGCTATTTATATATGTATAAAAAGCCTTGGGATTTTCCTTAATCCTGTTGGCCAATGACTTTTCATGATCCCTTTTAGCCCCACTGACTCCTTGCTTAAGTTTCTTTCAACTTTCCTTGCATTCCACCCTTGCTTCCTGTGTTCCCAGCCTCCTAGCTTTGACAAATGCTTTGTTTTTCTTTTTGACTAGGCTGTCAATATCTCTCATTATCCAAGGTTCCCTAAACTTGCCATACTTATTCTTCATCCTTGCAGGAACGTGCCAGTCCTGAGTTTCTATCAACTTACACTTGAAAGCCTCCCATATACCAGATTTTGATTTGCCCTCAAACGTCTGCCTCGAATCTACATTCTTTACATCCGGCCTAGTATTGTTGTAATTAGCCTTCCCCAAATTAGCACATTCACCTGAAAACTATGCTTGGCTTTATCCATCAGTACCTTAAAGCTTACTGAATTGTAATTACTGTTCCCGAGCTGCTCCCCTGCTGAGGTGTCAACCACCTGGCCAGGCTCATTCCCCAATACTAGGTCCAGTATGGCCCCCTTCCTAGTTGGACTATCTACATACAGTTTCAAGAAGCCCTTCTGGATGCTCCCTGCAAACTGTGCCCCATCCGAGCCCCAAGCACTAAGTGAATCCCAGTCAATATGTGGGAAGTTAAAATCACCTGCAACAACAACCCTGTTACTTTTACAACTTGCCAAAATCTGTCTACCTATCTGTTCTTCTATCTCCCGCTGGCCGTTGGGAGCCTATAGTAAACCCCAAACATTGTGATTGCGCCCTTCCTGTTCCTGACCTCTACCCATATTGCCTCGCTGTATGAGCCTTTCGAGGTGTTCTCCCACAGTATAGCTGTGATATGCTCCTTAACAAGTAGTGCAACTCCCCCACCCCTTTTATATCCCCCTCTATCCTGCCTGAAATGTCTGTATCCTGGAATGTTAAGCTGCCAGTGCTGTCCCTCTCTTAACCTAGTCTCTGTAATAACAACAACATCATGGTTTGAAGTACTAATCCAATCTCTTAAGCTCATCTGCCTTACCTGTTAAACTTCTCTGTTGAAACAGATGTACTTCAGTCCACTAGACATGCTTTGATCAGCCACCACACCCTGACTGCTCTTCCTCCGAGTCTTACTGGCCCTATTCTGTACTTCATTTTCAGTCAATTCACCTTTGCTTTGGTTCCCATCCCCCTGCCAAGCTGGTTTAAATCCTCCCAAGTGATACCATCTAACCTCCCAGCCAGAATATTTGTGCCTCTCAGGATGCAACCCGTCCTTCCTGTACAGGTCCCACCTGCTCCGGAAGAGACTCCAATTGTTCACATATCTGAAACCCTCCCTCCTACACCATCTGTTTAGCTATGTGTTGAGCTGTATTTCTAGCTTCACTGGCACTTGACACAGGGAGTAATCCCAAGATTACAACCTGCTTTTTAACTTCTCCCTAACTCCCTGAACTGCTGCTGCAGGACCTCATTACTCACGCTACTTATGTCGTTAGTAGGAATGTGTACCATGACCTCTGGCTGTTCACCCTCTCGCTTCAGAATGCTTTCTGCCCATTCAGAGACATTCAGGACCCTGGCACCAGGAAGACAACATACCATCCTGGACTCTCTTTAATGTCCACAGAAGCGCTTACCTGGACCCCTTACTATAGAGTCCCTTATAATCACTGATGTTGCGCTGTTTGTCCTTCCCTTCTTAAGAACAGAGCCAGCCGTGATGTCAGTTGACAACTGCCCCTCCGCAAACTACCTTCTGGAAGCAGTGGCTGCACTGATGCAAATCGTCACCACTCTGCTGCCCTCTTCCGGGTCAGGTGTTGTAGAACAGAAAAACCTAGGGGTTCAGGAAGATAATTCTTTGAAGTTTGCGTCACACATAGACAGGGTGGTCAAAAAGGCATTTAGCATGGTTGCCTTCATTGCTCAGTCCTTCGAATATTGGAGTTGAGAAGTCAAGTTGAGGTTATACAGATCATTGGTGAGGCCTCTTCTGGAATACTGTGTCCAGTTCTGGTCATGCAGTTATAGGAGGGGTATTATTAAGCTGGAGAGGTTTCAGAAGAGATTTTACCAGTATGTCGCTGCTTTGAGTCAGAAAGAAAGGCTGGATAGGCTGGAACTTTTTTCACTAGAGCATGGGAGGTTGAGAGGTGACCTTACAGAAGTTGATAAAATAATGAGGGGTATAGTTAGAGTTAATGGTGGTTGTCTTTTCCCTAGCTCGGGAGATTTCAAGACTGGGGGACAAATTTTTATGGTGAGAAGAGAGAGATTTAAAAAAGGCATGAGGGGCAAATTTTTTACACGGAGGTGGAATGAACTTTCTGAGGAAGTGAGGGATATGGGTACAATTACAATGTTTAAAAGACATTTGGATAAGTACATGAATAGCAAAGTTTTGGAGGGATTTGGGCCAGGACCAGGCAGGTCGATCTAGATTAGTTTGTGATAATGTTCGGTATGGACTGGTTGGACCGTGCTGTATGACTTTGACTCTGTGTCCTTCTGGGTGAAAACTGATGCAAAGTACGCATTTAGGATTTTGCCCACATCCTCTGCCTCCAAGCACAAGTTCCCTCCTTTATCCTTGAGTTGTCATATCTTCTCCATAGTTATCCTCTTGCTTTTAGTCTGTGTATGTACACTTCCTCAAAAAATTCAATCAAGCTTATGAGACAAGGCCTTCCTTGCCAAAGCCATTCTGCCTATCTCTACTAAGTTCATATTTTTTCCAAATATGAGTAAATCCTATCCCTATTAATTCACTCCAGTAATTTCCCTACCACTGATCTAAGGCTCATTGGCCTGTAATTTTCCAGATTACCCCTATTGCCCTTCTTCAACAAAGGAACAATGTTGGCTATTCTCCAGTCCTCTGGGACCTCTAATGTGACTAAAGAGGATTTTGTACAAGGCCCCAGCAATTTCCTGACCTGCTTCCCACAGCATTTTGGAAAGATCCCATCAGGTCCTGGGGTCTCGTCTTCCATTATGCTTTTCAAATAAAAATCCAACACCACCTTTTTTTTTATATTGACATGCCCTAGAATATCAGCATACCCCTCTGAAGACGCACCATCCATCGTGTTCTTCTCTTTTGCGAATAATGATGCAAAGTATTCATTAAGGACCTTGCCCATATATAAATTCCTTCCTTCATTCATAAGTGGACCTACATTTTCTCCAACTACCCCCTTGCTCCTTATGTATGTGTGAAATGCCTTAGGATTTTTCTTAATTTTGTTTGCCAAAGACATTTCACTCCTTTTGCTATTTGAGTTCTTTCCTGCTGTCTTTGTATTCTTCAAAGTTTCTATCTGTCTTTAGTTTCCTAAACCTTACGTATACCTCCTTTTTCTTTTGACTAAACTCTCAATTTCTCTTGTCATCCAAGGTTCCCGAATATTGTCAGCCTTATCCTTCATGTTCACAGGAACATGCTGGTCCTGAATTCTAATTGACTGGCCTTTAAAAGATCTCCACATGTCAGACATGGATTTTACCTCAAACAGCTGTCCCCAGTCTGTGTTCCTACCTAGAACTGTAGTAGTTAGCCTTCCCCAAAATTAGCACTTTCGAGGATTACTCTTGTCAGTAATCTTCAGAAAAATGGACACACCTAACAAATACCTCCCCATTTCAAGCCTTTGACATCAAGCAAGTCCCAATCAATACAGGGAAGTTAAAATCACCGACCACAATGACCCCATTTTTTTTCTACATTTTTCCATAATCTGACTACATATCTGTTCTTCTATCACCTACTGGCTGTTGGGAGGCCTGTGATACAATTCCATCAAAATGATTGAACTTTTCCAATTCTTGAGTTCTACCCGTAGTTCCTTGCTGGATGAGCCCTCCAAAGTGTCATCCCTCTGTACAGCTGTGATAGTCTCCCTTTATTAGTAACACAACTCCCCCACCTCTTTTATATTGATCTCCATTTTGCCTGAAACATTTAAATCCTGGAGTATTATGCAGCCAGTCTTGTCCCTCTCTCAACCAATTCTCTGTAACATCTACAACATCATATTTGTATGTACTAATCCAGGCTCTAAATTCAGCTGACTTACCGGTCATACATATTGCGTTAAAACAAATACACTTCAGACTGCCAGTCCTGCCATGTTCAACAACCTCTCCCTGTCTGTTCTTCCTTTTAGCCTTACTGGTCTTAGTCTCTGACTTCTCAGTCATTTTACTTTCTGATTTTATACTCTGGTTCCCACTCCCCCACCACACTAGTCTCAACCCTCCATGCTACTAAACCTCCTGCCAGGATATTGGTTCCCCTCCACTTTAGGTTAATGCGTCCTTCTTGTACAGGTCCCACCTGCCCCAGAAGACATTCCAATAATTGATATTTCTGAAACCCTCCCTGCTACACCAGGGAGTAATTACTTTGCACCAGCTCCGTCTGACAAAACAATGAATACCCTGATCATCATTTTCTAATGTTTGCTGGACGCACGCGTGATCCTGGAGGATTGCTAACATTGTAACATTTTTTAAAAATGGAGGCTGGGATTGACCAAATACTTGTATTATGGTTGGCCTAACGTAGGAAAATTGTTGAAATCAATTCCGAAAGACTGCTTTACTGCGAAAAGCATGAGGATCGTCAGCATAGATTTGTTGAAGGAAGATTGCGTCTCACTAATGTGATTAGTTTCAGGGAACAGCAAGGAAGATTAAAGGCAGTGCAGTCAATACCATCTTACATTGACTTTAGCAAGGTGTGCGTGGCAGACTGGTCGGAAATACTTATTTGTTTCAGTCAAGGACCATGTTGAATAAGGCCATAGAAGTTTTTGATTTTCCCTTTAATGTTAAAACCACTAAACATAGGAGCAGAAGTAGGCCATTCATCTAATTGAATCTCCTCTGCTTTTCCACGAGATCATGGTCTATCTGATAATCCCCAACTTCCTTTTTAAACTCAGACTACTGTCTAAAAAAATTGGTACAATAGAATTTCAATACTGAACAATCAGAGTGAATAAAATAAAAATACTGCAGATGCTGGAGTCATAGAGCTGGACAGGATGGAACAGACCCTTTAGTCCAACTCGTCCATGCTGCCCAGATACCCTAAATTAATCTAGTCCCATTTGCCAGTGTTTGGCCCATATTCCTCTAAACCCTTCCTGTTCACATACCCCTCCAGATGCCTTTTAAATGTTGTAATTATACCAGCCTCCACCACCTCCTCTGGCAGCTCATTCCATACACACACCACCCTCTGTGTGAAAAACTTGCTCCTTAGGTCCCTTTTAAATATTTCCCATCTCACCTTAAACCTATGCCCTCTGGTTTTTGACTCCCCCCACCCTGGGAAAAGACCTTGTCTATTCATACTTTCCAGACTCATGATTTTATCAACCTCTCTAACATCACCTCTCAGCCTCCGACCCTCCAGAGAAAATAGTCCCAGTCTAGAACATAGAACATAGAACATAGAACAGTCTATTCAGTCTCTCCGTATATCTCAAACTCTCCAACCCTGGCAACATCCTTGTAAATATTTTCTGAATCCTTTCAAGTTTCACAACATCCTTCCTTTAGCAGGGAGACCAAAATTGAATGCAGTATTCCAAAAGAGGTCTAACCAGTGTCCTGTACAGCCATGACATGATCTCCCAACTCTTAAACTCAATGCACTGACCAATAAAGGCAACATACCAAACACTTTCTTCACTATCCTGTTTACCTGGGACTCCACCTTCAAGGAACTATGAACCTGCACACCACTGTCTCTTTGTTCAGCAACACTCCCCGGAACGTTATTATTAAGTGTATAAGTCCTGCCCTGATTTGCCTTCCCAAAATGCAGCACCTCACATTTATCTAAATTAAACTCCATCTGCCACTCCTTCACCCATTGGCCTATCTGCTTAAGGTCCTGTTGTACGCTGAGGTAACCTTCTTCGCTGTCCACTACACCACCAATTTTGGTATCATCTGCAAACTTACTAACCATACGTTTCATGTTCACATCTAAGTCATTTATATAAATAATGAAAAGCAGTGGTCCCAGCTCCGATTCTTGTTGCTCCCTTAACCAAGTCTCTGTAATAGCAACAACATCATCGTTCCAAGTACTAATCCAAGCTCGAAGTTCATCTGTTACACTTCTTGAATTGGAACAGATGCACTGAAGAAGTTCTGAAAAAGAGTCTTTAGAGTCAAAACATTAGCACACTTTCACTTTCCTTAGATGCTGCCAGACTTGCTGAGTGTTTCTAGCATTTTTGTATTTGTATCTGGAAAAATAGTAGCTTTTGAAACCAGAGGACATAGCGTTGATGTCAGATAACAAGGTGTAGAACTGGATGAACACAGCAGGCCAAGCAGCATCAGAGGAGCAGGAAAGCTGACATTTCGGGTCTGGCCCCTTCTTCAGAAATGTCATTCTATTTTGAAATGTTAAATTGGAATTATCATTTTCAATCAACTTCATAGGTTGTGCCAAACAATAGCATTCTTTTTAGGATAAAAGATGCATCATTGGATTTGGTTCCCAACCAGCGTTATAAACAGCCTGTTGTACTTTGGTGAATTTGCATTATTTCTTTTTTCATTAGATATTCCAATTGAAGCTCCTGTTGCTAATGGCAGTGCCACTTCGAGTACAAGCTTGAATGATGATCTTGATATATTTGGTCCTATGGTTTCCAATCCTCTTCCAAAATCGGATTTGCAGCTGCATCAGGTAAAATTTGAGCATTCTCATGTCAGTTTGCTATGTTTCCCCAGTGTTTTGGGGCGGGCAGCAACACTGTAGAGGGAGCCTTTGGCTGGTTTGTTTTTGTTCATTGACTAAGTCACAAACTCAGGATTGTGTTAACTATTGACCTTGTTTTATCTTGGAGCATTTTGGATTTTGTTTAGGTGCAATACCTGTGCAGAGCAGATTTAAAGAAGATTTATTTTCAGTGTAATGTGTGAGATGATCTTCTTTTTGCTGTAAAAGCTGAACAGCTAATTTATAATAATTGGACTGGGAAGTTTGAATAAGGAGACGTTAAGCGTTCTCTCCTGGAGATTGTTAGTGTGATTATAAGCAATGGTGTGAGAAAATATGAAACGTTATTACTTCTTACATTTGTCTTGCTTAAATAAAATTATAAAAAAGTGCATTTTATGTTGTCTCAGAACAAGTAGCCACAAGGTAGATTTTAGACCAAAACCTTCTCCACAGCTGCTTTCAGTCAGGAGAGGATATATCCTATTTCACCATCCCTGTGCATTGGGAGTAGCTGGCTTCAGCTGTTTGCTTTTCTTTGTTCATGGTTTGCAACTTGAATTTAAGGATGTTGAAATTGTGGTGTGGTGGCCAGTGGAGTCTTGGAATGATTTGAGTGAGTCCGTAGGTAACGGAATTGTGGTTGAGGATTTTAGCACTGGATGTGCTGAGGGAAAGGATTTTGGGTCACATGGCTAGCTTAGGGTCAAATAGGATGCCTTGGCTTGGTGCAGCCTAGTTGGCCCTGAGGCAGTGATCAGGGAGATTAGGCTTTGTGGGAGGCTCGGATAATGGCTTTGGCTTTCCCAATGTTGAATTGGAGGAAGATTAGCTCAGTTGGTGCTGGTTATCAAATAAGCAGAGGGATTGCAAGGATCAAAAAGTGGTTTAGAATTGGCAGTCATCAGTGAACATATGGCACCTGATGTTTTTTAGACAATTTCATCAAGGTGCAACATGTGAATGAGGAATGGAATTGGATCAAAGATATATCCTTAGACTCCAGAGTTATTGATGTGACAGCAGATTAGAAGCCATTGCCAGATATGATCTGCCTACCACTGGACAGACAAAGAGTGGAACGAGATGACCAGTTCATCCAGATGAGATGAATTTGAGAACGATAGTATGATGAAGATATGACTGTGGGAAAGGTAGACATTGATTTAAGAGACAATATTTCAAGGGATTTGGAGAGGTAATAGTGCTTAGTGATGGGGTGGTAGTTGGTGAGGACCAAACTGTCCACAATGAGTTCTCTGCAAAGATTGTGGAAAGTGGCGGATTTTAGTGGGAGAGATGACAGCACTTAAGTGAATTACAACATAATCTAGCATGGAGGCCGGGACAGAAGCCAGTTGGTTGGCAATTTGGTCAATTAAGAGTTACCTACTTCCAAATTGCCAAACAAGAATATTGATGAATGTTTCTGAAATTAAAGAATAAAGTCTTCTGTACAATATTTTAGATTTTCATCAGGGCCTATAGACCATAGAACAGTACAGCATTTGCACAGACCCTTCAGCCCACCATATTGAGCTGAAAATGACACCAAGTCAAACTCATCCCTTCTGCCTGCCTTTGGTCCATATCCCTCCATTTCTTGCTTATTCATGTGCTTCTCTAAAACCCCTTAAACACCACTATCATATCTGCCTTCGCTGCCCCTGATGGTGTGTTCCAGGTACCTACCACTTCCTCGAAAGTGGAGTCGCAGGTAGGTAGGATAGTGAAGAAGGCATTTGGTATACTTGCCTTTATTTGACAGTGCATTAAATGTAGAAGTTGAGAGGTCATGTTGCGGCTGTACAGGACATTGGTTAGGCACTGCTGAAGGAAGGATGTTGTGAAACTTGAAAGGGCTCAGAAAAGATTTACAAGGGTGTTGCCAGGATTGGAGGGTTTAAGCTATAGGGAGAGATTGATAGGCTGGAACTATTTTCCCTGGAGTATTAAAGGCTGAGAGGTGACCGTATAGAGGTTTATAAAACCATGAGGGGCGCGGATAGGGTAAATAGACAAGGTCTTTTCCCTGGGGTGGAAGAGTCATAAACTAGAGGACATGGTTTTGAGATGAGAGCTTGGAAGATTATTTGGTTTAAATTAAAGCTTATTCTGAGCTTTGGCTTCATATGCTGAACTGAGGCCAAGAAAATGACTACAATACAGTTGCCTATTATGCAGGATATTAAAAAAAAAGCTTTTCTGTCACACAAAAGTTCCTCACTTCTTTGAGATGAGAGGAGAAAGATTTAAAAGGGACCTAAGAGGCAACTTTTTCATGGCAAAGAGTGGTGTGTGTGTGGAATGAGCTGCCAGAGGAAGTGGTGGAAGCTGGTACAATTACAGCATTTAAAAGGCATCTGGATGGGTATATTAAAAGGAGGGTTTAGAGGAATGTGGGCCAAATGCTGGCCAATGGGACTGGATTTATCTGGGATATCTGGTCAGCATGGATGAGTTGGACCGAAGGGTCTGTTTCATCCTGTACAGCTCTATGACTCTATAACTGTGTTTAAAAACAAAGCTTGTCCCCCACATCTCCTTTGAACTTTCCCCCTCTTACCTTAAATGCATGTCTTCTAGTATTGGACATTACAGCTCTGGGGGAAATAGATTCTTAACGTCAATGCTATCTATGCCTTTCATAATTTTATAAATTTCTATTGGGTCTCCCCTGAGTCTCTGTAACTCCAGAGAAAACAACCCTGGTTTGGCCAGCTTGTCCTTATAGCTAGTAGCCTCTCTTCCAGGTATCATCCTCGTAAAGCTCTTCTCCATCATCTGCAAAGCCTTCACATCCTTCCAGTCATGCGGTAACCAGAATTGAACGCAGCCTAAACAAAGTTTTATAAAGATGCAACATCACTTCCTGATGCTTGTATTCAATGTCCTGACCAATAAAGGCAAGCATACCAAACGCCTTCTTTACCATCCTCTCTACCTGTGTGGCCAGTTTTAGGGAACTATTGACTAGGACCCCAGGATCCCTCTGTACATCAGTGCTGTTAATGGTCCTGCCATTAACTGTATACTTGCCCTTAACATTTGATCTCCCAAAGTGCAGACCTCACACTTACCCGGATTAAACACTACCTGCCATTTTTCTGGCCACATGTACAACTGATCTATATCCCACTATATTCTTTAACAACCATATATATTATCCCTAACTCCCCCGATCTTTGTGTCATCTGCAAACGTACCAACTCACCCATCTATATGATATATATAAATGACTTGGATGAAAACAATCCGCAGAGGTCCCAGTACAGATCCCTGCAGAACACCACTAGTCATGGACCGCCAGCTTGAAAACAGCCCTTTGACTGCTCCCCTTTGCCTTCTATGGACAAGCCAGTTCTGAATCAAAGCGACCAAGTCACCGTGGAACCCATGCACCTTCATCTTCTAGATGAGCCTAGCATGAAGGTCCTTGTTGAAAGCCTTACTAAAATCCATTTAGACAACATCTCCTGCTCTACCCTCATCGATCACCTTTGTCATCTCCTCTTTAAAAAAACTAATCAAGTTCGTAAAACAAGACCTAAGGCAATGGTGACTGTTCCTAATTAGGCCATGATTTTCCAAGTGCATGTAAGTCCAAACCCTAAGAACCCTTTCCCAACCACCGATGTGAGACTCACCAGTCTATAATTTGCTGGATTATCCCTATTTCCCTTCTTGAACTGAAGCACAACATTAGCTGTTTGCCAGTTCTCATTGACCTCTCCATTGGTTAGAGAGGATACAAAGATGTTGCTCAAGGCCCCAGCAATCTCCTTTCTTGCCTCTGTCAATAATTTGGAGAGGGTCCCCTTGGACCGTGGGGACTTATTCACTTTAATGCTCTTCAAGAGACCTAACACCACGTCTATCTTGACCTCAACATGCCCTAGCATATTAGAGTGCCCCACGTTCATCTCACTCTCCTCAATGTCCTCTTCTTTAGTGAATACTGATGCACAGTACTCATTTGAGCTCTCGGCCATATTCTCCATCTCCAATCACAAGTTCCCTCCTTTATCCTTGTGTGGTCCTACTCTCTCCTGAGTTATCATCTTGCTTTTAATGTATGTGTAAAATGCCTTGGGATTCTCTTTAACGCCACTCACCAAGCATATTTCATGGCCCCTCCCTGCTGTCCTAATTTCCTGCTTGAGTTCTTTCCTACTTTCTTTGTATTCCTCATGGCCCCTGTCCAAATTTAGCTTTCTAAACCTACGTATGCCATGGTTTATTTTACTTCAAAAGTGCAGTCCAATGCCATTTTGCATGTTGTACTGATGACTATAGAATTTGCTCATCATGATCTGTGGCATATAATCTGTGTGCAAATATTGACAATGAACAACATTTAGGAACTGGGCTTAATCCACAAGGAGGTCTAACTCTGCAGTCTTATTTAGGATCGGTCACTTATTGATGTTTTTAAGCAAACTATTTGCAAGAACATGAGCCAAAGGCATCATTGGATACAATTGAAATCTTAAATCTATTTGGAAGATCTGTCACAGCAGCTCACGGCCCTGGACTTTGGTATTCTTCTATTGTGTGGAGGATGCCTGATGCTTCCTTCACACAGAGATGATCTCACCAGCCATCCTGTAGCAACGTTAGGAACTAGGGCTTGACTCAAGTTAGCTTCAAGTTTAACATCATTATATGTTTATGTGTAACTATAAATTATTTGAAGAATAAAGTTCTTATTTGAAGAAGATGCCAGAAAATATTATCAGTTCAATCCTGCTGATTGTTTTGTCTTCTCAGCTTAATATTTTTGAAATGGAGCTGAGGTCACAAACATCACTGTGAAGGTGAACTTTCAGAATTCTCTTCAGATTTTATACCAGGGTTAGAAAAACGTTGAAGGATTTAATTTTATTCATTGATCTGCAGCTCGAACCGGAACTTATTTTGAACGTCTTGTCTCAGATAGGGATTGTTAAGACATAAAATTCTGTTCATGTGTCACGTTGGTGTTCTGTCTGTGCTGTTTTACTGTCATGCTTGCTGCCTGGGCACCATTGCTCTGCAGAACTATAACTCAATCTCTCATTTAAACTCTTAGAACCTTTTACAAAAATCTGGGAAGAGGAGGTACTAACTCCTAACTTCTGTATGCCATATTTACTTTTCAAGGCATATCCCTTCTGTCCACTGTGGCTGGAATTTCTCACATGAACCGTCCTGAATAGCCACCTACTTGTCGTCCTTCCAAAGATGCAAAGTGTTCACAGCCATCTAGGGGAAACAACAGATTGGTTGCTTGATAAATCCAAGAAAAGTGTCTGGAACAAGACAAAGAGCTGTACTTGGCCTTTTTATTGGTCTTTGCAATTTGCTTGTCTGTCCTGCCAGTAATGGAGTGTGTGTGAGACTGTCTGTGGGGAATGGGGTACTGCTCTGGAAATAAGAGGCATGAATATAAAAGATGTTAAGATCAAGGAAATCAGAAAAAAAATGGAGCCGCATTGACAACTTGTCATATGTTACCGTAAGAGCTTCATAATACAGACACTTGACATTTACTTTAAGCTGAGACAAAAGAAATTGCAGATGCTGGAATCCAAGATAGACAAACAGGAGGCTGGAAGAACACAGGAGGCCAGGCAGCATCTGGATGAAAGGAGCATTCAATGTTTTGGGTATTACCTTCTTCAAGCCTGGATGTGGGGGTAGTGGGAGTCAGATAAAGAGAAGCGGGGAAGGGATGGGGGTGGAATGATGGCGATAGGTGGACACCGATGGTATGTACGACTTGGTTGGTTGATGGGAGGGATGAATCTGGTTAGTGACTGGAAGGGAGGGTCAGAAGGTGGAATGGAAGGGAGAAGGTGGGGCTGGAAGGGGAGGCAAGAGATGGGGGGCAAGTTATTTGAAATTGGAGAACTCAAGTGTTGAGTCCTCCAGGCAGAAGATAAGGTGGTGTTCTTCAAATTTGCGTTTTGAGATGCTGCGACAGTGGAGGAGGCCGAGGACGGACATGTCGGAGGGGGAGTGGGACAGGGAATTGAAATGGGTGGTAACTGGGAGGTTAGGTTGGCTGTTACGGGCCACGTGGAGATGCTTGGCGAAATGTCTGCCTAGTCTATATTTGGTTTCACTGACGTAGAGAAGACCACATCAGGAGCACCGGATGCAATAGATTAGGTTGGAGGAGATGCTCTGTGTCACTTGGGAGGGCTGTTTAGGGCCTTGAATGGAGGTGAGGGAGGCGGTGTGTGGGCAGGTGTTGCATCTTTTCTGTTACAGGGGAAGGTACCGGGTGAGTTGGAGTGGTTGGTGGGGATTGTGGCGCGAAGTAAGGGGTGGCAAAGGGACTGGTCCTCACGGAAGGCCGAGTGGGGTGGGGAGTGTAAGATGTTCCGGGTGGTGGGGTCTAATGGAGTTGGCAGAAGTGTTTGAGGATGATGTGTTGGATGCGGAGGCTGGAGGGGTGAAAAGTGAGGACAAGGGGGACACTTCCTTTATTACGTTTGGAGGGAGGGTGGGTGGTGGCTAAGAGCTATGGAATGGGGAATGGAGGAGTGGTGGTGGATTGGCTGGATGACAGAGGAGGAGGGGGAAAGAGCGTCGTTTGAAAAAAGGCAGGCATCAGGGATGCTTGGGAGTGGAACGTCTCCTCATCAGAGCAGATGTGACAGAGTCGGAGGAATTGGGAAAAGGGAATGGAGTTTTTGCAGGATACGGGGTGAGAGGAGGTGTAGTCTGGGTAGCTATGGGAGTCTGTGGATTTATAGCAAATACCAATACGTAAGCTGTCGCCAGAAATGGAAACAGAGAGGTCAACAAAGGGGAGGGAGGTGTCTGAGATAGACCAAGTGAATTTGAGGGTGGGGTGGAAGTTGTTAGCGAAGTTGATGAACTGCTCCAGTTCAGCCTAGGTGCAGGACGCAGCACCGATGCAGTCATTGATGTAACGGATGAAGAGTTGAGGAACAGTACAAGTGTACGTACTGAAGAGGTTATTGTCAAACAGTCCCTCTGAAAGCAGGCTCAAATGTAGTCATACAATGAGTTAGCCGTTTTGTTTTCGATCAAATTGTACAAGGTCTTTGAAAGGAGCACTCAATGGTCACCATCAAATGCAATTTAAAAAATGAATTAAGTATGCTTTGCTATAAAGTAAGAGGTTGTCGGTTTGTGTTAAAACATAGCAAGTTCCTCTATGATTAGGAAGAGAAAGTGGAGGACTGTCTGCAAGAAACCTCAAAACAGTGGATCTGTTATCAGCACTTAAAATGAAATTTATAGAACATTGAACACAAATATTTATAAAAATCAATATGGGGCAGCACAGTGGCTCAGTGGTGAGCACTGCTGCCTCACAGCGCCAGGCACCCGGGTTCGATTCCGGGACGGCGACTGTCTGTGTGGAGTTTGCACATTCTCCCTGTGTCTGCGTGGGTTTCCTCCAGGTGCTCTGGTTTCCTCCCACAGTAGATGGATTGGCTATGCTAAATTGCCCACAGTGCCCAGGGATGTTTAGGTTAGGTGGGTTAGACATGGGAAATGCAGGGGTAGGGGAATGGGTCTGGGTGGGATGCTCTTGATTATTCATTTTCAAAAGCAAGGCCAATAATTTACTGAAAATTGTACTGTTTAAAAGTTATAATTAGGAAGTTTAGCTGAACTTCATTACGCAAATGTAAGTGTAATCAGCACTTCAGTCTCCATAATCTTTATAATCTTAGTTTAAATTCAAAATTCTTTTTACTTTGCTGCTTTAAAAAAGTGCTCAAGCCTTAATTTGTAAGGTATTCACATTTGTCCTGCCCTTAGGCAGTTTGAACTTACCTTGAAACTTAATGGGAAGGTCAGCACAAATAAGCAGTAATAAAAGACCTAGCTAGCTGAACTCAGGGTTTCTGATTCCTTTCCTCGTCCTCCCTGCTCTACTATGCATTGGGTTCACGTAAGTAATTTAGTTTGTTTTATGGGGCCGTGAGCAGGGTTTCAGTGGTGTGGTGGTAATGTCACTGAATTAGTAATCCAGAGGCCTTGGTTAATTCTCTGGTGGCATGGGTTGAATTTAACCATGATAAGGGGGATTTTGAATTCAGCTAATGAAATCTGGAGTTGGAAGCTATTTTCAGTAATTATGACCATTAAACTTCTGTCAATTGTTGTAAAATCCCATCTGGTTCACTAATGTCCTTTAGGGAGGGAAATTTTCCTCCTTTGTCTTCTCTGGTTTACATGTGTCTCCAGACTCACCAATGTGGCTTACTGTTAAACTGCCGTCTGAAATGGCCTAGCAGGCCAAGGCATAACTAAGGATGTGCAGAAAATTCTGCACTTGCCTGCATTGCCCACATCCCAAGAATAAAAGCAAAAATAAACAACAAGGTGCATGTTTTAAAAAAAAGTCACTGTCATGGTGGGTGTTTGTATTTTGAGATCTTAAATTATGTCAGTAGTTTGAAGTTCTCTATTTCCATTGGAAGGTCAGGTGAATATGGAGGGAGCAGCAACTCTGTAAGAATAAATAAGCTTTATACTTTGAGTTATTTTTGGAGATAAAAAGTGCATTGAAGGAGAAAAGCTTGCATTTATATACCCCGTTTTCCACCATCAGGGTTTACAGCTGATGCTGACTATCTGAATTTGTTTCTGAAGAAGGGTCATCACAGATCATAGAATCCCTACAGTGTGGGGAAACTTGTTTCAGCCCAACAAGTCCACACCGACCCTCAGAGCATCCGATCCAGACCCATCCCCACTAACCTATTCATCCCTGAACGCTTTGGGTAATTTAGCATGGCCAATCCACCTAGCCTGCACATCTTTGGACTGTGGGAGGAAACCAGAGCACCCGGACGAAACCCGCAAAGACACTGGGAGAATGTGCAAACTTTAGTCGCCTGAGGAATTGAACCTGGGTCCCTGGCACTGTGAGGTAGCAGTGCTAACCACTGAGCCACCATGCCACCCCAATATTGGATTATATCGGACTCAAAATCTTAACTCTCTTTCCCTCTCTCTTCAGACGCTGCCAGACCTGAGTTTCTCTTGTATTCTCTGCTTGTTTCAGGTTTCCAACATCTGCAGTATTTTGCTTTTAGTATCAGGGATAGTGGAGGGAACTTGTGCGCGGAGTCAGAGGTGGTAGGGGAGGTCCTCAAATGAATACTTTGCTTCAGTATTCACCAGTGGGAGGGACCTTGACGTTTGTGAGGACAATGTGAAACAGTCTAATATGCTCGAACAGGTTGATGTTAGGAAGAAGGACGTGCTAGAAATTTTGAAGAACATGAGGATAGATAAGTCCCCTGGACCAGACAGGATATAACCAAGATTAATATGGGAAGCAAGGGAAGAGATTGCTGCACCATTAGCAATGATCTTTGTGTCCTCACTGTCCACTGGAGTAGTACCAGATGATTGGAGGGTGGCAAATGTTATTCCCTTGTTCAAGAAAAGGAATATGGATAATCCTGGGAATTACAGACCAGTCAGTCTTTCTTCTGTGGTTCGCAAATTATTGGAGAGGATTCTGAGAGGTAGTATTTATGATTATTGGAAAAGCACAGTTTCTTTAAAAATAGTCAGCATGGCTTTATGAGGGGCAGGTCATGCCTCACATCCTTATTGAATTCTTTGGGGATGTGGCAGAACACATTGATGAAGGTCAGAAAGTGGATATGGTGTATGAGGATTTCAGCAAAGCATTTGATAAGGTTCCCCTTAGTAGGCTCATTCAGAAAGTAAGGAAGCATGGGATTCAGGGAAATTTGGCTGTCTGGATACAGAATTGGTTTGCGACTGGGAGGTGCAGTTGTTTGTTGCGAACGGTTCGCATCAAAGAACTACACATCCCAGTCGCGAACCGTTTCAACTCTCCCCTCCCATTCCTTAGACAACATGTCCATCCTGGGCCTCCTGCAGTGCCACAACGATGCCACCTGAAGGTTGCAGGAACAGCACCTCCTATTTCGCTTGGGAACCCTGTAGCCCAATGGTATCAATGTGGATTGCACAAGCTTCAAAATCTCCCCTCCCCCAACCGCATCCCAAAACCAGCCCAGCTCGTCCCTGCCTCCCTAACCTGTCCTTCCTCCCACCTATCCCCTCCACCCACCTCAAGTCCCACCCCCATCTCCTACCTAATAGCCTCATCCCGCTCCCTTGACCTGTCCGTCCTCCCTGGACTGACCTATCCCCTCCCTAACTCCCCATCTACACTCACCTTTACTGGCTCCACCCCTGCCTCTCTGACCTGTCTGTCTCCTCCCCACCTATCTTCTCCTTTACCCATCTTCTATCCGCCTCCCCCTCTCTCCCTATTTATTTCAGAATCCCCTTCCCCTCCCCCATTTTTGAATAAGGGTCTAGGCCCAAAACGTCAGCTTTCCTGCTCCTCTGATGCTGCTTGGTCTGCTGTGTCATCCACCTCTACACCTTGTTATCTCACCTGCTCAGTGACACCCAGTTTGGGTTCCGCCATGGCCACTCAGCTCCTGACTTCATTACAGCCTTGGTTCAAACACGGACAAAAGAACTAAATTCCAAAGGTGAGGTGAGAGTGACAGCCCTTGACATCAAGGCTGCATTCGACCAAGTGTGGCATCAAGGAGCCCTGGCAAAACTGGAATCAGTGGGTATCAGTGGGCAAACGCTCTGGTGGTTGGAGTCATATCTGACACATCGGAAGATGGTCATGATTGTGAGAGGTCAATCATCTCAGCTCCAGGACATCTCTGCAGGAGTTCCTCAGGGTAGTGTCCTGGGCCCAACCATCTTCAGCTGCTTCATCACTGACCTTCCCTCCATCATAAGGTCAGAGGTGGGGGTGTTCGCTGATGATTGCACAATGTTCAGCACCATTTGTGACTCCTCAGACACTGAAGCAGTCCATGTTCACATGCAGCAAGTTCTGGACAATATCCAGGCTTGGGCTGACAAGTAGCAAGTGACATTCGCACCACCCAAATGCCAGGCTATGACCATCACCAATAAGAGACAATCTAATCACCACCCCATGACATTCAATGGTGTTACCATCACTGAATCCTCCACTATTAACTTCCTGGGGGTTACCATTGACCAGAAACTCAACTGGACTCCCCACATTAACAGACTGGCTATAAGAGCAGGCCGGAAGCTGGGAATACTGCAGCGAGTAACTCATCTCCTGACTCCTCAAAGCCTGTCCACCATTTACAAGGCACAAGTCAGGAGTGTGATGGAATACTCCCCACTTGCCTGGATGAGTGCAGCCCCAACAACACTCAAGAAACTTGACACCATCCAGGTCAAAGCAGCTCGCTTGATTGGCAGTACATCCGCAAGCATTCACTCCCTCCACCACCAACGCTGAGTAGCAGCAGTGTGTACTATCTTCAAGATGCACTGCAGAAATTTACCAAAGATCCTCAGACAGCACCTTCCAAACCCATGACCACTTCCATCTCAAAAGACAAAAGGGCAGCAGATATATGGGAACACCACCACCTCCAAGTTCCTTTCCAAGTTACTCACCATCCTGCTGTACCTTCACTGTCACTGGGTCAAAATCCTGGAATCCCCTCCCCTGATAGCATTGTGGGTCAACCCACAGCAGGAGGAATGCAGCGGTTCAAGAAGGCAGCTCACCACCTTCTCAAGGGCAATTAGGGATGGGCAAGAAATGCTGGCCAGCCAGTGACGCCCACATCCCACGAAATGAATAAAAAAAAAATTCTTGAAGGCTATCCATGTGTTCTTTACTTGTCTGCCATTGCCTATCCACCATCAACCCCTTAAGTAGCCTTGAACAGCTTAATTTAGCCACTGCATGCCTCATACCATCAAAGTTAGCTTTCTTTAAATTCAGGACCCTATTTTCAGATTTAACTGTGTCGGTCTCTATCTTAATGAAGAATTCTATCACCCTATGGTCACCCTTCCCCAAAGGATCTCGCACCACAAGGTTGCTGGTGCAATCTTGATGCAATCCCTTCTCATTACCCAATCAATTCTGATGAAGGGTTTTGGCCTGAAATATTGACTTTCTTGCTCCTCGGATGCTGTCTGACCTGCTGTGCTTTTGCAGCTCCATATTTATTGATCCCAATCTAGCATGGTCTGCTCTGTCATTCGTTTGTTAACATATTGTGGCGTTAACATAAGGGTGGTGCTATGGCTTAGTTGGTTAATGCGCCTGTCTAGTAAGCAGCAGATCGTGGGTCCAGATCCCAGCAGTGTCTATATGCTTTACATCCACCATTTCTTACAGGTGGCACGGTGGCTCAGTAGTTAGCTCTGTTGCCTCACAGTGCCAGAGACCCAGGTTCGATTCCAGCCTTGGGTGACTGTCTGTGTAGAGTTTGCACCTTCTCCCCGTGTCCGCGTGGGTACCCTCTGGGTGCTCTGGTTTCCTCCCACAGTCCAAAGATGTGCAGGTTAGGTGAATTGTCCATGCTAAATTGCCAATAGGGATGTGTAGGTTAGGTGGGTTATAGGGGGATGGGTCTGGGGGGATGCTCTGAGGTTCGGTGTGGACTTGTTGGGCTGAAGGGCCTGTTTCCACACTGTAGGGATTCTATGATTCGTTGAGGAAATCATCCTCCATACATTCCAGGAACTCCTCATCCATTGCAATGCTACAAGTTTGGTTAGTCCAGTCAATATGCAAATTGAAGTCACCCATAATAACTGCTGTCCTCTTACTGCACGCATCTTTAACTTCCTTTGTGATGACATCCCCAACCTCTCAACTGCTGTGTGATGGCTGTACAATACTCCCACTAATGTCTTTTTCCCTTTGGTGTTCCACAGCTCTACCCACACGGATTCCACATCATCAAAGCTAATGTCCTACTTTACTATTGTGTTAATCTCCTCCTTAACCAGCAACACTACCCCACCTCCCTTTCCTTTCCATCTATCTTTCTTGAAAATTGAATATCCCAGGAGGTTGAGTTCCTATATTTGGTCACCTTGGAGCCAGATCTCTGTGATCCTAATTACATCATATCCATTAATAACTGTCTGCACAATTAATTTATCCACCTTATTACAAATGCACCTCACACTGAGTCGCAGCCTTCAGGCTTGTTTATTAGAATCATGATGTAATGTGGCCCTTTTTGATTTTTCTTTCTTTAGTTTTTCTGCCTTTCATGGGAACATAGAAGATCGGAGCAGGAGGAGACCATTTAGCCCTTTGAGCCTGCTTTGCTATTCGTCATAATCATGGCTGAACGTCCAACTTATTAGCCTATTCCTGCTTTCTCCCTATAACCCTTGAGCCCGTTTGCTGCAAGTGCTATATCTAGCTGGACCCATTTTGTTCCCTCCCCTGTTCCCTCCAAAATGTCACTGTTACATTTTGTTCCCTCATCCAAATCATTAATATATATTGTGAATAGCTGGGGTCCCAGCACCAAACCCCGTGACTCCCCACTAGTTACTGCCTGCCAATTTGGAAAGGACCCATTAATTCCTACTCTTTGTTTCCTTTCTGTCAACGAGTTTTCTATCTATTTGAATACACTTGCCCCAATCCAATGTGCTTTAATCTTGCACAATGATCACTTATACCGGACTCTGTCAAATGCTTTCTGAAAGTCCAAATATACCACATCGACTGGCTCCCCCTTATCAACTCTACTAGTTACATCTTCATGGAATTCCAACAGATTTGTCAAGCGTGATTTCCCCTTCATAAATCCATGCTGACTCTTTCTGATCCTGCCATTGCTTTCTAAATGCTCCGCTATAAACTCCTTGATGATGGTTTTGAGTGTCTTCCCCACTCCCGATGCTAGGCCTACTGGGGTATAATTCCATTTGCTTTCTACCTCCCTTTTTGAATATTGGAGTGACATTAGCTACCCTCCAATCTGCAGGGACTGTTCCAGAGTCTGTTGAGTCCTGGAAGACGACAACCAATGTATCCACTATTTCTACAGCCATTTCCTTAAGTCAATTATCAGGCCCTGGGGATTTATCTACTTTAAATCCCATTAGTTTTCCCAACACTATTTCTCTGCTAATATTGAATTCCCTCAATTCTTTCTTCTCACTAACATTTCTGGTGTCTGATTTGTGTCCTGTTTTGTGAAGACAGAACCAAAATATATGTTCAGTTGCTCATCCACTTCTTTGTCCTCTGTCATACATTCTTCCATTTATGTACGTAGGGGACCTACATTTGTCTTCACCAATGTCTTTCTCATCACATATCCACGGAAACTCTTAGTGTCAGTCTTTATGTTCCCTGCAAGCTTACGTTCGTACTGTATTTTCCCCTTCTTATGCCTTAGTCCTTCTTTGCAAAGTTCTAAACTACTCTCAGTCCTCAGACATTTTTTTTCTTGGCCAATCTGTCTGCTTCTTCCTTGGATTGGATACTATCTCCTAATCTCCTTTGTAAGCCATGGATTGGCCTTCTTAACCAATTTTGCTTTTGTGCCAGACAGGAATAAGCAGTCGTTGCAGTTTCCCCCAGTTGTTTCTTGAATGTTTGCCATCACTTATCCACTGTCATCGCCTTTAACTCTCCCCAATCTATCAAGCCCAACTCATGCCTCATATCCTCATTGTTTCCTTTATTAAGATTCAGCACCCTAGCCTCCAAATCAGCTACTTCACTCTCCACCTTGATAAAAAGTTTTATCCTGTTATGGTCACTCAACCCCAAGGGGTCTGGCACAGCTAGCTTGGCAATGATTCCCTTCTCATTACACAGAACTCAGTCTATGGTGACCTGCTCTCTAGTTGGTTCCCCCACATATTGACCAGAAAACCATCCTGTATACACTCCATGAATTCTTCCTCTACGGCCCAATCTATGTGCAGATTAAAATCACCCATGATCACAGATATTCCCTTATCACATGCACCTCTACTTTCCTGTTTAATGCCATTCCCAATACCACCAGTGCAGTTGGGGGATCTGTATATGACACCCACAAATGTTTTTTGCCCCTTGGTATTTCTCAACTCTATCCCTACAGACTCCACATTGTCAGAGCTAATATCCTTTCTCACTATTGTGTTAATTTCCTCTTTAACCAGCAATGCCACTCCACCACCTTTAATTTTTGCCTTTCCTTGCTAAATATTATGTACCCTGGGACGTCCAGTTCGCATCCCTTGTCACCCTACAGCCATGTCTCCGTAATCCCAATTATATCGTACCTGTTTACATCTATCTGTGTGATTAGTTCACCTACTTTGTTGGAAATGTTCTGCACATTAAAGCACAAAGCCTTTAAGCTTGTCTTTTTAACATTGTTTGCCTGGCTCTTATTTTTCCCAATAGCCCTGTTTCAATTTTGTCCTTGGTTTCTCTGCCTATCACTTTTCTTATTCCCATTTCTACCTTTTGTTTTTGTCCTCATTCCCACCCCCCAACTTTCTCTGACTCCTTACATAGGTTCCCATCTCCTTGGCATATTAGTTTACACCTTACCCAAATGCTCCAGCAAGCACTCCACCTGGGACATCAGTCCCAGTCCTGCCCAGGTGTAACCCGTCCAATTTGTACACATCCCACCTTCCCTGGAACTGGTCCCAATGCCCCAGGAATCTGAAACCCTCCACCAACACCATCTTTTCAGCCATGTTTTCATCCGATATATCCTGTCATTTCTACTTTGACTAGCACGTGACATCGGTAGTAATCCTGAAATCACTACCTTTTGAGGTTCGATTTCTTAACTTTCTTCCTAGCTCCTTGTATTCTGCTTTTAGGACCTCAACCCTTTGTTTTTTTTTACCTATGTCGTTTGGACCGTTGTGTACCACAACTACTGGTTGTTCACCCTCCCCCTCTAGAATGCCCTGTACGCACTCCAAGATATCCATGACCCTAGCACCAAGTAGGCAACATACCGTCCTGGAGTCTCGTTTGTGGCCCCAGAAACACCTGTCTATTCCCATTCCAATTGAGTCCCCTTTTAATTATTGCCCTGGCACACTTTTTACCCTTCTGCTCTCCAGTAGAACCGACTGTGGTGCAATGAATTTGGCTGCTGCTGCTTTCCCCTGAAAGGTCATTCCCCTCAACAGTATCTAAAACGGTATATCTGTTTTGCAGGGGAATAGCTATAGGAGATTCCTGCACTACCTGCCAACTCTGTTGCGCTGTCTGGTGGTCATCCATTCCCTTCCTGCCTGCAGAGTCTGAGCCTGTGTTGTAACCACCTCTCTATATGTGCTATCCAGGATCCTCTGTACTTCACGGATGCTCCACAGTGTCCCCAGCCGCTGCTGCAGCTCTGAAACTCAAGCTTCCAGGAGCTGTAGCTGGAGACACTTACTGCACACATGCTGACCTGGATGACTAGAACTGACCCCAGCTGCCACATGGAGCAAGAGGAGCAAACCAAGCTGTCCTGCCATGGTTTACCTATTTCAATTAAATCTTGGAGAGTACTTTATATTAGATTAAATCATAACCAGTTACCTGTGGACCTTCTTTCCTGGTCTGTGTAGTACTCTTATGGATTAGAAGCCAAAAAAGTACTGTAAGTGAAGGAAGTTGTAAGGACTTACCTGCTTTACTTGCTACTCACCATGGGCTCTCTCCCTTGTAGTCACCTGCAGCAAGACAAAACCATTTACTTTCCCTTGCTTGTGGTCCTCAGTGACGTTTTTCTTTTGGTTGGAGGAGGGAGGGAGGGGAGCACTACTTCAGTGTTCGGAGTTTGGCAACACTCCCTCCACAAACCACTGTTTGGTAGTGGTGGCTGCACCGATGCAAGTCTTCACCCCGACCAGCATTCAGCATCTTCACAGCCCTCTACTGTTTCTGTCCCCACTTCACTTCCCTCCGACTTCTTCCATTGGAACCAATGCAGCACTAGTCAACTACACTAGTAAACACACCCCCCTCCAGCACATTGGTTCTGCTCTTGCCTAGGTGCAGACTGTCTGGTTTGTACTGGCCCCACTTCCCCCAGAACCAGTTCCAATATCTCATGAATTTGAATCCCTCCCTCATGCACCATCTCTCAAACCACATATTCATTCTTATCTATCCTGCCATTCCTATTTGGACTAGCATCTGGTAATAGTAGCACTAAGGGGAGGTGATGGCCTAATGGTATTACTGCTAGACTGGCAATCTGCAGACCTGGGTTTGAATCCCACCACGGCAGAAGGTGAGATTTGAATTCAATAAAATCTGCACGCAGAAGTCTAATGATGACCATGAAACCATTGCTGATTGTCAGGTAGAGCCCATCTGTGTCGCTAGTATCCTTTAGGGAAGGAAACTGCTGTCCTTACCTGGTCTGGTCTGCGTTTGACTCCAGACCCACAGCAACATGGTTGACTCTCAACTGCCCTCTGGGCAATAAATGCTGCCCTGGCCTACATCCTTTCTTCATGAAAATGCCTACATCCTCTGAATGATTTAAAAAAAACTCCGAAATTACTACCTTTGAGGTCCTAGTTTTTAGTTTAACTCCCAGCTCCCTAAATTTAGCTTGTAGAACCATCCCATTTTTTTACCTAGATCATTGGTGTCTCTATGCACCAAAACAGCTGGCCTCCAGAATGTTCCACAGCCACTCCAAGATGTCCTTGGCCCTTGTACTAGGGAAGCAACGTATCATCCTGGACTCTCATTTGCAGCCACAGAAACACCCATCTGTTCCCCTTTCAGTTGAATCCCCTATCATTATAGTGCTGCCACTCATTTTTTCCTGCCATTCTGTACAGCAGAGCCAGCCACAGCGCCGTGAACCTGGCTGTTGCCACCTTCCGCTGATGAGCCATCTCCCTCAACAGTATCCAAAGTGGCGTGTCTATTTTGGAGGGAGATGACCCCAGGGGACCCCTACACATTTTTCTTATTTTCTTGTCAGTCACTTTGTAAAATTATAAGTTGAGGCTTTATTCAGGTACCTCCAAGGGCACTACCTACTTCTTTTAGTTTTTAGTAGGTGGCTAGTTGTATTTTTCCTGTCTAACCTGAGACTTAGTATGGGCTTTGTTTACAAAGGTGCCACTGCAGACTAAAGCAAGACTTTACATAACTTCAAATGGTATGAAGTAAAAATGTCGCATACAGTTATGTCCTGAAAGAATCTTGTTTTTATCATAGTATTTATCTACCGTTTTATAATCTACAGCCAAATAATCTCTTCCTTCCTTAAAGCCACTACTTTTCCAAATATTTAAATTAGAATTAGTTCACAGCATTTTGCTTTGGATTATATAGTGTTCTTTGAAATTGAATGTTCCAAGCCTATTCTCTGCAGACATAGCTGAAACGTGGTACTTTTTAAAAAAGGTTTTAACAATTCAGACAGGATTGGTGGAAATAATCTCTGTAAATTCAAATGTCAGTACTATGTTTTATGAGAGATGATTGATTTGGAAAGCAGCTGATCCAATCCTCTTGTAGCTTTTTCACAAGAGAACGTGCATGCTCTGTAGATACCTCAAAAAAACATACATGCCATTCTTCATCACAGGTCCAAATCTATATTAATTGGACCTTCTGTTCAGTATGACCAGCCAGCCTTAACTAATTTAAGAAAGTTGTTTGCTGGACTTAATGTAAGAACATTATACTGCTCAGAGATCCATGCAAGGGAATTTGTCCTCCTGGCTCATTGTGTCCACATGTGTACGGGGTGCCCAAGGCACAAAAATAGAAGCATAGAAATGATACAGCACAGAAGGGGGCCATATGGCCAATCTTATCCATGCCAGCATAATGTCACTCGATGCCCCATCTTGTCTATGACTAGTTCAACACAGCATGAATTGGCCAAATAGTTAGGTGAACTGATTCAGTCAATCATGAGAAAGTCTTGGAATTCCTTCATATTTGTGAAGACCATACAGTGCTGCATATTGATTGCAATGGCGTGTCCATGTGGTCATTTGACATTGCTAGCCTATTCTCCAATGTAACACTCAAGAATATCATAGACATCTACACTGAAGCACTACATCATGGTAATCTAAACCAGTCACCAAAGCATGTGAGTCAGTATTCATTGAACTTACAAACTCATGCAGTTGAGTTCAGTTTTAATAACACCATGTACACACAAGTAGACGGAGTTACATGGAATCCCCTCAAGGATCAGTGCTTTGAAACAACATTGTTGGAATCCATAAGAAACTTATTTTCAATGGAATGATACTTTGTCTCCTTCTGCTTTCATATTTCCAATTATGTATATGCTACATTTGCTATATTTGGGGAGAGGGTGGCCTAGTGGTATTATCACTAGGGAAACCTAGAATAATATTCTGGGTTCGAATCCTGCCATGACAGATGATGGAATTTGAATTCAATTTTTAAAAAAATCTAGAATTATGATTCTTAATGACTATGAAACCATTGCTGTTTAACAGAAGGAAGCAAAAATAACGCCCGTTCACTAACGCCCTTTAGGGAAGGAAGCTGCTATCCATACCTGGTCAGTCTTCCATGCAACTCCAGAACCACAGCAGTGTGGTTGACTTTTAAGTGTCCTCTGGGATTAAGGAAGGGCAATAAATGCTGGCCTAGCCACAGATGCCCACATCCCATGAATGAATAGAAAAATCATTTGAATCCACAGCTTAATGGCCTCCTTCCTGCACTCGAATTTATGTTCAGATTTGAACAGTCAATTGAGCTCCAAATCCTCGATGTTCTCATCCAGAAATCGTCCAGGAGAGTTGTGTACCACTATGTAGTGCAAACCCATCTTCACTGGTTCGTCTACTCACAGGGATTCCTGCAGTTCCGTGCCGTATAAGATTGACCAAATCGGAAACCTTGTAAATAGATTTTGAGCCACTTGTTCACCCCTAAAATGTGATGCTGAAATAGGCATATCATAGCCAGTGTAATAATTTGTTCCCTGATCAGATAATTTCTCACTCTATAATCTGAAAATTCTTGAAAGGCCTGTAGGCTTTTATTCATACTTTGCTTGGACCATTGGTTTACTCTCGATATCAGTAACCCTAGGCAGTCTCAATGTTCTTTATTAAGATATTGTAAAAATCTTACCCATACAGTGTTTACAATCACAAGTGAACCCCTAAACTTGGACTTGTTTTGAGGATCAGACCAAAACAGGTGATCAGGATGCTTAGTCCCAACCCCCAGCCTCTTAGCCTCAGCTAACTAAGTCCTTTGAGGCAAGCTTCCTTTGTACTCTTTCCGAACAAGGGAAGCTATGTAATTCAAATTTAAACAAATAATAAGTTTGACCATTGGCAAACATGACTCGTACCATGGCTAAGTTGATTAATTGTTCATAATGACTTGCTCTTTTTTATGCTTTTCACGAACTGTTACCTTAGCTTTAGCTTGCTCATACTGCTCACCATCTTTGTCATTTAATCAATTGTATACTTATACAGCACAATTCTATGACAATCATCAATTCAAATGAAAAGTAGTCCATGTTTTCATATTTGATTTATTGTCTCTTTTAAACAAAACTTCAGCCTTTCCAGAGTTCCTGTGACAGTTCAGTTCATTACTGCTGAATTATAACACTCAATCTAAACATTCTAGCGCTAAGCAAGGTGCAGAAATACATTAAAACCAGTGGTCTTTCTAATCATTAGGTCATCACTAGTCTTTGTACTTTACTTCGTCATTCCATTTGTTTTCATTTAACATTATTTCAGCTAACTTAGCAAATTTATGTTACTGTCTACACATCCCAATGCTGTTACACTGGCTCCGAAAAGTGTCCAGTCTACTTCAGGTGAAGGCTAAGAGATCTCAAAAACTTCAGCAACAGGTGAAATTTCACGCTGTTGCTATGCAGCAGCAACACAGGTGGTATTCTCTACCAACAGGGTGCTGCTGCCAAACCAAAAAGACATTCTTCCTGTCTCACGTATGAGTAATATACATGAGTTTTAGTGTTGGTGTGATACCAGTGTGTAGGCCATATGTCCCAAACTCTGGCAAATCATATCAAGCAGCATATTCTTTCAGTTGTTCACATCAGCAAGGTATTGATCCTTGCAAACCTGCGTCAACATTAGATGTGATTCTCCAACTAAACAACATTTTCTCGATAATCTTGAGTGTAAGAAGAATTACATGGACAGCCAAATTAGGATTGTCAGTAAGTCTTGCACGATGGCATACTTGCATGTACTGGAAGCTATATGTATTAATACAAAGGACCCTGTACTTTGCAGACAGACAGAACATGTGCAAGCACTGTGCCTGTTTAAACATAATAAAACAGGTGAAAACCATTAATTGGTCCAGGCACTGCCCTGAGAAATCAGTTAATCTGCCTGGTTTAAAATTTAAAGCATAGCTGTTAATGATCAATCATCCTTAATTTGTTACACTCTTCATGAAAATGCCCCCGCCAGTCATTACCTACCATTCCATAACACCACTACAGTGTTGCAGCTTTTGTCATTGTTGCTTGGTCCTCAATAGCACATTGGCACCTTGTCCTCATAGATCATAGAATCCTCACAGTGTGTAAACAGGCCCTTTGGCCCAACAGGTCCATATCGACCTTCAGACCCTCAGAGCATCCCACCCAGACCCACCTAATCTACACACCCCTAAACACTATGGGCCGTTTAGCATGGCCAATCCACCTAGCTTGCACATCTTTGGACTGTGGGAGGAAACCAGAGCACCCGGAGGAAACCCACGCAGACACGGGAAGAACGTGCAAACTCCATGCAGACAGTCGTCCGAGTGTGGAGTCAAACCCGGGTTCCTGGCGCTGTGAATCAGCAGTACTAACCACTGAGCCCCCGTGCTGCCCCCATCCTGTGATGGAAAACTTTTTCAATCCCATTTATGCAGCTGCACAACAATGACCCGACAGCACAAAGAAACCAACAGAACCACATCATCTTATTGCTCCGTTGGTGACTGCCACAAACCTTGTAACATGGAGCTGAATTCTCCCAAAATTTGGCCAGTGTCAATTTCGGGGAGTTTTATAGAGTTCTTCCCTCCTTCAGCCATAGTGACATTTTTCATGCAGTTTTAAGTTGCTGACCTAGTGAACTGTGCACATGATGTGCACAATACCGCATTTATGCTACTTTACCCTCCGCAGCTGTGTAGGTGCTTTCCCGAGCTCATCACATTCGCGCTACAGGCATCATATTTAAATACTAGCAGTGCCCCAATTTCAAATAACACCAGCTTGGACTGTTCATGAAATAGAGGACCAAGAATACGTTTCATCATCTCTTTCTTTCTCTCTGTCTGTGAACACGCACACACGCCCTTTCAGTATTGTATGTAGCACCATCGCTGAATGGTTTTCACTCACTCCACCTTCCACCTCCACCCCCAAAACTGAGGACTTCATATTGCTTCACTTTAGTAGACTGAGGACTGCACCCCATAGACTTTCAGACATTATCACTAGGTGGTGTTTATTGCTAATGATGGGGTTAGAGGGGGGTGGGGAGGAGTGAGCAGGGAGGTGGAAGTGGAACCCAGAGAGAGAGAGACAGGCATATGAAGGTTTGGATAATTGTAAGCCAGGGAAGGGGAAAAGCTGATAATAGGCACAATAAGGAGAGACAGGCAGGCGAACGTTTGGATAATTGTAAGCCAGGGAAGGGGAGAAGCTGATAATAGGCACAATAAGTACATAAAAATGTGTTGGCTGTGCTGAAAGCAGCTCATGCCATGACAGGGCCTGGGGGGCGGAAGTGGGTAAAGAATGCAGAGGACATGTAACAGGCCCTAAAATTATTGAACTCAATGTAGAGTCCTGCAGGCTGCAAGGTCCACAGCGGAAGATAAGATGCCATTCTGCCAGCTTGTGCTAGAGCGCTGCAGCAGATAGATATGTTGGCCAGGGAGCATGTTGTGTTGAACAACCGGAAGTTTGTGGTCACTTTTACAGAAAGAATGTTCTGCAAAGCAGTTACCCAGCCTGTATTTCATTTCTCCAGTATAAAGGTTGCTTACATTGTGAACAGTGAATACAGTAGACTAGATTGAGTAAGTGCAGGTAAATTGCTGTTTCACCTGAAAAGTGTGACCTGAGCCTTGGATAGTGAAAAGGGAGGATGAGAAGGGCATGTGTTGCACCTTTTGCAGTTAGGATCATAAGACCAGGAGGAGGCCATTCAGCCTCTCGAGTCTGTTCCACATGCAATGAGATCATGGCTGGTCTGCCATCCAGCTCCACATATCTGCTTTGGGCCCATAATACCTTTACTTAACAAAAATGTATCTGTCTCAGATTTAAAATTAACAACTGATGCATTCACTGCTGTTTATGGAAGACAGTTCCAAATAATTACCAATTCTTTGTGTGTAGCAGTGCCTCCAAACATCTTTCCTGAATGGTCTGACAGTAATTATCAGGCTGTAAGCCTCCCCATAGTTCTGGAATCCTCAGTGGAAATAGTTTATCCACCCTGTCTTCTCATTAATATCTTGAAGAATTTAACCAGATCACCCTTAAACCTTTTAACCTCTGGAGAAAACAGCCCTAATTTGTACATATCTCCTGAATTTAACCCCTGAAGTCCAGCCATTCTTGTAAAGAAAAGGTGGTGTGGGGAAGTGTTGGCAGTGGAAGAGAGCTGGACCATAGTACCCCAGAGGTAATGGTCCCTGCAAAGTGCTGATAGAGAAGGGAAGGGCAACATGTATTTGGAGATGGTGTTAGTTGATCTCTGCTGGAACAACCATTTGACTATAATTAACATCAGTATCCCAGGCCTAGAAAGTGCCAAAACTAACCAGGATTCTTGATGTCCAGTAATTGCTATAAAATGACCCATGATGGAAAATACATGTACTTACTTTGCTGAAGAGGCTCATTTGTGTGACACCCCTCATTGTCTAATCATCTGAAGGCCATTTCTATGAGTACGTTATACAAATGATTACATTGGAGGACTGCTGGCATCTGTCTTCACAATCATTAGGGAGGGAATTCCAGGATTTTGACCCTGCGACAGTGAAATAACGATGATATATTTCCAGATCAGGATGGTGAGTGACTTGGAGGTGATGGTGTTCCCATATATCTGCTGCCCTTGTCCTTCTAGATGGAAGTGTCGTGAGTTTGAAAGGTGCTGTCTGAGGATCTTTGGTGAAATGGTGCAGTGCATCTTGTAGATAGTACACACTGCTGCTACTGAGCGTTGGTGGTGGAGGGAGTGAATGCTTCTGGATGTAGAGCCAATCAAGTGGGCTGCTTTTTTTCTGGATGCTGTCAAGCTTCTTGAGTGATGTTGGAGCTGCACTCAACAAGGCAAGTGGCGAGTATTCCATCTCACTCCTGACTTGTGCCTTGTAGATGGTGAACTACTTCACTGATATTTTAATTAATGGATAAACTCTAGTCATGCTTTTCAGTTTGCTTTTCGCATTAAAAGTCAGTAACCCCTTAATTGGAAATGATTAGCTGGTCTTCAGTACATTCTCTTACTGGCTGTCATTTAGGTATGTCCCTTGATGATGTGTTGGAGGCTTTTTCAGTACTAAATGAGGAACTTAGTTCAGTTGGCAACATGTCATTCAAAATCATTTTGGCAGTGTTTGCAACTGTCGCATCCTTTTCTATTCTTACAATTTCTATATATGCATGTGCTTTCGCCATTTGCCGTGTATTTATTTTAGTTATATCCTAGTTGTGGATGGTCAGCAGTTGAAAATTCCTGCCAGTGCAAGTAAGACCATGAAAAAGTAGGCTGTTTAATCCCTTTAAACCTGCTTTGCCATTCATAGGATCATGGCTGATCTGACATTCCTCATGTCCACTTACCTGCCATTTCCCCGTATCCTTTGATTCCTTGACTGAGCAAGAATTTCTCTACCTCAGCCATAAAGCCATGCTAACTATCCCTTATAAGTCCATTCTTTTCCAAATGTGAGAAAATCCTGTCCCTAAAAACCTTCTCCAATTATTTTCCTACCACTGATGTAAGCCTCACCTGCCTATCGTTTCTTAAATTCCTCCTTAATTAAAGGAAAGACTTTGACTATTCTCCACTCTTCTGGGATATCACTTATGGCTAAAGAGGTAACAAAGATCTCTGTCAAGGCCCCAGCAATCTCCTCCCTTGTCTCCTTCAGAATCCTGGGATAGATCCTAACAGGCCCCGGGGTCTTAACTACCTTAATGTTTTTCAAGACACCCAACCTTAATATCGATATGCCTCAGAATAACAACATAAGCATCTTTAATTTTACTGTCCTTCTCCTCAGTGAATATTGATGCAAAGTACTCATTAAGGATTTCAACCACTTCCTGTGGCTCTATGCATAAATTCCCTCGTTTGTATTTGAGTAGACCTACCCTTTCATAGTTACCCTGTTGCTCCTAATAGATGTGTAGAATACCTTTGGGATTCTCCGTAATTTTACTTGCCAAGGACATTTGCCCCCCTAGCCCTCCTAATTTCTTAGTTATGTTTTATATCCTGCTTCCTTTGTATTTGTCAAGAACCTCGTTTGATTTCAGCTTCTTAAACCTTACTTATGATTTTTTTCCATTTTGACTAAAATTTCAGTAACTCTTGTTATCAAAGTTTCTTGAATGTTGGCATTCTTATCTTTCATCCCCACAGAAACATGTTGGTTCTGAACTCTGATCAACTGGCCTTTAAAAGATTCCCATGTGTCAGGTGTGGGAATGTTTTGTACATTTGTACAATATGTACATATTTGTTAGGTACTGAGGGTTGAAAATGTGATGAGAGCCATTAAAAAAGTTGTCATTTCCCTTGAAATTAGTTACAATATTTATTCTGGAGTTGTTTGAAGGGTTTGGTGCACTTGGGAATTGATTTTCTTGACTGATTGATCGATTTATTTTATAATCAACCTGTTTAGAGACCCTTTTACACACTTGTGGAGCAAGTTGGACTTGAACCTGGGCCTTTTGGCTCTGACGTAGAGACACTACTGCTGCACCAAAGACCTTGAGTGATAGATCAATTATTCAGTTCATGATGAAATTCACTTGATTACTGGTCAAACTTTCACCTTCTAATATGGCACATCAGAGTTGTTTTGATTTGTGCTTAGTCAAATTTCCTATCCATAACTTTTTGAACAACCATTTGCAAAATAAAAATAGCTTTTATAGGACAGTGGGAAGGTAATACTATGTTAGATCAAATTTCTGTAAAGTTTCTGAATCCATAGCAATAATTTAGATGCTTTGTATGAACGATTTGAATAACATAAAAACAGAAAATGCATAAAAGTAAAAATTCATTTTCAACAACTTATCCTCACAGCTATGATAATCAAGAATTTACAAATGGTCTAAGTTATTGTTAACTATCAGCACCACCTGTTCTGTATTAGAGCCTGAATGAGTATGTTTGTGATTACTTTAGAGATTCAGTAGTATCCACATAAACTCTTTTATGTAAACACTCATGTTCTACCAGTTGGAGAGGATGCACACAATACTGGTGTTCCAGTAAATGTTGTGCATAGACTATCCATCCAGGCAGTAGCTTTATTAGCTAAACACATCTCATAGAAATTCGCTCTTATTGTAACCTCATTTGAATTTTGATGTCGTCTTTTTGAAAAGAAGAGATCAAATGATGGCATTTTTTTTTAATGGAGCAAGATTCCTTGACCCCATTCCTAAATACATTTCATTTATCTGGAGATTTCTTACTTAAGAAATGTAGCATCCATCTGTTGAGAAATCTGGTAACAGCTCAAAGGGATCCTGGAAAATGTTTTAGGTATATGTTCTTCAGCCTTCCTGTGTTACATTGGGTAAGGGCATCTGTCTGACTATATAATTGCAACTTTTGACATTCTCTTCACAGCCCATTCCCACAAAACCAACTGGAGGAGCCTTACCTGCACCAGCGGATCTTGATTTTTTCACTGAGCCAACTACAAAATCAGAGGACTCTGCTAAGAAGCCATTGTCCAAGGATTCTATCTTATCTTTGTATGGTACAGGAGCAATGCAACAGCAACAACAACAAAGCACTCCAGGTAAAGTACTGGCATGGTTCAAAGTATTAAGCATTGGCCAGTGACCAGTGGTTCTTTTTGGGTTCACAAGAAACAGAATGGTTAATTTTATGATGAATTCTAACCTTAAAGGAGCATTGCTGTAATCCTTTCAATATCGAGTGTCCTCCATTACAAGAGCATTGTTATAATAGTTTAAGTAATCCTTATGCGTAATTCTTTATGGGATGGTGGTGGCATAGTGATAATAATTCTGGATGAATAATCCAGAATCTCGGGCTAATCTTCTAGGATGTGGATTTGAATCCCATGATGACAAATTTGAAATCAATAAAAATCTGGAAAAGAAAGCTGGCTTAATGTTGACCTTGTGAACACCGTGAATTGTTGTAAAAACCTATCTTGTTTACTAATGCCCTTTGAGAAAGGGAAATCTGACATCCTTACCTAGACTGACCTACATGTGATTCCAGGCCTGTAACAATGTGGTTGATGTTTAACTGTCCTCTGGGTAATTAGGGATACTGTCCTGGTTGAGCAGTTTGAGCTCTGGTGGTATTTGGAGCCTCATTGATACCTTGTACCTCCGTAGTGATTAATGGGACAGAATGAAACAAATGAGAATTTTGTGAATAGCGTGCTTCTAGAGATGATTACCCTGTATCTTAAGGATGTAGGTGCTAAGAGGAAATGGTTGACTGCCAGACTGTTGAGGAGGGTCAGGCAGGTATGTAGGAGCTCCTGAGTGTAGCTTGCTCCCTAACCAGTGCTCAATGTTAGCTCGTCTGGGTAGTGGCATCACAGCTGGTTAAGCTGCATAGCGAGGCAGAAAGAAGATCAGAAAGGAATAATTATAAGAGATTTTAAATTTAGGGGAACTAATCTATGTTCCTAGGCTGCAGATATGATTCCAGGATAGGGTCTCAGAGTTCTACAGAGCACCCTGAAGTGGGAGGGTGAACAGCCACAATTTTTAGTCCATATCAGTAACAATAATGCAGGTTGAAAGAGGTGTTGCAGGCAGATTTTAGGGGAATGAGAACTAAATTAATAAAGAACACCTCAAAGGTAGTAATCGCAGGATTATTCCTGGAGCTACAGGAGCTTTTGCTAGTTCCATTGGAGAGGTTTTATACTACTATGGCAGGGGCTTGGGAACCAAAGTGAAGGCTTAAATGGATCAGATTAAGATCAAGAAACAGGAGGTAGAACATCAGTTAGCGATGTAATCAGACACTCGGAAAGACGAAAGAAATGAGGATTAAAAAGCGTCCAGCAAAAGAAATTGATGGGGTTGAGCTGTTTATACTTCACTGCAAGGAGTATTACAAACAAGGCAGATGAACTAAGGGCACAGACACATGGCAGCATGATGTCATTGCTATAACAGAAACCTGGTTAAAGGAGGGGCAAAGTTGGCAGTGCAATATCTCTGGATTTTGTGTTTTCAGGCAGGATAGAGTTGGTGATAAAAAAGGAGGGAGGGTAGCAGTATTGGTTAAAGAATTGATCACAGTTATGAGGAGGGATATAAAATGGGTTAACAAATGAGGCTTTACGGGTTGAGCATAGAAATAAAAAAAGGGGCAGTCACACTTCTTGGAGTTTACTTACAGAGCCCCAAATAGTGAGAGAGAGAGAACACGTTTAAACAAATTTTGTCTATAGGAATAAGTGGGCAATAATAATAGGAGATTTTAACTATCCCAATATCAATTGGGCTTCAAACAATGAGGGGCATGGAGGGTGAAAGATTCACATACTGTATCTAGGATTTTTTTTAAACAATACATGACAAGCCCAATGAGAGGTAATGCAGTTCTGTATTTAGTTTCAGTAAATGAAGGTGGGCAAATGGATGAAGCGATAGTGACTACAGTTTGGTTATATTTAGTATTATTATGGTAAAGGACAGAGATAAATCAGTAGTAAAAGATTTAAACTAGACGAAAGCAAATTTTACAAAACTGAGAAGTGATTTGTCGAAGGATAAACCAGTAGGAGGCACTAAAAGTGGGACTCTTAATAAGTAGATGCGTCCCCACCAAAAAAATTAGAATAATACTGCCAAATCTAGGCTCCATTGGTTAAAATACAGGGAAAAATTAAGCAGCATAAGAAAGCTTTTGATAGTCAAAAAATCTCAACACGGCAGATAGCCTAGAGGAGTATAGAAAGTATAGCGATCAGGTTAAAAAGAAATAAGAAAAATCAAAGAGAGGGCATGAACAATGCTTAGCAAGCAAGATAAATGAAAACCCAAAGATATTTTAGCAGTATCTAAAGATCATAGGATAGTTATGGAAAAAATGGGACCTATCAAGAAGGGAACTTCTGTGAACATGCAAAGAATATGGGAAGAATTTTAAAATAATTCTTTGTCTCCATATTCACAAAGGAAAGGGGTGATGTAGATAGAGTAACCCAAGAGGAGCAGCGTGAAATATTAGACAAAATAATCATAAAGAGAGAGGAAGTGTGTGAGGAATTGGAATCCTTGAAAGTGGATAAGTCACCAGGACTAGATGGATTGTTTGCTAGGATGGTGAAGGATGCCAGGGAGGAAATTTCCAATCTTCACTTGACACGGGTAAGGCGTTGGAGGACTGCAAATTTGGTTCCATTGTTTTAAAAGAATACAAAGGAAATGCCAAACAATTATAGGCCAGTTAGTCTTACTTTTGTGGTGGGCAAATTGTTAAAATCAATCCTGAGAGATCGGATAAACTGTCACTTAGAAAGGCATGGACTAGTTAACATGGCTTTATTAAGGGGAAATCACGCCTTACAAATTTTATTGAATTATTTGAGGAAGCAACAAGGAGGATTGATGAGGGTAGTGTTGAGGATGTTGTCTCCATGGATTTCAGTAAGACATTTGACAAGATCCCACATGGCAGACTGGTCAAAAAAGTAAAAGCCCATGGAATACAGGATAACGTATTGAATTAGATCCAGAGTTGGCTAGTAACAGGAAAACAGGTTTAAACTTGCGTTCCGCAGGGATCTGTGTTGGGACCGTTGCTGTTTGTTCTATATATTAATGATTTGGACTTGAAAACGGTGGTCACAATTGGGTAGTTTACAGATGACACAAAGATGGGCTATGTAATGAATAGTGTAGAGGATAGCTATGAGCTTCAAAATGATATAGATAGATTGTTGGATTGGGTGGGAAAGTGGCAGATGGAGTTCAACTCTGATAAGTTTGAGGTAATGTATTTAGGGAGGTCAAAAGGGAGTATGCAATAAAAGGGAATGTACTGAGAAGGGTGGATGAAGTGAGAGATCTTGGTAGGCAAGTGCTGAGGTCCCTAAAGGTAGCAGTGTAGGTAGATAAGCTTGTACAGAATGCTGTCCTTTGAATGACCCCCTTCTGTGCTATATCATTTCTTATGTTCTATTAGGGTGCATAAAAGAAGGGGACAGAGCAAATGAATATATGTCATTGTCATAGAAGTTTTACGACCTGGAAAGAAACCCTTTGCTCCTATTATTCATCAGTCGTCATACATTCATTATTCCTGCCATTATTGCCCTTTCAGGGAGTGACTTCCGGATGCCGACAATCCTCTGGGTGAAATCATTTTCCCTCAAATCCCTTCTTAAACTTCCTCCTTACCTTGAAACTGTACCCCCTATTTATTGACCCTATGTGCTATGGGAAAAGTTTCTCCCTATTGCCACTCTCCATGCCCCACGGAACTCTGTATACTGCAATCAAATTTTTCTCAGCTTTCTCTGCTCTAAAGCAGCCAACCCTCTGAACCGCTACAGCCCAGGCAACGTCTTGGTGAATCTCCTCAGCACCCTTTGTGGTGCAATTGCATCCTTCCCATTATGAGTCGATCAGAATTCACACAGTACTCCAGCTGCGACACCACTGACAATATATCCAGATCTGTTATAATGGGACCCACTGTCACACCGGTTATTCAATATTTGTATTTTCCTTAATGTTACCTGCAATATTTTTTCATGTCCTGTCTTTGCTGTCTTAATTCATGTTTGAAGCAACCTCCTATACTTTCTGTACTCCTCAAGGGCATTTGCTGTTTTGAGCCTCTTGGTATTTTTCTTGAGCCACTTGTTTTTGTTCTTGTCTAATCCTGTACGTCCCTCGACATCCAAAGTTCTCTGACTTGTTGGTTCCACCCTTCACCGTTAGGGGAACGGATTGGCTATGCACTCTCTCTATTACCCTTTTGAATGTCTCCCAGTGCTGTGGAATTTTCCTGCCAGTGGCTGCTCCCTATTCACTTTGGCCAGATCCTGTCTTATCATATTGGAATTAACCTATTCAGAATGTTTATTACTGATCCACCTTTGCTCTTATCCGTAGTTACCTTTAAACATTACTGAATTATGGTCATGATCACTGAAATGCTTCCCCACTTCCACATGCCTGGCTCCATTCCCTTAAATTAGGCCCAGCACTCCCTCTTGAAGAGCTTTCTACATGCTGGCTTAAAAAGATCTCCTATGCACATTTTAAGAATTCTTCCCCCTCTACTTTACCTGTCCCAGTCAATATTGGGAGAGTTGAAATCCCCTCTATTATTACCTCATTGTTTTCACAGTTCTGAAATTTACCTTCAAATGGGTCTTTAAATCTCTTCCTGACTGCTTGTGGTTGTGTAGTACACCTCACCACCTCAACCTCCTTCCACTTCAGAATGCCCTGCAGGTATTCAATTGCATCCTTGTCTCTGGCCCAGGGAAGGAACATGCTAATCGAGTCACGTTTGTGGCCCCCAAAATGCAGAAATGCTATGTAGTACCCCTCACTATTGAATCTCTTATCATTATTGTTCAATATTTTTCTGGACACCCTGTGCAGTTTCTGTGCAGTTAGGCTCCGGCTGCAGTCTTCAGAGGAACTGTCACTCTCACTGTGTGGTTAAGTGGTATGCATGCAAGCAGATGGGCTATAGATTCCTGGCACATTGCAGACTGATTCTGGGGAAGCTGGGATCTATACAGTTGAAAAGGTTACCCCACCTAGAAAAGTGGTATGATGACTAGGCTGGGTAGTTTTATGGTGCTGTTGGGTTTGAACTAGCTTTGCAGAGGAGAATGGAACCAGGATATAGTACTTGAAAAGTTTAAAAAAGGTTTCTGAAGCATTGAGCGAAACAGATAGCATTGGATAAAAAGTGTCTTTGACTGTGGTCAGAGTAAGCGGTATTGCTGTGAGACCTATTTGAGGTTTACACTGCATGTTTGTAAATGCTTGAAGTATGGTATATAAAGTTGGTAATCTGCAAATAGACACATTTGAGTGTGATATTTTGGGTATAATGGAGATCTGACTTGACAAAACGCAGCACTTGGGTCCTAAATATTCCTGCTTAAAAGGTGTTTTAGAAAGATAGGAAAGGAAACAAGGGAAAACATGTGACAGTACTTTTTAAGAAAAAATATGATAGTAAGACGGATGTCTTGGAGAGATCAAGAACTGAACCTATTTGTTTACATTTTACAAACAATAAGGGCATCATTCCACTAAATATATTCTATGAGCCACCAACTAGTGGGAAAAATAAAGAGAAACAAATCTACAAGGCAAATGTAGAAATGCAAAGTGTATTGAATACCTATAATGGGGAGTTTAATTATCCAAACAGACACTGAGAAAGGCATAGAGGAGCGTAACAGTTTCTGAAAAGCTTTTCAGGAGAATTTTCTTGATATTTTCTAACTAACCTGTTCAGAGGTGTTATCACACAGCTCTAGAGCAGGTGGGACTTGAACCTAGGCCTCCTGGTTCAGAAGCAGGAACACTGTCACTGCACTGCAAATGTCTCTTAATGGAAGACTTGCCAGCATTACCAGAAGTCCATGTTCGGTTCTCAGCTTTTATTTCTAGATATTTTTAATCAACCTGTCCAGGGTATGTTGTTAAACACATCTGGAGTAGAAGGACATGAACCCAGGCTTCCAGGCTGAAATGTTTCTGGCCCAGTAAGGAGAAAGATGTTGCCAAATCTGCTTTTGTAGAATAAAGTGTATCAGGTGTCAGTCAGGCATATTTTGCAAAAGTGATTGTTGCGTTGTAAGATTTAACTTGGCTTGGAACAGGACTAGGAACAACACAGAGTGAATGTATTTAACTGGGGAAGGGCTAAGTTGACTGGGTAAAATAGCATCAGAGACTGGCCGGTGAAATTCTGACAGCCTTTAAGGAGGTAGTAGGAACTGCAGATGCTGGAGAATCTGAGATAACAAGGTGTAGAGCTGGATGAACACAGCAGGCCAAGCAGCATCAGAGGAGCAG